>LPNX010979218.1:602981-959879 GCA_001517045.1 Pseudotsuga menziesii | reverse complement strand
TATATAGATAAACTTAAACTTAAATATCCAACTAAAAGACAACTTTAGAAGAGTGAAGAGACATGGAAGAGAAGAGAACTTTAGAAGAGTGAAGAGAGATTAATGATATTTTAGATGAGTATCTATATCCTTATCCATGGACACAAAGATGTTTTATGGTTTTTTATAAGTGAATGACATCTTTCTAAACTCTATAAATCTTGTTACATTAATAGACACCTAGCCCTGGGACTGCCAAATGTTACGGATTTATTCTTTCACGATTTTGATTATAAAAGCCCTATATTAGAAAGAAACTGGAACTTGACCCAGTAATTTCCAAATTGTAGTGACAACAAACATTTATTCATGTCCAGATTTCTTCAAATTATACAAACATTGTGTTATCTCCTAAATAAATTAGTTTTTAATAGGTCAAACTCATACAATTTATTTTTGCATAGTGATGAAGATTTCAGGGCATATTATGAGATATGTCTGGGTGATTAGCAAAATTGGAATGCCTTGTGTTCTGTTTTTTCAAAAAAAAAAAAAAAGGTTTAGCTTTCGGTGGCTTAGGAGAACTTTTCAATAGTTCATTAGCCACCAAAAAGCCCATCTTTCAGCAGCTAACAATCTAGACTTAGGACTACGTTAACCATTGAAAGCTTGTTGACTCCATTTTTAATAAAATTTTGAAAAAGTAGCTTTCGGTGGCTTAGGAAAACTTTTCAACAGTTTATTAGCCACTGAAAAGCGCAGCTTTTGGTAGCTAAAAAATAGGAGCCAAGAATACCTAAACCACTGAAATCTCCAAAAAGGAAAACGGTTAGCGCTGCTGTCAATATCAACCTCCATCAGCATGTAGAACGCTTCTGACAAGATCTTAGCCATCAAAAATATTGAAACTGCAGAAGAAATCATGAGTTGGAAGAGAAGTGGTCATTATGAAACCAAAATGACTGATTGAAAGACCTAAAACCCTAGCTACCCCACCTGTCCCGTGACTGCAGCCAAACCAAAACAAAACGTTAAGTCCCAGTTAAAAAGATCATTGCGCTGGCCATCTCATGGTTCTCATTAGAACTGACTGTCCCACTGATCAAGTACCAATTAATGATCAGCCCCTCAAAATCGGCACCCTCTCCTCAATTCGTTCCACATTTTTTGCATGCATTCTCACTGAGCCAAGCCCTCTCTGGATCTAGCATTGTAGTATCTTTCCCTAGGGTTTGAATTTCAATTTTGCAGGCGCAGAAGAACATTCAAGAAGATGAAGAGAGGAGGAGGACCCGCTAAAAAAAACTCAAAAAAAAGGTTTCCATGGCTAAGCATTGTGTCAAAATGGTCTCTAAGCCACCAAATACTTTCGGCAGCTAAGACCAAAATTTCAGGGGGCTCCAAGCCACTGAAATTGGCGTTTTACTATGAAAAGGAATCATTTTAAAACGACGATTCTCAGCAACTGGAGAATCATTTTGCAAAATGCTCGGCCATTTTTGTTCCTAACATGTCAGAGAACCATGACCTCCCTAATTTTTCCTACATGTGTTGCATATTGGGATAATCAAATCCATCTCTGAGCCCTAATTTTCAAATCTCATAATTTATCTGTTTGACACATGTTTTTGAAATACAGATCTTGGGAAAATGAAAATGAATTCCAAAACACTGAGAGAGGTTTTTTCTCACAAAAAACCAATATACAAAAACATATTTATGTTTATACACATGTGTCACATATTTGGAGAACCAAATCCATATTTGAGCCCCAGTTTTCAGGAGTTTGGCCAAATTTTTGGGGCAAAAGATGACCTGTCAGTCCCCCAGGTGGCATTTTTGACCTCATCTATCAGTACATGAAGATTTGCTGTAGATATAGTAGAAGTTTCAGCACCAGAAAGAAACATACTCAACCTACCTCACTCAGACTCTGAAGAAGAAGAAGGGCAGGAAGTTGACCTAACAACACAGGTTGTAGCAGAACATGAGGATTTTCCCTCACCTACACCAAAGAAAGGTCAAGATGAACCAATGGCAGAAGCTTCCTCTAGCAAACCTAGGACCCAAATAATAAACTAGCTATTAGGGAAGATAAATGAACTGGAGGTCCTAGATAGAGAAATAGAAAGAACCAATGCAATTTTAACCAAAAGAAATACTTAATTACATCATTCTCTCCTAGAAATGAGAGGAATGTATGTCCTGCTGGAAAGAAGAAATATGAGATTAATGAAGGATAAATCCAGGTTCTATAGGATGATCAGAATGTTGAGGTTGTAGAAGAAGGACCCAAACCCTAAAACACACCTTCCGTTGGAAACCCTAATAGAGGCAACAGTAAGCCTTCAGGACCCGGAGGTAGCCCATGATGTTGTTGATATTCCAAATCTTATGTAGGTTGAAGAAGTACCAGAAGGTCAGGAATAAAGTTGTAAAAGGTTGATTAAAGAATAATTAAATTTTGCAGAAAACAGAGCTTTCGGTGGCTTAGGCGAACGCAGTAGCTATTCATTAGCCACCAGAAGCAGATCTTTCGGCAGCTTACATGCCCAGAATTCTATTTCCTTAACCACCAAAAGCACAAAAGGGTGCAAAAAGACATGCTTCCACACAGAACCAATTTTGATGGGTACAAACACCTCAAGGGTGAATTGTGAAGCTGAAAATTGATTAAAGGCACCGGTGGAAGGGGTCTGTTCCAGTTTTGAGGGTGCCATCAAGGTGAAATGGGTCACAAACCCTACCTGCTTTTGACAAACCGTGACTTATCTGTCAGATAACAGGTCATAGCTCTACTTCAGTGATCACTATAGTTATCAAAGAATTCAAGGAGTGAACAAGTGTTAGAGTTAGATAGGCTAGCACTTAAATTAGGGTTTTTTGACCTAATTTTGCAAAAACAGTTATTTTATTTATTTTTAGTAAATCAGATCCTACTTTTGAGGATCTGAAATAAATTTTGTAAAGGCTATAAATCCTGAGACTTATGTTGAATCAAGGGTTCAAATTTGGAGACTTTTAGACCCTTATTTTTATCAAGCTTCTCATGTTATTCATCATTTAATATAAGCTCTTTTGCCATTATATGTTCAGGTTCCATCTCTTTTATGTTCTATACTTGTGCTTGAATGTCTGATTCAAGTTTATTCTTTTTATCTAATGCCATATAACTGTCATCCTATCTATGTGTTGATCAGTTGAATCACAAGTATTTTTCTTTGTTATGATTATCCATTCATATGTGATTTCTTTATATATGAATTTGCTAGCATAGTAATTTCTCCATTTATTCACCTTATTATCAACCCTTTGAACATTGGTGGTTAGAAGCCTTATCTTTTGATTGAGTTTTATGCATGTCTTGAGTGTGTGAGGTCCTTTAGGTCATCTAAATTGATCCATTTAGAAAACCATTAAAAACATTGAATTTCCCAGGCATCCTCGAGCTGCAACCTAGAGGAGTTTCTTGGAGAGCTAACAAATTGGCGCCGTTACCGGGGAGAGGAGATTGAAGCTCAGCTTCCCTGGGAGATGACATAGATCCTACTTTGATGATAGACAAAGTATGGAATCTATTTTGGTTGTAATCATCTATCTGGAGACTCCATTGGAACAAGGTGGCTTCAAGAAGACCAAGTACCAGGGAAAACTGTCAAGGGCCACCAGTAACACCTGTTTCAGATCCAGAAGAGATTCTAAGAAGAGCTAGGGATTCACTAAGACAGACCTCCAGAGTTGCAAGGGGAGCTACATCAAGTATTTCTAGAGGTATTTTTGCTGTTATATCAAATAGACCTCCATTTCAATCTTCTTCTGCTAAAGCATCTAGTTCTCAGAAGTTTATAAGTGTTGGAGCAGGGTCCCGCAGCTATAGGAAAAGCTGCTATATCGGGACAAGAAAGTCAAAGGTAACAGTACCTAAGTGTCCAAGAAGAGAGAGCTGAACCACTACACTTAAGGCAACGGCCGAGAGGAGAGAGCTCAACCACTGCACTTAAGGCAGCGGCGTAGACAGGAGGGCTCAGCTACCCTCATAAAGAGAAAAGGAGCAACGGGTCGAGGTTTTGAAGACAAAGTACAGAAGGGAAGCAACCGAGGAAGAGGTGCCTATACCCAAGATCAGCGCCGAGAAGCGTGGAATACTGCAGAGAGCCGTGGTGTGACGAAAAGAGGCAGTTCGAGTACAGATAGACCAACTGTCACAGTTAGGGTTTTTGGGTTACTGTTGGGACAGGCCCACAGTGTTGTAATGGCGAGACCTTCAGGCCGCCTATAAAAGCATGTATTTTGTATAGTGAAAGGTTAGCTAGTCAGTCGATCTGCAGCTCATAGAGATCGAGCTATTCAGATAATTCACTAAGTCAGAGAGTCAGTTAGTCTGTTAGCTCATAGTCATTTTGTATTATAGAAGAGTCGAGCTCTGGTTTTGTTATTCAGTCTGTAGTATCTTACTGTAACCAGTAGCTGACTCTTAGGGAATGTATGTAACAATTCGTAGGGATTGAGAGTGAGAGGAGAGAGAGAGGAAGAGTATATTGTAAGAGAAGCAATATAAGAAGAGAGAAGAGATCTAAGAGAGAAGGGCTCCCTACGGTGTGCGCGGAGTTACCCAGAATATCTCAGCTGCATATGAGGTTGCAGCAGAACTGTGTTTACTCTCCCAAGTTATAATATATAAACCAGTTCCCATGGACGTAGCTTCTACCCTAGAAGTGAACCACGTAAAATCAGTGTGTTGTGTGATTGATTCATGTGATTGTGTCTACTTATTGCTATCTGTCATTCATTACATGAACTTTGCTTACACTTAATGTATGTATGCTATCTTTCGGTTTACAGTAGCTTAGAAGGTTGAACTGCGCGTTGAATCCGTTAAGTGTTATGTGTATGAGTTTACCCGTGCTTGATTCATGATAGTAACAGTTACAGTGTTAAGTGATTTATGTATACAAGTTCAGCAAGATTGCACATAGTCAATGTTAAGCATATTAGATCGTAGAAGTCTAAGTGAGGATATTTAACTCAGCTAAGTGTGCCTAAGGGGGAAAGCCCTTAGACCTTGAGAGTCGTATTAAGCCCTACTATAGGAGATATCACAAGGACAGACAGGTGACCTCGCATCGTCGGGGAAGTTGCGGTGTGAGATATCGCAGGAGAGAAGGCAAGTAAAGGGGAAGGGTGCGCATCGTCTGCGAGGCTGCGATGCGATAGAGTCCTTCTCCTATCAGAGTCAGTGAGTAAGAGAGAACATCACCTCGTGGAGAGATCCCGTGGGCTAAGAAGAGCTAAGAACCACCAGGATGCTACAAAACCTGGTTGAGGACACTTGAGTCCTTAGCCAACCCATAATATCACTTCGAGTGAGACTTCAGGTCGTTCTACGGTCTGTTGCCAAAAGGGCCAGTGAGCTAGGGGTATTGTTGGTACATAACAAGTAAACCTAGGTCTGCCCAGTAGTAACCAACAATAAGTAAATCAGAAAATTTTAGGGTTGAGGAATCTTCAAGCACTGCTGCTTGTGAATATCTCATCTGTAATATCCCAAATACTGATATTTTCTATTTCTATGCAATTTTACTGAAATAATCGAGCATGCAAACTGCCATGCACAATTTCCCTATTTTATAGCTGAAATTAGGGTTAGGGTTTGCAAGATAGAAGGAATAGTTACCATTGATAAGTCAGCTGAATGTGCTCCAGAGAGAATATGCATGTAAGATGAGTTGAGTTGGTGAAGAAATAACCTTGTTTCTACTGCAATACCCCTAGATGGCTGAATCAAACAAGTGTGAAATTTTTGCTGAAGGGATGGTCAGTTTCAGCTGGAAATAAGTCAGAAGGAAGGTATGCCAGTGTCGAAGAGGATTTCCAGAGCATGCAAGGGTTTTGAACTCCCATATGCCCTAGCGAATTGATCTCCCAGTCTGCTGCTCACGCCCCCACAACCTTGTAAACCGTTGCTAGTTGCCTCGAATGGACAATCTCATAGCTAATAATCACCCAATGTAGTAGAGTTATCCTATCAATGAGGATGCAGGCCGCATGCGGAAGAAATATAGTGATCCAGAGTCCTGGTGAATGACTAGGGTTTTCCCAGCTAAATTCCCCCCAGTTGTACGGATGAATCTGCAATAACCTTCGGACTTATACTGGAATACTGAATAATGATGAATGCAATAGATACAGTGAAAAAACTGGATGGTTTATCCTGAAGGAGACTAGGGAAAATGTATCACTGCCGAAATCCCGTTAGCTGAAGACGTCGTCTCCAACCCCGACTGCTGTGGTCGCATGCTGTGCTGCTTCTCAAGAGCTCCAAAATAATAATAATCTAAAAGTAAAGTCTCCATTCACTTTATCTTTCTTTTATAACTTTCAACTGCGAAAACCCTAACTTTTGACCTAATTAGCTCACTTTAACTTCTAATTTGTAGTTGACTTGCATGCATGCGCATGGAGACTTAATTGAGTGCATTCATCATTAAATAATGCTTAGATGTCATGCATGTCACTTTTAGGGTTTGCATGCATACCACTTTTAGGGTTTGCATGCATGTCATTTTTAGGGTTTGCATGCATCTCACTTTTAGGGTTTGCATGCATGTCATTTTTAGGGTTTGCATGCATCTCACTTTTAGGGTTTGCATGCATGTCATTTTTAGGGTTTGCATGCATGTCACTTTTGGGAACATTACAGTCCTCCCTTGCCAAATATTGCTTGTCCTCAAGCAATGACAATGTAAATCCACAATCAATCAACTGAACCAACTGAATCCATGGATGATCCTAGGGTCCCAAATTATCCTAGGAGATCTGTAGCACCCTCTACTCAAAACACTACACTGTACAGTACCATCACTAGAGACCTCCTGAAAGCACCCTCTAGCAATCACTAAACTGTCAGCCACTGTAATTCCAGGGTCCCAAATCAATCTAATAATTGCAGAGGTCAAAATGCATCCACCGCTACCCTGCGTAGTATAGACACAAGGAGCATCATGTAGACTCCCAAGTAACGCCATTAGTAAACAATGTATCCATCCCTCATAAGGTCTTCCACTTGGATCCCAATGCAAACTTGTGCATATTTCATCCCAAATATCTGAAGGATCTTGTGGGACTATACCCTTGGCTAGGAATGTCTTCCCAAAAATCGCCCACTCAATAGGACACCAACTCTTAATCTCTCTCCAATCCAACCCCTGAAAAGTACCTTGTCCATAAGCACCATCACAAGGAATAATCCTACCAAGCTGAAATTCTACCCTTCTGATTTCAACTAGAATGCTCATATGCTGCTGGTCAATTTCTTTATCATGGCCAACCTGTAAAAACCATCCACCATTATGCAAATGTGGACTCAAGCTACTACAAGCCCTGTCTATGTACTCCTTAAGAGGACTGCTTTGAAATGCAATAGTATGTTTCTTCTGCTATCCCATCAAGGAATCCAACTGCTCTTGAATACTAGACAACCTGACCTCTGACTCGGTACATACAACTTGAAGAACTGTAAGCTCAACATCTCACTGTACTATGGTGTCTCGGAGTATCTTGGTCCTATCTTTCATCACTAGAATGCTTTCTTTAACTCGTTCAATCTTCTTTCAGTGACTATTATCTGGAAGCTCTATCTCATACATGTATAAAATCTCCCTAACCTCCATGTGTGACTGCTCACTGTCTCAATTGCTGTGCTCATTTCCTTGCACCTCATGTATTTTGCCTGTCATAAATATCTGGATTCCTGCTGTAGGTGATGAAGAGTGTACCAACTCCAACTCATCACATGGTTTGTCCACAATATGAATAGAAAATGTGCTTGTGTTGCTAGACTCACAAGATTTCTCTAATGCTATCTCCTCATGCACATCCTCATCATGTACTATTAACTCCAAATGAAGCTCACCAACAACCTGTACTTCATGCTCATCTTTCTTCTCTTCCCCAACTATGCCTTTAAGGAGATCCTCATCCAAATCCTTGGGTTGGCTCCCGAACTGGATGGTGTAATAATATTGAAAGGACAATGCCGCACATACCTCATCACCCAAGGCTAGATACTCTTGATATCGAGGCAAGTATTGAAGTACTGCTAACCTTTGCCAATTTCCAGTCAAGATCCTTTTCATTGTCTTCATGTTCTCACAAGCTAGCAGAGAAAAACTTTGTTATGACATGCACTTCACCAACATCACTGACATGCATTAGCATGTACATGCATGTATCAACATGCACTTTTATTCAATTGCTATGTGCCCACAGCTAGCAAGGATCATGCTCTGATACCACTGTAATATCCCAAATACTGATATTTTCTATTTCTATGCAATTTTACTGAAATAGTTGGGCATGGAAACTGCCATGCAAAATTTCCCTATTTTATAGCTGAAATTAGGGTTAGGGTTTGTAGTATAGAATGAACACTTACCACTGATAAGCCAGCTAAATGTGCTCCAGAGAGAATACGCATGCAAGATGAGCTGAGTTAGTGAAGAAATAACCTTGTTTCTGCTGCAATACCCCTAGATGGTTGAATCAAACAAGTGTGACATTTTTGCTGAAGGGATGGTTAGTTTCAACTGGAAATAAGTCGGAAGGAAGGTATGCTAGTGCCAGAGAGGATGGCTGAAGCATGCAAGGGTTTTGACCTCCCAAATGCCCTAGCAAATTGATCTCCCAGTATGCTGCACATGCCCCCACAACCCTGTAAACAACTGCTAGTTGCCCTGAATGGACAATATCATAGCTTATAATCACCCAATGCAGTAGAGTGATCCTATCAATGAGGATGCAGGCTGCATGCAGAAGAAATATAGTGATCCAAATTCCTGGTGAATGACTAGGGTTTTCCCAGCTAAATGTCCCCCAATTGTATGAATGAATCTGTAATAAACTTCATAATTATATTGGAATACTGAATAATGGTGAATGCAATAGATACGGTGACAAACCTGGATGGTTTATCTTGAAGGAGACTAGGGCAAATGTCTCACTGCCGAAATCCCGTTAGCTGAAGACGCCGTCTCCAACCCCAACTACTGTGGTTGCATACTGTGCTGCTTCTCAAGAGCTTGAAAATAATAATAATCCAAAAGTAAAGTCTCCATTCACTTTATCTTTCTTTTATAACTTTCAACTGTGAAATGCCTAACTTTTGACCTAATTAGGTCACTTTAACTTCTAATTTGCAGTTGACTTGCATGCATGCGCATGGAGACTTAATTGAGTGCATGCATCATTAAATAATGCTTAGATGTCATGCATGTCACTTTTAGGGTTTGCATGCATATCACTTTTAGGGTTTGCATGCATGTCATTTTTAGGGTTTGCATGCATGTCACTTTTGGGAACATTACATCATCCCTGGCGACTCCATGAAGGACAAATTTAGTGGCGAATCCACAATATTTAGATGTCAAAAGCATTTGCTGCTCTTTTGGCTTGGAGGTTTTCACCTCTTGACTTCCCTTCAGTTCCTGGTTTACCACATCCAGTACCCGATATGTCAGAATGGGGAGATTTTCTACCTGTCTTCAAAGAGGAGAAAGAAGACAATCCTATAGAACACCTCCTAAAGTTTCATGAATGCATGGATCTATTATATCAGCAGCATGAAGATGTTCGTATGAAGATGTTTATGTATTCATTGTATGGTGATGCATGTCAATGGTATTTTTCTTTACCTCCTTCCAACATTTCATCATTAACATATTTTCACCGAGCATTCACTGAGCACTACAAAAGGTATTTTTCAGATGAGCTTGTATTTGGTAATTGAAGTGATGAATATGAATTACATCATAAGGAAGATGTAAATAGAGATGAATCTCTCCCTCACAATATGCAGCAACCCTTCAAGAATCTTCAAGATGATGCATTGTTTAATCAACATGAACTAGAAATGGATTATAAAGGAGTTGAATGTTTTTCTACTATCATTAAATCTGATTGTTGTGAATCTGAAGAAATGATTTCTTTAACTACACATGGAAATGATCAGCTTTCTACTGGTCAAATGACCATTGAAATCAGTAAGACTAGCTCACAGTTTCCAGATTTGCAGATCAAGGGAAGTTGCAGTAACCATGAGGAACAAGATTTTCAGGGACTATTTAATCTCAAACTAGAACATCAGGAAGATCTTCCTTCTCCTTGTGAATATGCTGCTTCAAATTATGACAAGGAACTAGATGCTTGTTACGAATCTACTGCTCAAAAGTCCAATAAAGATCTTTTTAGTTTTGATATATCCTGCAAAGATATTATTGTGGAAGAGGAAATTGTTAGCTGTGATAAGCCAACATATTATCATGATGAATTCAGATTACATGAAGAGGAGCAAAAAGATTCAGATCAGCTGTTGAGCTTGCATTTTTATCAGACAAAGGTTGAGCAGTCCACATTCAACATTGACATCAGTGTAGGAAAAGATTAACAGCATAAAAAGGTATTTCCTCACAGGGAGGCTCCCATCCCCAAATAGGAACCAAATGTTATCTCCTAAATAAATTAGTTTTTAATAGGTCAAACTCAGACAATTTATTTTTGCATAGTGATGAAGATTTCAGGGCATATTAAGAGATATGTCTGGATGATTAGAGAAATTGGAATGCCTTGTGTTCTATTTCTTCAAAAAAAAATTAAAATTTTAGCTTTCGGTGGCATATGAGAACTTTTCAATAGTTCATTAGCCACAGAAAATCCCAGCTTTTGGCAGCTAACAATTTGGACTTAGGACTACGTTAACCATCGAAAGCCTGTTGACTCCGTTTTTAATAAAATTTTGGAAAATGAGCTTTCGGTGGCTTAGGAGAAATTTTCAACAATTTATTAACCACCGAAAAGCCTAGCTTTCAGCAGCTAAAAAATTGGAGCCAAGACTACCTAATCCACCGAAAGCTCCAAAAAGGAAAACGGTTAGTGCTACTGTCAATATCAACTTCCATCAGCATGTAGAGCGCCTCTGACAAGCTCTTAGCTACCGAAAAGACTGAAACTGTAGAAGAAATCATGAGTTGGCATAGAAGTGGTCGTTATGAAACTGAAATGACTGATTGAAAGACGTAAAACCATAGCTACTCTCCACCTGTCCCGTGACTGCAGCCGAACCACCACAAAACGTTAGGTCCCAGTTAAAGATCACTACGCTGGCCATCTCACGGTTCTCATCAGAACTAACTATCCCACTGCTCAAATACCAATTATTGATCAGCCCCTCAAAATCAACACCCTCTCCTCAATTCGTTCCACATTTACTGCATGCATTCTCACTGAGCCAAGCCCTCTCTGGATCCAACATTGTAGTATCTTTCCCTAGGGTTTGAATTTCAATTTTGCAAGTGCAGAAGAACATTCAAGAAGATGAAGAGAGGAGGAGGAACCGCTAAGAAAAACTCAAAACAAAGGTTTCCTTAGCTAAGTGTTGTTTCAAAATGGTCTCTAAGCCACCAAAAGCGGACTTTCGACAGTTAAGACCTAAATTTCAGGGGGCTCCAAGCCAAGCCATTGAAATTGGATTTTTACTATGAAAAGGAATCATTTTAAAATGGTGATTCTGAGAGACTGGAGAATCATTTTGTAAAACGTGCAGAGGGTTTTGTTCCTAACATGCCAGAGAAAAATAACCTCTCTCAGTTTTCCTACAGGTATTGCATATTGGGAGAATCGAATCTATCTCTGAGCCCTAATTTTTGGATCTCAGAATTTCCCTGTTTGACACATGTTTTTGAAATACAGATCTCGGGAAAATGAAAATGAATTCCAAAAACCTGAGAGAGGTGTTTGCTCAAAACAAACCAATATACAAAAAACTATTTTTCTTTATACACATGTGTCACATATTTGGAGAACCAAATCCATCTCTAAGCCCCTGTTTTCAGTAGTTTGGCCAAATTTTTGGGGCAAAAGATGACCTGTCAGTTCCCCAGGTGGCATTTTTGACCTCATCTATCAGTCCATGAAGATTTGCTGCAGATATAGAAGAATTTTCAGCACCATAAAGAAACATACTCAACCTACCTCACTCAGACTCTGAAGAAGAAGAAGGGCAAGAAGTTGACCTAACAGAGTAGGTTGCAACAGAACATGAGGATTTGCCCTCACCTACACCAAAGGAAGGTCAAGATGAACCAATGGCAGAAGCTTCCTCTAGAAAACCTAGGACCCAGAGAATCAAATAGCTATTAGGGAAAATAAATGAATTGGAGGTCCTAGATAGAGAAATCAAAAGAACCAATGCAATTTTAACCAAAAGAAATACTCAATTACATCATTCTCTCCTAGAAATGAGAGGGATGTATGTCCTGCTGAAAAGAAGAAATCTGAGATTAATGAAGGATAACTCCAGGCTCTACAGATTGATCAGAATGTCGGGGTTGCAGAAGAAGGATCCAAACCCTAAAACACACCGTGCACTGGAAAGCCTAGCAGAGGCAACAATAAGCCTTCAGGACCCTGAGGTAGCCCATGATGTTGCTGATATTCCAAATCTTATGAAGGTCAAGAATAAAGTTGTAAAAGGTTGATTAAAGACTAATTAAATTTTGCAGAAAATAGAGCTTTCGGTGGCTTAAGCAAATGCAACAGCTGTTCATTAGCCACCGAAATCAGAGCTTTCGGCAGCTTACATGCCCATAATTATGTTTCCTTAACCACCGAAAGCACAAAAGGGTGCAAAAAGACATGCTTCCACACAGAACCAATTTTGATGGGTACAAACACCTCAGGGGTGAATTATGAAGCTAAAAGTTGATTAAAGGCACCGATGGAAGGGGTCTGTTCCAGTTTTGAGGGTGCCATCAAGGTGAAATGGGTCACAAACCCTACCTGCTTTTGACAAACCGTGTCTTATCTGTCATATAACAGGTCATAACTCTACTTCAGTGATCACTACAATTATCAAAGAGTTCAAGGATTGAACAAGTGTTAGAGTTAGATAGGTTAGCACTTAAATTCGGGTTTTTTGACCTAATTTTGCAAACACAATTATTTTATTTATTTTTAGTAAATCAGATCCTACTTTTGAGGATTTGAAATAAATTTTGTAAAGGCTATAAAGCTTGAGACTTATGTTGAAGCAAGGGTTCGACTTCAGAGACTTTTAGACCCTTATTGTTATCAAGTTTGTCATGTTATTCATCATTTAATATAAGCTATTTTTCCATTATATGTTCAAGTTCCATCTCTTTTCTGTTCTGTACTTGTGCTTGAATGTGTGATTCAAGTTTATTCTTTTTATCTAATGCCAGATAGCTATCATCCTTTCTATGTGTTGATGAGTTGAATTACAAGTATATTTCCTTTTTATGATTAGCCATTCATATGTGATTGCTTTACATATGAATCTGCCAGCATAGTAAGTTCTCCATTTATTCACCTTATTATCAACCCTTTGAACATTGGTGGTTAGAGGCCTTATCTTTTGATTTAGTTTTATGCATGTCTTGAGTGTGTGAGGTGCTTTAGGTCATCTGACTTAATCCATTTAGAAAACCATTAAAAACATTGAAGTTACTAGGCATCCTCGAGCTACAACCACAACCTATGATTGTTAACCTATCACAACACATTGGCTTCCTAGTTCCCACATAGTTAGAATTAGAAAGAATTCAATGAGATTCACTTGAGTTGACTTGCCACTACCAGCCGTGGCACTTGAAATGGCTAGAGGTACTGGCCCAAGCAATCCCTCCCTTATTCCTGGCTGGTTGTTGGATCTGACACTCATATCCCTCATAGAGATATAGGATCACAACTATGTTATTCTCGGTTGAATCTAGTCTGACATCTTAGGCTACGCACATGGAGAGAAGGTGAGCGGAGAAGGTAAGCGTGGTTATAGCCCAGGTTTGTAGACATAATCGAAGTTGAGTTATTTTCAGTTGAATTTAGTCCGACTTCTTAGGCTCTGCACTTGGAGGAGAAGGTGAGTGTAGCTATAGCCCATGTTTGCTAACATAATCGAACCTGAAACCCTCTTTCAAATACATGTTATTTCAAAATGGTCGAATCATTGCAATGCATTTATAAAATGCGCCAAAAAAATGATCAGATCAAATAAAATTTGAATTTAAAGTTATTTGAAATAATTGCATATGTCATAAAAAGTAGACCAAGAAGAGATACTAATTATAATGTTATTATTAGGTTTCATTATTAATTAATATTATTGAGAATACTAATCTCTAATGTGCTTCGATAATTTTTGTTCTAGCAACAAAAGCTCTTTCCAAAAACAACAAAAATTAGCCACGAGTTGTCACGAGTTGTTTTTTTATATAGCCTAGATCATTTGTATGTTGGAAGATGTTTTGTTTGGTTTCCTTACAAACCATGTCATTCTTTTTCAATTAGTGAAGCTTGGAAAATAGTTCATTGAAGTTTCAATAGTTGAAAGCATATTTGTGTCTTTAGTTTAAGGTATTTTTCTTCAATTATTGACGCTTAAAGCTTGGAAATAGGTTTATTGAAGTTTCAATAGTTTAAGATATTTTAAGTCATAACATTATTATGATGTTAATTACGTTCTTCTTTAATTATTGAAGCTTGGAAAATAGGTTATTTGAAGTTTCAATAATTTAAGACATCGTATGTCCTAACTTAATATGATGTTAATTACATTCTTCTTCAATTATTGAAGCTTGGAAAATAGGTTCATTGAAGTTTCAAGATTTTAAGGTATCTTTATGTCCTAACATAATGTGATGCTATTTATGTTATTTATGTTATTATGGACGTAAATTTCAATTTCAAAGTATTTTTTTATTGAATATAAAGTTTATGTTTGCATTTACTTTGTTAGAGTGGCGATTTTGTCCTATGGGGAGTTTGGAGTAATGGTTTGCATGTTGTGGGTGCGACGACTAGTTGCAGGTTCTCCAGGGTGGATTCTGCCTTCATTCAGGGCCTTTTGGGTCCTTCTCCTGTGATAGATGCTCCTATGACGGATGCTTCATGTCTTTCGGGTTCCCTGGTCTGTTCTTTACCTTGTCTTGCAGGTTGACCGTTTTTTGTGTTTTCTGTTCTTGTGGGCTGGATTCTTGTTAGGGTTTAGTCTTGCAGGGTGGGTATTTTTCTCCCATTGGCAGCACTGTTGGAGTCCCTTCCCTTTACTTTGGGACTAGTACCAACCAAGGAAAAAAAGTGGGAAGGAATCGATTTATCTGCTGCCTTTGTGGTTTCTGGTTGTGTCGGGTTCACCAACCCTGCATGGGCTTTCACATTGTTTATTCTTGGGTTTTTTGCTGTCCCTGTTGGCACGTTCTGGGTTGACTTCCACTATTTTCTTGGTTGTCCCCGGGGACTTGGGGTTCTTTTTTCCGGATTGTGTGGTTCCCTCTCCACGCACACTGTCCTTTTCACACAGCCTCCCCTCTGGGATTCCTGTCTGATTGGTGGTTTCTGGGGTTTATTTCATTTTTTTTTTCTTCTGTAGGGTTTACTTCTGCACTTGTTCCTAGGGTTGACTCTGGCTTGGCCCCCTTTCTGATTTTGGTTTTATCCCCTCTTGATGGTTTGGGACTGGTGGTTAGGGTCACGTTTCTTGCTTGGTCGGTTTCCGACGACCGTCGCCGGGCATGTTGGTTTGTGGAATTGGTAGTTAGCCTCGCCCATTTTGGGTTGAATTTGAGGGTTTCTATCATGGATGACTTTGCAGCACCCTTGCGCTTTCGTCACAAGCGTCATGCCAATTTTATTAAGTCACAAGAGGGGCGCTTCTATTTTGTACTCGGACATGATATCTTCATGGATAGGGTTTCATCGTTGTGATCTCATGCTTTAGTTGGGAGATTGGAGTATTGTAGGATGGGGAAGACAGCCTGGGTCGAATGGGCTACTGAGCATTGGAAACCCCTCTTTGACTACATTCCCACCATCAGTTTATTGTCAAATGGGTGGATTGTTTTCGTATTCTTGGAGGAGGCGCACTGCTCTCATATCCTTGATAACATATGGCACATTGTTGTGGGTTCCTTGGTTTTGGGACGCTGGCACTCCCATTTTGATCCTCTCCGGGAAAGAATTATGAAGCGTCGCCTCTGGGTGCTGCTCCCACATTTGCCTTTCCCACTTTGGAACAAGCACATTTTGGAAGGGATTTCCAATACGATTGGCAGGTATGTGGTGGTGGATGAGGATTTCCATCTCACCTTTGACAAACAGATTTCCTGGGTCCTTGTTGAGCTGGACATCTCGCTCGGGTTACCTGCTGAGGTTGAGATACTCTGCAATGAACGTCTTTTGGTCCATAACTCGATTACCTACATGTTCCGTTCCATTGCAGGAGATGTCATGACACTAGACACCTTCAGAGATCATGTCCATTGTTGCGGAATGTGAGTACATGCTCGAGTTTGGATGGCTCATCGGCTGTCACTGAACGGGCTGCCCCTATTGCGCAGGAACACTCTATTCAAGGTATTTTCTCCCATTCTCTCTCCCTCTCTGATGATGTATCAGATTCCTTTCTTGATGACATTGATGTTTTGGTACAGTCTCGGGCATATGCTCCACCTACTGTCACTACCTTGGCTCCTTCTCCTCTCTCGGCCTCTCTGTCAAAACCCTCCTTGCCTATCTTAGATTGTGCATAGGTTCTCTCACCAGTTTCATCACCTCCTGTCATTTCAAACCCCACCTCATCTCAGACTTTACCGTCTTTAACGTCTCTTGTGGAATTTCCACCCCTTTCAAACCAGGCTCTTTCACCTGTTTCCTTGCCTCTTATCATCAAGAACCCCTCCTCATCACAGAATTTATCGTCATTAACGTCTCTCGTGGAATTTCCACCCCTCACAAACCCTAGCACTCCTCCGGTTATTCCTACCTCCCCCTGTAGCCCTACTAATTCTCCCTCTTTTTCTGACCCTTCCCTCAAATCACTGTCTATTTTCTCTGCCACTACCCCTTCTTCCCCTTCCACACTACACTTGAACTCTATTCGATTGGTGAATGTGACTGTTCAGAAGGAAAAAAAGGACAAGTTGAAGGGGGACCTCTCCTCTACTTCTCCTCCCTATATTCCTCTCTCTGTTCGCATCAAAGATCCTGCCCGAGGTATACCCTCCCAGGGACTTAGAGCAATGTCTCCCCTCCAGAATGTTCCTTAATGAAGATCTTGTCTCTTAATGTTAGGGGTCTGGGAGGTAAGACCAAACATATTATCCTCCGCGCTCTCTTCCATTCACTGGGTCTGGATATGAATCTCCTTCAAGAGACCATGTGTAGTACCTATCCCGCTTTACTTGCTTTTTCAAAACTCTTACCTTCTTGGGAATTCTGCGCCATTAATGCTTTTGGCCTTTTGGGTGGGTTCCTCATGGCTTGGAATCCACAGAGGGTCAAATGTCATGCCTTTGAGACTTGTGATGGCATCTTGGTTAAGGCTTATTTCCGCGATCTATCTACACCCTTATCCATCCTTAATGTTTATGGCCCCTATCTGAATCGGGAACTTTTCTGGGAAAAGGCCCACAGAGGGGGCCTACTCAGCACTCCGAATATTATTTTGGGTGGTGACCTTAACCTGATTTTGAAATCCTCTGAGTTTTGGGGGCAGAAGGCTTCTCCAGATTCCCTCTCCTCTCACTTCTAGCCCCTATTTGACTCGGTGGGACTTGTGGATATTGCTCCTCCTAATGCTGGGCCTACATGGAGAAATGGATCTGTTGGTACTGAGGGCATCAGTAAAAGATTAGATAGATTTTTAATTTCATCCTCCTTGATCCCATCCTTGGGGGTCCATAGGGTGTGGACTCATTGTGCTGATATTTCTGACCACTTTCTGATTTGCCTCGAATGGAACAAACAAAGGGGGTCCTGCAACTACCCTTTTAAATTCAACTGATCATGGCTCAATGATCCAGATTTTACTCTGTGGCTATCTCAGATGTGGACTGATCTTAATCCTAGGGACTTTGCTCTTGATCTTGACTCCTTATATCACTAGTTGCATTCTATCAAGATGGAGGTTAAGGTTTGGATTAAGGACAAGCATTCTAAGATGGAATCTTAGTCGACCCGACTTGATAGTGCTATTGATTCTCTTCTCTCGGGCTCCTCTACTAGAATCCTTTCCCAAGAGGACCAGGAGTCCTTGACTCTTCTTAGATCCAATAAGAAGAAGATTCTGGAGCACTATCTACTAACTTGGCAACTTAAAAGCAGAGTGAAATGGGCACTGTTGGGTGATTCAAACACTAAATATTTCCACATGTTGGCTTCAAGGAGAAGGAACCAGAACTCGATTTGGTCTCTGTGTGATGATGATGGTAATTGCTATGAAGATGAGTCTTCCCTTAAAGAGCTGGGTCAGAAACATTTTTCCCATACTTTTCATGATGATAAAAATACAAGCTTACTGGAACAACTCAAGGTTGTCATGCTTTACCCTAACATGATCTCCAATAAGAGTGCCTACAGCCTCAATTGCCCTGTTTCTCTGAAGGAAATTGTGTATGCTCTGAAATCTTTCATAAAAGATAGGAGCCCCGGCCCGGATGGATGGCCTGTTGAGTTCTACCTGCACTTTTTTGATCTTCTGGGACACGATTTATTGTCTGCATTTGATTCATCCAGGGTATCGGGCTTTATCCCTCCCTCTCTGAACTCTACCTTCCTTGCGTTGATCCCTAAAAAAGACAAGCCATCTTCTTTCACTGACTTCAGGCCCATCTCCTTGTGTAATCTGCTGTATAAACTGATCTCTAAAGTTATTGCTGTCAGGCTCAAGCCTTCTCTGGACTCTTTCCTAGGAACAATATGGCTTTCTTAAAAACTGTCAGATTGTTGAGCCTATAGGTATTGTTCAGGAGACTCTCCATACTGTAAAAACAAAGAATATCAGCGCCTTTATCCTCAAACTAGATTTGATTAAGGCTTTTGACCATGTGAATTGGTCTTATATCCGTCTCATTTTGATCCAGATTGGGGTACCACTCCTGGTTGTTAATTGGATTATGGGATGCCTCACCTCTGCAAATTTTTCTGTCCTAATCAATGGTACCCATTCAAAATTGTTATCTTCTTCTCGTGGCATCAGACAAGGCTGCCCTCTATCCCCATTGCTCTTCATCCTTGTTATCGAAGGGCTCAACCTCTTAATATCTGATGCTAGGGATCATGGCCTCATTAGAGGTATTAAGATCTCTTCCTCACTTGCTCTTACACACCTCCTTGTTGTGGATGATGTAATCTTAATGGGTACTGGCACTTTACAAGAATGGATTGCATTTGATGTTATACTTTGTACCTTCTGCAAGGCCTCTGGGATGTGTATTAGTCTGGATAAATTGTGCTTTCTGTACAATAATATAGATGCTGATATTTTCCTAGACATTGCCAGGGTCCTACCATATCGGATGGAGCCTATTGTTTCTGGTTTTAAGTATCTTGGTTACTTCATAAAACCTTTGGGATACAGGGTAAGTGATTGGAATTGGCTGATTTAGAAATATGAGAATAGGATTTGTCACTGGACTCATAAGTTACTCTCACTCGGTGGTTGTCTGATACTTATACAAGATGTGCTCTCCGGTATTCCGGTTTATTGGCTAGGATTAGCTCCCATCCCAGTATCTGTTCTACACAAACTTAGAAGCATCACGTTTTCCTTTTTATGGGGCTCCACAAACAAAAATCGCAGGTACCATCTAGTTAATTGGCAGAGTCTCTCGTGGCCGAAAGAGAATGAGGGTTGAGGAATTAAAAACCTGCATTGGTTTAGCATTACATTGCATCTAAAGAAATTTTGGATGGTCCTATTGAACAATGGTCTATGGCACCGGGTTCTCACCAGCAAATATTTGAAAAACCTCTCGGTGGTGGCTTGGCTCAGAGGGAAAAAATTCTGCTCTCGTGGGGTCTCTATAATCTGGAGGGGATTTCTTCAAACTCTTCCTTGGCTGGGAAGTAATATTGCATGGTAGGTGGGAAATGGAACAAATGTCCTAATTGGTATTGATCCGGTCATTGGTGTTCGCACATCTTTCTTGCTCCTGGATGGGTTGAGAACCTTCCTAGAGGACTTGGATATCACTACTCTTTCATAGGCACACAATACATTACCCGATTCTCAACATTACTGGTACTCGGCCGAGGACTTGTGCATTGCTGGAGTGTGGAAATATGCCTGGGAAGCTTATACAAGGGGTCTAGAAATCTGTGGCATTTGTCTCACTTCACAGTCTGATACTCTATTATGGGATTTTAACAAACATGATGGATCCATCTCGGCCAAATTAGTTTATGATTGCATTGTGAAATCGTATTCCCCCCCATCTGGTAGCTATATTCATTCATACTTGTGGTTTGACACACTTCCTAAGAAAATTGGATGCTCTATCTGGCTGGTCTTGAGGAATAAAATACTTACCTGGGATAACCTTCAGAAACGAGGTTGGTATGGACCGGGTATATGTGCTCTCTGCAATGCTGATGAGGAGACAGTTCTGCATATTTTTTCTCATTGCACTGTCTGGAAGAATGTCTTTTCTCACATTTGTGATTAGTTCCAGTTAACTCCTCCTTCACGATCTGATACTCTCGACATGTTCATTGACAATTGGACTGCAAATTTTTTGAGGCACTCTGCTCACAGTACTATTCCTTTCCACACTATGTGGGCCATCTGGAAAGCTCGGAACTTATATATTTTTGAGGGGAAGAAACTGTCTGTCTTGAGCATTTTGCACCAGATCTCTTATTATATGCAACTGTATTGTCCTCCAACTGTCGAAGTTAAAAAAATCAGAGAGATAGGTCCTTTTTCTAGCATGGTCTACCCCTGTGGATTTTTTGATGGGGCTTCTACAAATAATGTGGGTGGAGTTGGATACTGCTTGTACCTGAATGAGTCACACACCTTTGAGTTCGCGCTGGGGGTGGGAAATAGAACCAACACAAAAGCAGAACTGCTCGGCTTATGGGCCCTTTTGCTTACCTCCCAAATGATGGGGATTCCCTTACTCCATATATTTGGTGACTCTTCAGTCATCATTAACTAGTCAAAGGGATCCACTGCTCTTTCCCCACTAGACCTCTTCCATTGGTGCAGGGAAACTAGGAAGCTCTTCACATGCTTTCCTGATTTGTCACTCAGCCATATCTACCGTCAACACAATCAGATTGCAGACCACCTCTCTAAAACTGCTCTCACTTTGGCTCCTGGTTTCGGCTGCTTCTCTGGATTTACTGAGGACCATTTGGTCACTCATGATACTTTCCAGCTCTTATGATGCTTGTAAGGGGAGCTTACTCCCCTATTTTTCTGCTTATTAGATGCTCTTGGAGTGGACTCTTTTAGTTTGCTGCTCTGATCTCTTTGGCCCACGGTAGATATGGTTTGATGAGACAGATCTGCTATATGATGAAACAGTATATTGATGGGAACGCTTTCTCTGTTGATCCGCTATTGTCCCCCCCGCTGCTTCTAGTAGTGAGGTGACTTTTTCTTGTATGAGTTGTATACTCTCTTGGATGTAACCCATGCTTGGGACAGAACTTTAGATGCCATTTTATTCTTAATAGAATATCAAGGACATGATTTTTTCTTCCTGAAAAGAAATGTTTGCATTTACTTTTCCTAAAAACATATAGTAATAATGAGATTTTTGTGCTCTTTCCAAACTTCCAAAATTAAAGGCCATTATCAATTTTGTTATTGGTACCCATCATTTTAATGTTTAGAGCTTCTTCTTAAAACATTCACTTGGGAGTATGAAGGGGTTAGTTTAAATCTCTTGGTTATAAGTTGTTGTTGATATTTATTTTGTTGCTTATTTTTCTAAAGTTTACTATTCTTTCTTTTTAGTCAAAAGGGTTTTGGTTTTTGCATGGTAAATTTTTTAATTAGGTTTTAATTTCAGTCACTTTAATTTGTTAAGTTTCAAAATATTTTAAATCAAGAAGGTATTTTTTTTGTTGGAGGTAAATTTCACAGAGGATGATGCTCCCTTTTTCTAGAAAATCTCACATGCATGTCCTTCATGTGACTTAGATTATCTTGGCGAGTTGTAACTTTGGTCTTAGATTGCTTTGCAATATACATGCCTTGACGTCTTATGTTAATTTGGCACCTTTGTTTTAGGGAAATACTCCTCACTATGCCTCTTCCCCTCCATTTATGTTTGTATCATGTTGCTCTATTAAGTTTTGCAATTGAGTTTTATGGAGTGTTTCTCTTTTTCTAACACCCATTTGAATATCGATAATTGCAAATGTGTGTATTAAGACCATTTCAAAATACATCGATCAAGGGTTACCAAGGGATGCTTCCAAAAGAATAATGTGATAAGGTTCCCATGATTTTAAGTGGATCGGGGAACCATTTGTACAAAAAGAATGATTAGTGTGGTTCCCATGGTTTTGGGTGGGTTGGGGAACTAGGTTATATGGGAAGGATTCCTATGGTTTTAAGTGAATCGAGGAATCGTTTTGACGGCGATGTTGTGGTTTTTGTGTAGATGAGAAGAAGGGTACCCCATGAATAAATTCCATGCATAATTTTCCTGCAAGAGTAATTGAATGGGATTTGTGTTTTTAGAGGGTGGGGGGCCCGTTGATGTCTTCTTAGGGGATGATTATACAAAGAGAAATGCATATGGTAAATTGCTCACAAAGCGATGAGAGGTTATTTGTGAATCATGATTATAAGATGTGTTGAGTAATATGAGGGGTATTGGGAACACAATGCAAGGTGAGAATATGTGGTTTCTTTTTTACCAATGGGATGAATGATTAGATTCCTCAGACTTGAGAGGGGTTCAACATCATAGGTTCCAAAATATGGAAGGGGACTGTAATGGCATGCAATGGGGGAACATGCTATTCCTGATTATGACGTTGATGGAACGTCATAATTGAGGCAGGGGATCCTATGGTTATCAATGGGAATACTGGATAAATGTGATGTAAATAGATGGGAAATGTTTCCTATATGCATGGTTGAGATGATATACCTTTGGTAGGTTTCCATTCACCATGGTTGGAAAGTGGAGATGCGCTTTCTTACTATGGATCATGCACCCATGGTGCACATACCCAAGCAATATATATATTATGAGAAGAGTATGAATAATGCACGAATTTTGACGTAAAATTAGTGCACCTATGGGATGGTTGTAAAGATGGTTTCCACATGAAATTTCTCAGATGAGGGAGTGGATAGCATCGTGTCAAAGAGATTGAGATGATGTGAGTGCTCCATAATATGGAGCTATGGTTTCTTTGCACGTATTGTTTGAAAATCAAGCTAATGTCCTATAAATAGGGGTGGGCATACTTTTCAAAATCCTTTGTACCCTTGGATGTGTGAGTTGACCAAATCTCTTTTGTCGATTCTAGGAGATTCAACCGACGGTTTTACATTATGCAAGTTCTAGGTAAGCCTAAAACCCATCTTGATCTTTTTTTCGGATTAATTTTAGTTTGGGGGGGTGGGTGGGTATTTTGACTGCATGAACAACCGTTTGAGTTTTTGGTCAATTGTGCAAGTTTGGAGGGGTTTCCCACACTACTCATGTGGGATATAATGCTTCAATTGTGCGTTGTATTTGTGCGACTATTTAGCAAACAGTTGTGTGGGTTATGTAGCCAAACCATGCACGTTCTGTGTGGGCTTGTTACATGAGAAACTATGTTTCCTTCATGCTAAGAGAGACTAATGAAGTAATTATTGCATGAGTTTAAGTCAAATTTTTCTTTATGATATGATTTATTTTGTGGTTGCAGGTGTTTTTTTTATCACCATGATGACCTATGTGCAGTGGCAATGAATGCCACTATGGCGACTTGTCCTAGCTTGTGGTTAGGGATGCTATGGTTGAGAAAGACGTACAAAATGTAGGGCTGCTCAATTTGTATCATTTCTTGTTCATGAGATCGAGAACCACACTATTATTGTCGAAGATCATCAGGATGTGGCATCGTGACCATGGGTTTGTCCAGGTAGGTGAGGAGGACTTAACCATCATAGCTTGGGACATATATTTCTTGATGGGCCTTCCTATCTACATGATGAGCAGGGAGACTAGTCCTTCTATGGTGGGGAACCACACTATTGGTCATTTGATTGATTAATGTTGCGATGGGAAACCCAAGGCTTAGATTTCTGGGCTAATAGGAATTTCCCATATTATGTGTAGCACCCCGGTTTTGACCCCGTTTGCATTAAATGTATATGATGTATATATTGTAATTAATCATGGTTTGGAGCTATAGGAAAAAGCCCCACCATCGATTATTGTTATATGTTCGACGATTAAATCGGTGTCGATGGTATTTTGTGCTAGCTAGGCACGTTATGATTTTTAAATCATCATGTAAATATGCAATTAATTAAAAAACCACAACCAGTTATGTCAATGCAACAATAATGAGAAGGGGCATGATTTCCTAAGGATAAGGGAGGGAAATATTCAAACCTTTGGGGCCAATGGGGAAAAGCTAAATGTCAAAGGGAGAACCCATTAAACTGTCAACTACCTTTGTTGTCTCATTCACCCAATCATTTATTACTGCCAAAAATTGATTGGGTTGGTTATTGCATGGGATGGGCAAGGTATGACATCCCAAAATTTGAATTGGAGAAGCCATGAGTTGTTGGGAAATGCATTTTGACTCCTTGGGAAAGAAAAAACCCAAAAACGTAGGCCATTCTACCATGCTTTCATGTTGGGGATGTTTTCCTCACCAATTTTCCTTCATGTGAGCTCTCTCAGGCATCCAAAACTTCTTGTGTGTGAAATCATTCACGTTTTTGATCTTCCCCACGATTTTGGAGCTCCTGGCATTCACCATTCACTTCCTCTACCGTGTTATTCATTTTTCCCAGGGCTGGGAAGTGTTTTTGTCAATGCTCAGTGATTGGGATCACTCCTGGGCATTTTTGTGTTGTTTCCACCTCTCCACGGTTGGGGAAATTCATTGTTTAGTGTTGTCCAACGAGTGGGAGAACCAAGCCATGAATTTTGGGTGCTGTTGAAGTCTTTTTGTCCACGTTTGGGCCATAAATGACTCTGGATTTTGAGTTGCTCAGCCTGAGTTGTTTCTACCCAGTTTCCATACCCAATTTTGGTCTTTGTGGTGTTTTTCCTTCAGCCTAGATCTGTTATTGCTGTGTGCATATCATTTGTTGGCCTTTGAACTGTCTTTGGGTGTGGAAATGGGGTCTGAGCTTGCTTGACAAAACTAGTGTGTGCAAGAGCCTCATAGACAGAGCTAGAGGGATGGATTTCTTCTTTACACCCCCTGAATAGAACTGGAAGGGAAGGCATAGCTCGAGGAATTGTGTAGCAGAGAAGGGGATGTGTCCTTATGTTCGGTGTGTGTGGATGTTTTAGAAGTCACGCTAGTTTTGGTGCAGGTCTCCATAGCTCTTGGATTTAGCTCACTAGCTTAGCAGCCAACCTTTCCAACTCCCTGTTATCCTAATAAACCCAACTGTGTTGGCTTGGCTGAGTGTTGTGCATCCTTGGATACGTGTGAGCCCACTAGTTTCCCCTTATTCCTTGTGGAATCATGCCCAGCTCGGGGGTGGCAGTGTTGTTGAGTGATTGATGAGCACACTGGCCTATGGTTGGGTGGAACGTTGCAGCGACATAGCTGGTTGTGGGACAAGCTTCTGTTAAAGATAAGTATCTCTTGTTCATCTTGTCTCTGCAATTAAATTACTATGAACATGTGAAATTCTTGAATGTGAATATCATGTATTGCTTCCGATGTTTATTGAATGATATGTTGCATCTATGTATGTTTTTATTTTACTGCATTTTATACCTTATGTTCATGGGGCTCAGTTGCCTGGGTAAGTATATTTAGTAGCGTCCTCTCCTCCGATTCGAGGGGCGGGGACGTGCCATTATGTCTCTATCTGTTTGAGTGATAGTGACCATTATGGTGTGGGTTCTTGGGGTATCGATCCCTAACACGATTAATAGCAACGAACTCCTATTAATGGAGCGAATGATGGTTGGGAACAAGGTGGACTAGGAGTCCATTATGTTGCATCAGATGATGTCAATGTTTCCTGATAGGGCTTAGAGTGGTCACAAGAGTGTGATATATGCATACTTTTTCAAGCAATATCCTTCTTTGCATCCACTTGTAGTGATGCCCCAAAGAGGGCCTTGGGAGCCATGAATGGCCTACTAGGGGCAAGTTATATCCTATGTCATAGGGGGAGAGGTGGGATCGGAATTTACTCTATGATACATCCAAAGTGAAATTGATAGAACCCACCTTTTGTTGGGGCTTGATGTCATTGTTGTTGTGATCAAGGAGTGGTGGGAGCAGTTGGTGGAGTTCCCAGGGGAGTAGCTGGTGGAGTTGTAGCAAATGTAAAGGATCATACCAGGGTAGTTTTAGTTGACTTAGAGAGATGGCTATCGGTAATGATAGTTGGGGTGGACAAGCATCCACTAGATAAGTTGGATGATGCCCAGCTTGCACAGGTGGTTAGCTAACCGAAAGAGTGTGGTCTTGGATGGTGCTAAGTGATGTGTTGGGTTGTAGTGTTGAGCCATTTAGATTGAGGAGTCCAAGGAGGACAGGGTCCTCCACCCACAGGGATAGCTCTAACCCCAGGTTTATGGGGGCCTCCAGGTATGCTAGGGGCTTTAGTGGGGGAAGCACAAAAGGTACCTACGTTGGTTATCATGGGCCCTTAGGTCTTGTTACAAGGGGAGATTCCTTGAGTGATGGGCACTCTTATGTATTTTTGTATAGGGATGGGATCCCCATTTTGTATAGGCCATTTACATAGCCTATGGGAGGTGGTTGTTTGATGTACCCCCATAAGGCTAATGATTCTTTTTGTATATAGCCCATGAGAACCATATGTTGTACATTGCATAGACATTTTTTTAACAAGATATGTGTATAAAATTTTAGCATCATTTTGATCTCATGTATGTCATTTTATGTATTCATATGACGTATACATGTGATAATGATGTTTATACATGTCTTTATGCTAGTGTATAGTTGTATGTACTATCATGTGATTATATGGGAAAGACATATATGGTTTATTTGGTTGTAGGGTCAAATTCATTATTTACGTAGCAGGTGCCAATTAAGAACCTCATTAGCAACACAATTAGCAAATGCATTAGCTTTCCTAGGGACATGAGTGAACACAGTTGTTTCAAATTGTCTAATCAGGAGGTGGACTTGAAAATACTTGCGAAACAGGATTGGATTGAGGACATAAAATACATTGTTTAGATACGAGACTATGAATTGGGAATCTAAATGGACATATAGGTGTTGAATCCCAATGTGGAGGGCATCGTTCAATAACCCGATAACCACACCATATTATTCTTGATTTTTAGCAACTACTCCCAAGCAGACTCCACCTGTGTGGTGTAGAGTTTTAGTGGGAGTATAAATGGCCCAAATGGATTACGTCAAATTCTTTGATAAATGACTCAAAACATTGGCAAAGCCAACAAAGCAATGTGATTGAGAAGTCATATACATGGAAAATAATGCTTGGTCTTATTTTCAATCCATGGGATAAAAAACATACATGAGTAAAAGAGAATACTAAATTGTATTAAAATGAAAGGGACAACATAGGAGGTGAATTATGGCATCACCATTGTGATATTAGAGACCTCTAGTGTTAGTAATTAGTGCAACTCATCTAAGTGGTAGACAGTGTATGTGACTGAGTGGCATCCCAAGTTAGTTGAAATTTGTGATGGATATGTTGCATTTTCTAGGGATGCCCAACACTTGAACAAAGTAATCTTGTTATCTAGGGATTGTTTGGCGGATCTTGGTTGTCATCCACGACCACTGGTGATTTTGTTTGTGAGGGTTGGTATTCCTTAGATGTATATGATGATGTATCATCACTTGTGAGTAAGTTAGCTAATGATGACATGATAATAATGTCACCTTGATTTCTAGTATGAGGCACTAGGAGGAGAATCTCCGCAATGGATATCATAGGTGGATATGACCTTAGGGGAGTGGGATGATCTTTGAGTCTCATCTGTTTAATATGGATAGCCCACTCGTCACTTAGGATGGGCACTTAAAATTGAATAATGTGTTAGTTGTCCACATGATATACATGGATATCACAGTTTATCCCATGCACCGAGCTTAAAGGTTGGGTGGCATGGCTAGGTATGATGGTGCCATTTTTACTAAGGATCATATGGGTATGACTTCCACATGATTCAAAATCCATGGGGTTGCACTAGTGATGGGGTTGGTGAATCTGGTGGTGACATTGTAGTTGTTAGTACCTCATACGGTGGTTCCCCCAACATCGGTACTGATGTAGTGACAACAACCATAGGGGTTTCTTCCTGATTATCAAGAGAAAATATTTCAACCATAGGATGTGTTAGGTGAATGATCCCCAATGTGTCATGAAATAGAAGGAGATCGAGACAGTGATGGGTATAATACCCAAATTGAGAACATATTGTACACGTGTGGTTAGTGTGCAATGACTTGGTCTTTGTCTTAGTACTGGGACCGATCGAAAAGGTTGGAATGCCCCTTGCAGAAGTGTTTGGGGCATGTGTTAGGATAACCAGGGTGTTATGCAAATTCCCAAGCTCTACCAAGGTGTGGCATATGTTAGTAGCATGTCTTGGTTTCTTGCATAGAGCACATGCTGGGACGACTCTAGGAGCAGTAGTACTTGAGACTACTAGGGATTTCTACTTAGGTTGTTTTATGCTCCCAACATTACGTTTACTGACTGCCGGTGGTGGTTGAGTCACAGGTGGTCTTGCCTTGGTAAGAGGTTCCAGTGGGGGTCTTGTAGTAGAAATGGGTACAAACCCATAATGGGATAATGGCTTAGAATCCATTTCTAGATAAGGTGGTGTAAAGTACCACACAAGTATTATGAAAGTGAGTGTAGTAGTGTGATTTATGCTATTAATGGTGTTCCTTGTACTCCAGTGGGGTTATACAAGAAAGGAATATGAAAAACCAGTGTATAAAGGGGTTTAATGTTTGGTAAATTCCATGGCTAGTAGGGAGTACCGACGTTGAAGTGGAGGGGGATAGTGACTTATATTCACAGGAAAATATAGCATAAAAGAGAACATATGTAGATACAAGGATCTATTATGGAGGGCTTGAGTAGCTCCCCAACAAATTACAATCTTTGTAAATTCTTGTACCAATATCAACATACTAGGGGGATGTTTCCAATCCTATGGCGGGTAGGACATTATCTAGAGTTTTATTGGTGTGCAAGTCATAGTAGTTTAGTTGGTTGAGGGTAAAAATTTTCTCATTATGAGGGAACATAATGATGTAGAATATTAATGAGGCAATCGCCTTCATGGGATACATATAACTATGTTCTAGGATAATGTTATAGTAGACCTATGTATCTACTACCTCAATATATAAAAAAATCATTTCCACCCCAATGTCAATGGGGAAATTCTAGTATAGGCCTAAAGGATTATGTGGCCTCCTATAATAAGCGTGAAGAGTGATGGATGAGGGGACTAGATCTGGTAAACCCAGACATTTCCAGACATGAATGGATATGACACAAGTTTATGCTCCTTCATTGACAATGCATTGATGGATGATAATGTTCTTGATTGTGAAAGGAATCTTGAAAGAGATTGATGAGGGTAGTCTCAATTCTCCTTTATCAAGGTTGAAGGCCATGAGACATGAATTAGAAGGGTGTACAGTTCCTAATGCATTGAGTAATTCCTTATTTTGGGAAGGAAAATACCGAAGAAAATCTAATGTTGACATGGTAGCTGGTGACTAAACTAGATCATCCACGTTATTGTAGTCATGGGAATATTTCATATGAGGATTTTGGGTATTCCATATAAGTGGTGATTTCGGTATACTAGGAATTTGGTCACTGTTTGGACAGTGTAATTTCAAAGTCCCAGCAGAGGTGGTATGTAGTTACCATACTCTCCACACATGGAGAAAGGATAATTGGTCATAAGGTTTTCATTCTTTCCATTCTTAGGGGATGGGGTGGGGTGGGGGGTTGTTTTCCCCCTCATTCTGGTTACCCATGTTTTGGTTTTGGGGAGGGGGATTTCCCCCATGTCCTTGTTGTTAGTTTTACCTATTCTATCCTTTCTTCTTCCTCTTATTCTAAGGATTCGAGGAATTATCCATGTTCAATTGCTCAAATATTTGAGTTTGTTGCATAGGATAAGGATGTACTAGATTCACCCCCATTTGAGGCATGGGGGTAGGAATAAGAGGACCAATAAATGGAAAATATGGATTGTATCTAGTTGTGAGAACTTATGGGTTAAGTGCTGCATACAATGTGGAGGTAGGAGCAGTAGGTTCCATCTACAATGGTAGCACCGGAGGTGATTGGATAAAATTGAGGTATGTAGGACTATATGTTCCATAGGCTAGTTGACCAAATGGAGGATTTGGTGCAGTGGGAAATCCTACTAAGGCAGATGGTGCTAGTGGGTATTATTGTGCCATGTTGAGTGGTACAGACAACTACAGTTGGGGAGCATTTCCCTATTGATAAATAGTCCCAATAATCCCATCAACTAAATGTGATGTATTTGAGGGAGTTGTGTTCAAAAAATGATGCCGAGGGGCATCAAGGAGGATGGTATATAGGTAACTAAATTGTGCATAGAGAAGGTCGAAATGATGGGCTTGCATGATAGCCTCTTCTTTCATTTTGGTAAAGGATGTTGCAATACATTTGTAGTCATTGGTTGGAGTGATTTTAGGAACAATTCCAACATAAATTATGGTTGAATGACAATCTTACACAATGTCAAATGCCTATGCCATTCATGGATATGATTTTGTAATATGGATGGATGTTTATTACCAAAACTTAGTTAGAATTTCAAGCCCTAGGTCGTGACGTATGGGTAACTAAAATAGGTTAGGAAAATAGTGGTGATTGAAGCAAATGTGGTATAATTTGCAGATGGTATCTTAACATACCATTTGGTCGTTGTTCCTTTAAGGTTTATCTAAAAGAGATGAAGTGTTAACAATAAAATTAACACCCTTGAGAGTGTTGGTATGAAAATATATTTCTACTTTGCCCACAACATGAAGATCATAGTTTTTGAACAACTAAGAGTTTCAATATCTCATTTGACCACTGCTTCCACAGAGGAAGAAATGTTTGAAGAATAGGTGGCTCTAAAGAGGCCAAGTCTGTGACCACTTAAGGGCCAAAACCCATTCCTTATAACTCACACAGTGGAAAAATGCCTAACATGGGAATTAATTGTCCTAGAAATACTGAAAATCAAGTTGAAATGCCTAAAAACTAAGGAAAGTGGGTTTTTTGAAGGAAATAATAAAAAAATTCAAAAATCATAATCCCACATTCCTGATTAAGAGATGGCATGCTCAAAGCCCAATCCTATAAAGGGAATTCATATGAGGTGAATTAGTGAGGACAAATAAGAAAAGCAAAGGCATGTTGTAGGATTTGGAGCCTAGATAGAATCTTTTTCATATTAAGAGTTTTAGTGATCATTAGATTTGATGGAGAAGGATGGTTTAGAGAAAGGGAGAAAGGGATTCACTTATTATTGGGTTGTAATAAATTTCCTTCTATTTTTAATATGATGCAATTCAAATTTCCCCAAATGTTGTGATTGAATCTATGTATTTTCATATGTTTTTGTCAATGTTTAGTAGGTAGATTTCAAGTTTTTAAAATTTTTCCAAAGGCTAGAGGTAAGGAACTAGCAAGATAGCTACAAATGGAGGCCTAAAGGCCATGGATGCTCAAGTAGAGGGATCTTACACAAACAACACACTTCGAGAGGTAATATCCTTTCTTCTTCCCCTCTCTCCTCTTTGAAAAGGCTTAGAAATTTTAGAAAGATTTCAGTTATTGCATGTATTCTGTCGATCAGGATTCACCTCCTTGTAGTAAATGTTATATTAGGATGTAGACAAGTCCCTTTAGAAAAATATAATAACAAAATGGCGACCATACTAGGGAGATTAATGGGATCTTCTCTTGAAACAAGTTTTCTTGAGAGTTTCCCCTTGTTTGGGTGATTTTTTACCTTTCAAATATTTTTATGCATGCTTTATCTTGTTCTTAGAAGGTTTTAATTCAGTCCTAGAGGTCAAAATCGACATGAATCCACCCTTTATTTTTCTTTTTTCAAGAAAATTGGGTATAGATATGCTTTCTTCCCCTTCTATGGCTTGCTGGAGCCTTTACACAGAGTACACATAGCGCTAGCCTCCTCTATCACCCTTACAGTGACTACATAGAGTGCAAGTGGCACTTTGTTCATCCATAACAGAGGTGTGCTAGCCAAAGTGTGAAAGAAGTCACGGTTCTTGATTTTTTTGATGGTTAGATCTACAATTTTGGGTAAATTTGGGTTAATATTTACTGTTATATATGTCTTAGGAATCATATAAGATAGGTTTTAGAGAGTAATTACCTCTCTTTTATCAATCTTTAGGGATTTTTTTGAAGAATTTTGAAGTTTTGTGTGCATGTGGTTGAAATTTGAAAAAGTCATGGTTCTTGATTTTTGATGGTTAAATCTGCAATTTTTGGGTCATTTTGGTTGATTTTTGCTGCTGTAAATGTATTAGGAATATTCTAACAGAGTTTTTAGACAATATTTGTCCCCCTTTTATCAATATTTAAAGATTTTTTGAAGGATTTTTAAGTTTGGTGTGCATTTTGGCTTAAGTTTGAAATTTTGGAGATCACTGATTTTTGGATTTTGATTGAGTTCTTTTGAGACTTTGAAGAACCTTAATTGACATCCGAAAACACTTGTTAAATCCTATTTTTACCTTTTAAGAGAAATTTTGAAGTATTTGGGGACATTTCCCCTCAATCTTGGAAGGCTTGGAAAACTCTTTAAAAAACTAGAAAACAATCACTTTGAGAAGAAGTTCTTTTTTAGTATTAGTCAAAGTTTTCCTTGAAAAGAATGCTCAGATCTAAAATTTTATGACATGTTTACCCTTTAAGTCATTTATTTCACTCTTGAATGTCTCAAATTTTGTCTAAATTGGTCATTTTTACCACATAGTGACATAAGGAAATTGTTGAAAAAACTAAAGAACATGACATTGTTTCAAATTATGAATTCTTTTGGCCATGAATTTTGAATCCACATGAAGTTGATGAATTGCCACACAACTTGTAATCACCACTAAGACACTCTTCATACCATCATTTAATATCAAATTAACATAAAACTCTCAAAATACGAACCTACCACTCAAGATCAGTTCAAACACAATGAGAGGATATTTTTTTGTCATTTTCAAGCTTCTTAAGATAAGTTGTGTTTGATCCCTATGCGTCCTCTTCACTCACACCTTAGGGAAATATTGTGAAAGATAAATAGGGATCTAAAGTGTAATATATAGGTTTATTTTTGAGCAAAATTCTGAGCCATGAGTATCCTCTTCACTTTCTCTTTCGGACGGTCCTGTGAACGAGAAAGTGGATCTCAAGTGTAATAGGAATCCTTTGAAGTTTTGAAGCATATGGTTGAACCATGAGTATCTTCTTCACTTGTGCTTTCGGGTGATCCTGTGAATGAGAAATTGGAACTCAAGTGTAAATGCTTGTCATTAAAAATCAAAATTGAATCACGTTCCTATATGTACACATCAGTTTAAGAGACTTATCAGAAACAAGAAAAACATTGAATATTCAAACATTTTTCATTTCTAATTAGTGATAGTTAAAGCCAACCTCTTGAGCCCTTTCTAGAAAATTTAAAGTGATTTCAAATTTTTGAAAGTGATTTTATTTTTCAATATGCACATCTGAAGGATCTCAATGAACCTCTTACTCTCCCATACTATATAACCTCATTGAAAGAAAAGATAGGTTTGAGAGCATCTGTGCATTATTTTGGTTCAGTAGCATAAGTCACAACACCATCAATTTCACCACCACTCCTTGAAACTAATCGAATTACCTTTAAAAACAATGCTTAATCTAAAAACAACCAGGATTTTATCTTTGATATCACCAACAAGATTAGGCTAGGGATTTGGGTTAATATGGTGAGTTAACACTCCAAAGCCACAAAAATTTGAAACTAGCATTGATTAAAGAGATTTAAATCCATTAGTAGAAAAGAGTGCTTGTCGAGAAAGTGCTTCTAACACAAGCGTTAAGCATGAGGTCAATCCAAATTAGTAAGGTGGTACCCCCTCTTTCTTCTTTGGTGGGATATGAGCACATTACAGTATCTCAGTTAAGTGACAAGTCCTCGAGGTGACATCACTTTTTTGAGATAGCTAGTTTATGTGAGTTATCCTCGACTGTCGAATTTCCTGCCTAGCCACCGATTGTGTAGTGGTAACCATAGTTTCTTTTCCTAGGGCATCACATAGGATTTTTTGAGTGGGTGACACTTGAAATACCTTAGACAGACACAAGGTTGTTTCAGATCCTTGGGAGGGTGAATAGCTAAGAGATAACACTCGCACCCCTGACGATTGAAGAATGATGTAAATATTTCTCGTACCTTCACTATTTAGTAATTCTTGAGGTTTAATATCCCTCAAGGGCTACTGTTTTAATTGGAAGGCCCTCTTAAAAATGCAACTTTCCACTAAACCTCGGTTTTTTGGGAAAGAAGCTTGCATGTTGCTTCCTTAGGGACATTTTTAGTGATGTGGACACTTTTGTTTTGTTGGAGTCTAGATTCTCTCTAGAATTGATTTATTACATTTTTATATATTTCTCAATTCTAAAAACTCAATTGTCAAAGTGGCTTCTCTCCTGACCTTCCAATCATGAAGGCAGTGAGGTGAGTCACCAGAACTTGAAGGCCCCGATAAAACACAGAGACCAATACAGAAACAAAACTCAAAAGACTTTGAAACTGAACCATTTTTAAATTCATTTAACAATAATAGAGAATATCAACATAAACCAAATCTTGATCCATTTATAGAAAAAATTGATAATTTTGCTCCATTTGAAGTTGAAACGATAGAAAATCATACAGCTGATGATACCAATCTTGGGAAAACTCTTGGGAATAACCAATATTTTTGGGGTCCTCATATTCAAGGAGGAAATGCACCATAGAAAATAAATCATACCCCATGTTATAACCTATCAGATCACCATTTCTAGCCACATTGAATCTATCGAATTTATCCCGGTTGACTAATGATCCTGTTCTACATATGAATAGATGGCCAACCATACCGACCAAAATTTCTTCAGACATACCTAAGTTCGATAGATGATCCATCAAATCACATGATGACATTTCATTTATGGTGTTCATGTAATTCCCCCGTCGATGATAGTATTAGGTTGAGGTTGTTTCATCGGACCCCCATGGGAACCTCCATGAAATGGTACATTGAATTGTCGTGCAATACATTCACATATTTTTCATCTTTAGCCATGGTATTTTTGACAAATTTTCAATTACATATACACTATGAGACGAGTACTGAAATTTTGACTTCTCTTAAGCAATCCACTTCTAATCACATCTCCAATCATATACATGAGTGGAGGAAACGCCAAATGATTATTAAAGTATAAATCCCGGATCAATTCGTAGCAGATTGGTTTGTCAAATCATTATTTCCTACTCTTTCCAAATATGTAGCCATGTTAGGACCCATGATTGAAGATCAACTCATTAAGAGTTCCTAAAAAATGGATTTGATATATTCACAATCAGGCACACTTTATGTTTTGATACCTCTTGCTATGAGACCCACATCCGATCCAACAAGGCCATCAAAAGGACCTCATGCCGAAGGTGTGATTGGTTCTGTCAACCAAATTGATCAACTTACCTAGAAAATGGGACAAGTGTTGGTTCAAAATTCTCGACCCACAACTGGCTAGGAAAGCTAACAACCTGCAAATCCTACCCAAACTTTAGAGATCCTCACGGTCCAAGCCACAAACCAAAAAGGAAAGAAGAAGAAACACAAGAAAAAGCCAAATGATAATTCTAGGATAGGATATGCACCTAGAATGAATAATCAACTAGAATGAAATAAGGAGAAACATAAAAACAAGTATCCTTTCAAAATTTGTCAAAGAGATCAGCCTACTCACCTATTCCCTAATATGGATGACATTCATCAAATTTTGTCTCAATGTAATGGACCATAACAACCTGCTATGTTGACTCAACCTTTTCCACAACAACAACAAATGGTTGCTACAGATCCATTACCCCCACAAGGGGGAAACCAATAAAACCTTCCTCAAGGGGGTAACCAAGCAAACCCTCCACAAGGGGGAAATCCACCCATTGCTAACATATTTGGACTAGATCATGAGGTCAATATTCAAACAAGGGATCATTCCTATGACACACCATATAGTGTTTCAAATTCATCGTGATAAAAATCAAATGGCTCTCTCACTATCGAGAAACCAATCATTGACATAGTACCTCAACCCCCAAAAGGGGTGTTAGTAAATCAAAATATAATCCTAATGCAAGAACAACTCAAAACTATAGTATAGTGGAATGTTTAGCTCAAGCACCTTGTTCCATGTTGGCATTAGAAGTATTACAAAGTTTTCCAACTCAAAGAAAAGCACTATTGTCTTCCATTGGCACAGTCGACCCAAATGATACTGGTTTAATCACCTTTGATTTAGAACAACTAACAAGTAGGCTTCCATCACATGTTGTTTTTCATATCAAAGTGCTGTCACATGGGATGAATATTTTTTGAACTGTTATAGATGAAGGAGCCTCCACTTGTGTCATGTATTTAGGACGTTGGAAAGGCTTAGGATCACCCACATTGAAACCATCCAATAAATTCCTTAAAGCATTTGATGGACACTCTTTCCCACCTCATGGACTCATTATGGATTTCCCAATTGAATTAGGAGGAAAAACTGTTCAAGTTGATGTTGAGGTAGTGGATGCACCCATAGATTATAATTTGTTGTTGGGACATAGTTGGATACATGCAATGACGACAATAGTGTCTTTGTTATTTCGAGTAGTCCGGTTCCCCCATCAAGAGAATATCATTACGATCAATTAGTTAGATTACTGCACACTTGAAACCAGTGTCCACTCTAATGTACCTTTTGTGGATAATTCAAAAATAGTGATTCAATATGTGGGATTTGGGATGTTCAAAGTATCTTCCCTCATGGGAACCTTCACAATACCTCCACCAATATCTACCCCTGATACTGCTCCAGTTTTCACCATCACATCATAAGTTCACTTTCTATTAACCTTTTTTACCAAATCCAATACGACGACGGGTTCTACTTCATCAAATGGAATTATGGTAGCAGACATGCAGGCTCAAACTAGTAAAGGGAAGGAAATTCATTCATAAACACTTGATCAAACTAGGAGTAGTACACCATTGTATGCTATAGAAATATCAAATCAAGCAATTCAAAATTTAGCAGACTCAGATCAAAATCCTTCTCCATTGGAGGAATATGATTTGTATACATCACCCGTATGGGATATCAATAATCACAACAGTCATGACATCTTAGATCAAACCTTTTCGTCTGATGAAGCTATCATGGAAGTCGTGAATATATCAAAATGACCATGGGAAGACATGCATCATAAATAATCTTTTCTATCTAAACCATATTCTTTAGAAGTAAAACATGAGAATTTTTACCTTGATGATGATATGGAAAGGTACCAATTCCCTATCCAAACGAAAAATGTGATTTCAAAAGGAATTTTGGAAAACATTTCAAAAACCATTCCTGTAAACATATCCATCAATCCTAGCATTGTTGAGAATATCAATATAGGTGCCAATTTCTCTCCGGAAGAAATCACACAATATACTACTTTATTTAACGAGTTTCGTGATGTTTTTGCTTGGTCATATGAAGAAATGTCGGGCATCTATCCTAGCATTGTCAAAGATGAGATAAATACCTATCCAAATTTCAAACCTGTATAAAAAAAATTACATTCAATAAATCCTAAGAAATCCGTTGCCATCAAAGAATAAGTAGAAAAGTTGTTGAAAGCTGGCTTCACTTACCCTGTATTGTTGACTGAGTGGGTATCCAATCATGTTCTAGTCAATAAAAAACAAGGGACAATCCAAGTCTGTACTGAATTTATCGATTTAAATTTGGCTTGGCCCAAATCTAATTATCCCACACCCTTCATTGATCAGATTACAGATGAGTGATCTGGTAACTAAATATTTTCATTTATGGATGGATTCTATAGTTACAACCAAATTCATATTAAGAAAGAAGACCAAAACAAAACGACTTTCAGTTTCCCATGGGGCACTTTTGCATATCGGAAAATTCCTTTTGGCCTTGTTGGAAAGGGGTTTGGGACAAGTGAGTTGTGCAGCACTGCGACAGCTGCACGAGCTCATGCGGTACCACGCAAGGGAAGATTCGCGCGATAAGTGGGAAGATAACCATTTTTGAATATTTTATGTATATTTTGACAAAGTTTTGTTGCAATAGGTCAGTAGTGGTTAGAAGTCAGTTATTAGTGGACCCTTGATGTAATGGCATAAGCCTATTTATAAATCCATTTTGGAAATTCATATAGATACATGGAGAGATAGAGATAGAGCATCATATGTGAGAAGTTGTGAACAATTGTATTGCATGCATGATTGTAAGGGATATGATCTAGTGCGATTTGTTTTATGGATATTTTCTTGTCTTGATTGCGATTTTATCTGGGCTTCTTTCTGATGTATGCAGTCTCCGGTTTTGGAGCAGGATTATGTAATGTGGCGCGGTTGCGCAAGATTAATATATGATGTGATGCATATGGCTCAATTATTGTCTATTATTATAGATCTGTTGTGATGCTGCGGCTCTGTTTTGTTAAAATGACTTGTTATAGATATGATTCAGTGTCTTTCTACTATATCAATGTGATTTGTTGGTTTTAAGTTGCTACAATTTATGCTTGATGCGCTATGATGAGTAATGCTACTATGTTTTGATACTGTATGAGGAATGAATAAGTTATGGTATCCCTCTGTCGGATCCCCATATCCTCCTTTCCCACTGTCAAAAACTTGGTTCTGACAGATGTCCCTTGAATGCCTCCGGTGAGACCTCGTCTGCTTCGTAGATGTTGCTAGGAAGGTTAAAATCTATCTGGGCCAGTGCTCAGGGAGATTGTGCTACAGGGCATTGACAGAGCAGGAACCCCTATCGACTAAGCTTTGTTGGTGGGCTTCACCAACAAATGGTTCTGTTGTCAGGAACGAGTCATAATTAGGAAGGGGATATGTTCTGGAATCTGACTTGATCATAGATCGAGGGATGGTTTGATCTGAAGTTGCGGGAATTCGCTGAAGCCAAAAACTAAAATCCTAAGCTGTCGATAGGCCACTGGTTGGATAGATATATCCATGACGGTCCTCATGAATGGTTCTTTTGTGAATTCCATGTGCTCTTGCAGGAATGGTTGACAAATTTTGCTAAGCAGAAGACAAAATTTCAAGGAGGAGAGTTGACATCCTGGACCCCAAGATTAATCCAGGCACTACAAGAAACCAACAACAAGGCATCACGAGTTTGAGGTATGGTTGGAAAGTATCTTGGAAGGATACATCACTGAGTTTGCTGTTGATACTAATAAATATTTCAGCAAGGCAAAAAATAATTTTTTTAGTGGACCTTGTGGAAGGTTCCTATTGTCACTACAACTGTCGATTAAGCAACTAGTTTGTGAAAAGGGTATCCTAAATATGGACCAAGAGTTGTGGAAATCTGGTGTGCGAGGGATGTAGGCACCGCGACAGGAAGGGGGTATATGAATAAGGGAATAAGGGGTATATGGGCATGAGTTCTGGTGAGAATGTAAAGGTCATCAAAGAAACAAATGGTTGTATGAGGGGAGGAGCAAGGTTTCGAGAAAAGAGGTAGAGGATGAGAGAAGGTCCTGCTGAATTCAAAGTGCGATACCATGAAGAACAACCACACAGGACGAAGCAACCTTTTTGTGATGACGAGGACATCCAAGCCCAAGGATACACCCAGAAGAATGACAGGATCAAACCCCAGTAGTAACGTGTCTACTCCTCTGTTCACTACTCCACCACAAGGAAGGAATGCACATTCTACGTCGACTTGCCCGATGTGTCAGCAACAGTCTAGTAATAGAGCACCAAACACAGGGAAGAAGGTCCAGAATGGTGGGAGATGAAATAAAGTTGCCAATATTCAATGGAAATGGTACTGACGATCCGGAGAGGTACTGGTTCTTGTGCAAAGCGATCTAGACTGCTCGACAAACTAATGATGATGATATCAAGAAAAGTCAGCTAGCTACTACTCTGAGGGGCCGCACATTGGAATGGTTTATGAGATTCACACAAATGCCTTATGGAGGTACTGCAATGACATTGGATGAGATCAGAACAGGGCTATTTGAGGAATTTAAGAAGCCAAAGTCTGAAGCTCAGTACATTGCTGAATTGAAAGAGATCAAACAATTCCCTTATGAAACAATTTGGGATTTTGATCGACAGTTTAAGACATTGATGGCTCAGGTCAGTTTTTAGATGAGCGATGTTCAGCATAAAGAATGGTTTATCATAGCGCTTGTCCCACATATCCAGCAACCACTATTGCAACAAAATATTGCGACGTAGAGCGAGGCTCTGGAAACCACGATGAAATTGGAGGCATCGCCAGTAGGGGAAACCATCGTTGGAATGAATCAAATTCAGGTGTAGTTGGCCAATTTAACGCTGCAATTGCAAGACATCAAAAAGACTAAAGAAGATCATGATGATCTTTGGTGCACCCATTTCCATGCTAACGGAGATACCAAGGATACTTGTCCCACATTTCAGACTATTTGTTGTCAGGAGCCCCGAGCCTGTTGAGTGGTGCTGGCGCACCATGGTGTTGCATATTCCAGGTATATGAGAATTGGCATGAGAACTGTGAATATATACAAAAGATGGTTACCAAGGTAGAAAGTTTGTACTGTACATTTTGCTGGTCAGTTGGACATGACAACAAAAACTGCCGCACTTATGATTTGCTTCAAGAAAGAACGTATAATTCATACTTTGTAAAAGGAGAGGACCCCCAGGCAGTGAAAGCACAACTACAAGTAGTACAAATAGAAACACAGGTACTGTATACGCCATCGCCTTCGTTGTAGTTTGTTCCTGCACAACCACAACAACAGTTTATGGTGCAGCCGCAGTTCGTACCACAACCGCAATTGGTGGTACAACCACAGTATAACCAGGCACCGCGTCCGCAGTATAATCAACCGCAATATGTTCAATAACAACCTAACCCACTGCAGCAACAAATGGACCAACCACAGCTTCAGCAAGGAGGAGTCCGAGGAGGATTCCGCGGAGGGTTCAGAGGTCGAGGAGGAGGATTCAGCCGCGGGGGAGGACGAGGTCATGAATCAGTCCAGTGCTATACTTGTGGGGTATTTGGGCATTACCAGAGAGAGTTCCCTCATGTGCAATGCACATATTGTGTAGCCAACGATCATAATGTTGAAAGTTTCCCTCAGTTGATCGCAAAATGGTAGGAAGGACAAATTCCCTAGTTACAGAATGCGCAGAATCATCCTGCATTCCAAGTGTAGAACCAGCTGATAATCCAAAACCAGGTTGCACCACAGACACAGAATCAGAACCCACCTTAGATGTAGAACCAATCGATGAACCAACCATTGAATCAGAACCCGCCTTTGAACCAGGGATCGACAGTTTCCACTATTCAGGATGAGCCGCGGATGAAGGATGTTGATGTTGGGATTGTCACTCGCACTGGTGCAACAACTGGAGATGATGGACCACGGCTACAAGTTTGACTCATTGGTAAGAAGAAGGCCACATTTGATACTGCAACAAAGAAAGATACCTTCTTCGATGCAAAGAACGCGATCGGGAGAAATACGGGTAAGTTACCAATTGTTTCTATGCCATTTGATTTTGATCCGTCTGCAAAAGCAGGACCATCGTGACAATATGTTACGATGTGCAAGTTATTTGAAAACTGTCTATCACTAGCGAGGGATTCTGAAACCCTTGTCGAGCTTGAGGTGTTATTACACCTCCCGGATAAGACAGTGAAGGATTCCGTTGTGAATTCCTTGCAAAAAAAGAAGACCTGCAAGGAGATGAGGATGAATGTCCAGATTGGGGATTATGAGGTTGAATCGGTGATTTTAGACCTTGGATCAGATGTAAACATCTTGACAAATAAAACCTAGTAATTGACAGGGAATACAACATTGGGATGGTCATCGGTACAGCCACGTTTAGCAAACCAGGCGAAGGTCCAGCCCATTGGTCGTGTTTCAAACTTGGTTGTTGAAATTGAAGGTATGAAAACATGTGTTGACTTTGATGTAATATAAGTTGTAGGAGATGGTGGTTCCTATCCTACGATGCTAGGAATTGGATGGGATAATGATAGTATGGCGGTTATCAACTTCAAAAAACGTGTTATGACATTTGAAAACTAGGATGTCACAGTCATTGCTCGTATGGACCCTCATGAAGGACGACGATATATTGAACCCGTAAAGGAGGAAGTCGGGAGGAGTTGGGATCATGCTTATAACATCTCCAAGGAATATATCCACCCTATTGTCGATGGTGAACTTGGATGGCGCAGCACAAGTTTCGCATCCTTCGACTCCGAGCTATAGAAAATTGGCAGAATCGGTTGCATGAGGTGTCATTCAGGAAATGTGGGTTGATTACATAGTCTCTCCGACATGTTGCGAATGAGATGGTTGAGTTACCCATGTATGAAGGACTGCCGGGACTATCTGAGTTCTTCCAAGAATTTGAAGAAAAGGTGTTTGAACCGCAAAGGATACTAGCTCTTAATGTAGCACTGAAGGCTACTTCGGCTCGTTGGTGGCCGACACACAAGCAGACGATACAGGACTGGGAGCAGTGTCGCAGGTTGATCATGGTTCACTTTGGTGATACAAAGGTCTATCATGCTGGGAGGTATGATGGATGAAATGACCCCACCCATCATTTGATTGAATTCCAAACATTATGGACATCACGACCCAGGGATGAGTGGGTTCATGCTTTTGTTCACACTCTAGAAGAGATGCCACGGTCCTGGTATGTGGTAGCAGAATTGCACAGAACCATTACCACTTGGGAGGAGTTGTCAGTTTGTTTTGTGCAAATGTTTAGCTTCCAGGATGCTAACGTTGAGGTATATAATGCTTTGCACATTATCCGTGACATAGTACTAAAAGTCATCCCTATTGCATATCCTGTTGATCCTCATGCGCATTGCTCTATCCAATCCATGATGACGTGATACAACTTGTCTGGGGAACCTGAAGATGACGACGATATGTGAAATGTTAATATTCCAGAGTCTGAAGGAAGCTATGGCATCCCAGCTCCCGACATACTGACAGACTTGATGAAACAACCGCTGTGGATCCAAAAAGTTAACATTGGGTCGGCAGAAGATCTGAAATTTGCTAATGTCAGAGACTATTGGGGAGAAGAGACGATGCGAAAGCCATAGATCTATTGCATGAATTCCAGGACCTTTTTCCAACGCGATTCTAAAAAATGAAGGGGATACTCAATGATTTAGGGGAAATGAAGATTCCACTCAAGCCAGATGAAAAACCGGTGCGCCAGAGGCCGTATAGATTGAACCTGCGGTATAAGGATCGCATGAAAGATGAGATCGATAGGATGCTCGATGCTGGGATCATTGAACTTGTAGAAGAATCAGAGTGGATAAGCCCGATTGTGGTCCAAGATAAGAAGACTGGAGAAATATGCATTTGTGTCGATCTGAGAAAGTTGAATGATGCATATGTGCATGATCTGTTCTCGACACCTTTTATAGATGAATTCTTCGAAGGCATAGGTGGCCAGGAGGTATATTCATTCACAGATGGCTTTTTGTGATGTCACCAGATCCAGATTGCGAAAGAGGATCGCCATAATACCACCTTTGTCACTGAGTGGGGCTGTTTCAAATATATCGTCATTCCATTTGGGTTGAAGAATGCACCTGCTATATTCTCCCACGTAGTTGTTGCTATATTTAAATATTTTATTTAGAAATTCCTGTAGGTATATATGGATGACTGGACCGTCTATGGCTTGGTTAAATACCATCTGGACAATCTACGATTGATGCTCGAACGATGTAGGTAGCATCAGATTGCATTGAATTCCAAGAAATGTATTTTCTGTGCACCCTTTGGCATACTACTTGGGCACATTGTATGCAAAGAAGGTCTGTTGGTTGATCCAGTGAAGATTGCACTGATCCTCAGTTTACCGCCTCCAACGAATGTAAAAATGCTCTGTGTGACACTAGGACATACGGGCTACTATTGCAAGTTTATCAGAGGATACACTGCGATTACTATGCCCATGGAAAAGCTTCTAAAGAAATATGTTGCATTTGAATGGACTCCGGAATGTCAAGGAAGCTTTGACACCCTGAAGGCCAAGATGACCTCTGCACCAATACTAGTTTTCCCTGATTGGAATAAAGAATTCCATGTGCATGTTGATGCTTCTTCTACTACGCTAGGGGTTGTTCTTGCTCATCCAGGTGAAGGTGACTTGGATCATCCAATCGCATATGCTAGTAGAAAGTTATCATTTGCCAAACGAAATTATACAACGACTGAAAGGGAAGGCCTGGCGATGGTTTATGCTCTGCAAAAATTTAGGCACTATCTATTGGGTGGACATTTCAATATGTTCACTGATCATTTTGCATTGCAATACCTAGTCAATAAGCCTGTGTTGGGGGCGAGAATATGTAGGTGGTTGCTTTTGTTCCAAGAATTTGATTTTGAAATAGTGGTAAAGCTAGGACGGTTGAATGCTGTCCCAGATCATCTGTCCTGCGTTGAGAATAGTGAAGAACCAACAAATATTGATGATGGCTTGCCAGATGCGCAATTGTTCCAAGTTGAAGTCGCAGATGATCACTATGCACCAATTGTTTAGTTTTTGTCCACTGGTGTCGCCCCAACATACATGTCGATTAGTCAAAATAAGTTGCTGGTTGTAAAAGCCTCTGATTTTCAACTCATTGCTAGACAACTGTATAAAATTCGACCGGATGAAATATTGCGACGGTGCATCTTATTGCATGAGCAAGGTCCCATTCTAGAAGAAGTGCATGCTGACATCACAGGAGGTCACTATGGAGGTTGCGCTACTGCACGAAAAGTGTTGTGTGTTGGGCTATGGTGGCCCATGTTGCATAATGATGCCATAGACTATGCGAGGAGCTATGATGTCTGCCAACGAGTTGGTAAACCATCGCGGAGGGATGAAATGCCGCTAGTGCCGCAGGTGACTCTGCAACCATTTGATAAATGGGCTGTCGACTTTGTGGGTCCTATCAATCCACCAGGTAAGCGTACTGGCACCCGCTATATTATTAATGCAACTGAATACCTGACTCAATGGGTGGAGGCTGCACTAGTTAATGATAGTACCACTGCGACGACAACCTGGTTTATTTTTTAGAACATTGTGATGCGATTTGGGTGTCGTATAATCTTGATGAGTGACCAGGGAAGTCACTTTGTCAACCAGATGGTAAAAGTGCTAATGGAAGAGCTCCAGATATAGCATAATAAGAGTACACCCTATCACCCACAGGAAAATGGTACCGTTGAGGCCTTCAACTAAATTTTGGAGACAACACTAACGAAGGTATGTAATGTTAAATGTGATGATTGGGATTTAAAAACTCTTGCAGTTCTTTGTGCCTATCGCACTACTTGCAAAAGGCTAACAGGTCAGACACCATTTAAGTTGGTTTATGTGCAAGAGGCAATCATGCCTATGGAGTATATCGTTCCCAACTTGCGCATTGTCGCAGTGACAGGTATGGATGATGCAACGGCATTAGAAGAACATGCTACACAGTTGATTCATCTTGAAGAAGATCGTTTCATCACAGGATTCCACCAGCAGGTTGTGAAGGATCAACAGAAGGCATGGCATGATCACCATATTAAGCATAAATAGTTTGTGACAGAGATATGGTACTGTTATATGACAGTAAGTTTATCAAGCATCTGGGTAAGTTACAAATGCACTGGTTAGGTCCCTACCTAGTTCAGTCCATTACATCTGGTGGTGCCATTCAATTACAACAATTAGATGGTGCCATGTTGTTGAAACTCATCAATGGGATTCGCTTGAAGCCCTATAGAATGGGGCCGACAATGCGCACCACTTGAGGTTTGAAAAAAAAAACAAAAAAACAAAATTTGTTGATGAGCATTTTAGTTTACCAGTGCAAGGTGAGGCTTGAGGGAGAGGCTGTGCAAGGTTACAATTATTCACGATAGTCGGTTGACCCTTTGTGACAGTTTTTAGGTTGTGGGATGGTCAAATCAAGCAATAAATGCAGGTAGTTAAACCAATTGGCTGGCGATGCTTGTTGAAGCGACCCGCATTAATGGATGATCTGACTGTTAAAAGCATAAGATCGTCAGCGGATTTGGCATCATTACTACCCAATTTGGAAATAATGATGAATTTAGATTTGGTAATGATGGATTTAGAATTGGAAGTGGCTATAAAACACCACGCAGGATGGATCGGATGGAATTGTTCAGTTGTGAAGAGAAGAGATAGAAGGTGAATTCTATGCAAGTATTGAGTAGAGTGTTGAGTGCAGTATAGTTTGAGCTGTTGAGAAAATTTTCAGGCTTTGAGGAGTAAGGGATGTTGAGTGGCCTTGACGCTATTGAAATCTCTAGTGAATACGAGTCTCCCGTTCAGCCCACGGCTGTCCAGTGGGTTCATCGTCCATTCTGAAGTGGAAACAACAAATGCAGAGACCTAGTCCTATGCCGCCAGAAAAGAGGAAAAGTCGAACATCTGCGAAGGTGCGTGGAGAAGGCACTACACAGACTGGGCCATCGAGCTCAGGAGCTGTTGAGTCCGCGGCACCTCGGAGTGTCTCAGTGAATGATATTTTGGGTTACATTGATCCTACGCGTCCAGGAGCTAAGCCACAACAGATGTCGAAGAATAAGAAGTACCCGCCAAGTTGCCAGCACTGCCGAAAGGGATGACATGCTCAGTTGACATCATCCCCGCGCTGATCAGGCTCAAGTTCGATGACCACAACCTGCTTTTGCTTAAATATGTCTGGGACGAGCCTTATGAATCTATCCATATGACTCCTGGTGGTCCCATTCAATGAATTCCGAAACCATGGGCCAGTGGATTAGAGAAGTCTGGGTTGCTGGGGCTCATCAATATGCCCCATTTTGGCTGTTTGAATGAAGCACACACATTTGTGAAGCAATTGTTGGCATGTTTCCATGGAGGGATGCTTTGGTTGAATACGCCAATCCCTGTCACTATCGACTTGATTTCCAGTATTACTGGTTTGCCTAAGGCTAGGGAGGACCTAACGTAATATATTCATGGGAGAGATACGGATAAGCGACTTGCGAAGCAACTAAAGGAGCGCTTCAGGTTACAAAGGGATGGTTGTGCTTATCGCATTGTCAGTATCAATTTGTAGATGGATCACATTAGCGCAATAATTTTGGCTAGCAAGGTTGTTCACAGCAATCGAATCATCCAATGCAATTCGTAGGTTGTCACCTGTGCCCAGAAATGTGCCGAGGGGGTACAGATGAATTGGTCTTTATTTCTGTTGAATCAATTATTTGAGGATGCACTTGCTGCTTAGACGGGGTGACCTTTTTCCTATAGTTGGATTTTGATTCTCATTGCTCTTGTTGCGTGTATGGAACCGGAGGACTACCAACCAATGGCAGTTGAGGCAGTCAAGGTCTGTCGCGGTGCCCGTTATTAGAAGCTCTGGTGGGTTGAAGAACCCAGTCGCTAAACTAACTGTGCTATTTATTTGTGTATCTATTGGGAAGCGCTATAGACTTCCACTATCGCCGTTCCCACAGTTTCTCCCTACGCCACAACCAAGTATTAGCAGATCCTTCTATTTACTATTGGACCCCACTCCATTCATATTTAGGCTAGGAGGGATCCTGATCGATAGTGGTTACCATTGCCTTATAAGATCACCATAGAAGAGTTGGACGCTATTGTACAATATTGGCTGGGGGACTGGCGCGTCCCGGTGAGTCAAGAGGAGTTAGATAAGGAGCTACCCCCAGAGGCCCCTGAAGACCCTGCCCCACCAAAATTGATCAACCATGACTTCGACAATGAGTCATTGACAGATCCTGAAGATATCACACAGAGGATGTGGGAGGAGACACACACTAAGTGGTGACATGAGTACGAGGCCGGTATTGGTTCCAAAACGGGGATGGAAGACCAGCTGCAGTGGCTTATCAACGCCATCGCGGATTCATCTATGGCTGCTACTACGACGATCCGTGAATCTAACCATGAATAATTTGGGGTAGTAAGAAGTAGATTAGAGTCCAGTTTTTATATTGTTTCCAAGCAACCGTTGGTGAGACCTTTAGTGCAGGATAGCCCGTCGATCAGCACTGAGCCCTGGGTTTAGAACGTGCAAGTTCCCCCGACTGTGATCGATGCCAGCAACGAATAAGTGCACCAAAAACTGCACACTATCTAGAGTGTGATGTTGGATCTGAAAAAATTGTCTGCTACAGCGTTGTTCGAGTTGCATCATGGCACCGCATTCGAATTTGCGATAAGGAAGACAGATTTGACTGAGGGCTATGTTCAGTCCATGAATACCACTGCGAAGCTGCAGAAGGAAATAGAGGAGTTGCACCAGGTCTGCATGCAGTTAGCAAAAGAGAAGTTATAAGAAATCAATTATGGAAATTGAACCTAGGTGTTAGAACAATTACACTCACAAAAATTGCCAATTACACATGCAAATTACACACAAAGGAGATTGAATATGGAGCAGAACACTAATATGCATTGAATAAGTGTACAATAGCCAAACCTGTGAAGTCATAGGCTGCCACAATAAATAATTACATGAGAGATTCGAATGCATAAGGATTCCATTCGAATTTGGTCAAAAGCATGCTTACTAAATCTAAGCAAATCCCCCATAGGTGCATAAAACAATTTCCAAATCTGTGTAGGAGCTCACGAATTGGAAAAATCAATTAGGCAAGCTAATAGATGATGGAAGGAAAAATCATAGATGATTTTCTTAGGAGAAAAGAGTGGAGGATGATGAGGACAAAAAACAAGTTAACTTCACCTAGTCAAACTTTCCCAATTTCCTTAAAACTCAGAAAAAGTAGGCAATAAAGCAGAAAAAGTAGACATGCGCTAGGAAGGCTAGGAATAAAGCAGATTTGATTCCAAGTGGTTTCCCAAGTGCTCCATGAATCAAATTTAGCAAGTTTGACCACTTTGGATGTGTGGAGGACAACTTGCATAAGGTGGAATATGGAAACTAGGCAAATAAGACAAAAATTGGATTAATTAATGTATAAGGTAGCTAACTATGGGTTGATTATTCTAACATCAATCAGCTGAAGGAAGCATAGGCCAAGTTGCAGTGGAAGGCTGCTCAAGAGAACATCGACCTCAAAAAGGCAGAAGATCGCCTGATTATTGAGCAGGCGCAGCTGTGTGCAAGGTGCAGCGAAGTTGAGTAGGCTATTTTTGATGCCTGCCAGAACATGTTTGACAACACCTCAGCGCTCACCCTAGTCAAAAAGGCCAAGCGATTGGGGCTGAATTTGGTTCAGCTTCAGGACACTAACTTGATTCTCCATGCCTAGGTACAATCCACAATGCTGCCGGAGCAGGTTGCAGAGTGCAAGGCCTCCATTAAAGAAATTGCCACTCAGTTTGGCACCATGGAGCATGAGGCTAAAACTATTATGGAGACAACCATGTAGTTTTGGCAAAGTATTGTTTAGGATGAGCAACTTGATTAGCTGACTATGCAGGTGCAAGAGGCAGAGGGTCAGTTGACAACCCTGAAGACATTGCTGAAGGCCATGCCGCTGATGGTGCAGATCACCAGGGCCGCAGAGCTGAAGGATCTAGAACAGCGAGCTTCCAGGGCACAAGAACGCTAGCAAAAGCATTGTGAGCAGCTCGATGAATTCCAAGAAATCGGTGGCCATTTGGCTGTTGAGGCCATCTCCACACTCCAGGCCATCCAAGATAAATGACAAATGGTTGACAACAAGGTGAGTAAGGAGCACCTCGTCCACCAGACTCTGACTAATTATCAAAGTATCACCAGTAAAGTCTAGCTGTAGGTCCGTGAAGTTGCGCAACAGTTTGAAGACTTTAAGGACACGATGTCGGCCCACACCTTGTCGACGTGACATGGCTCGAGGGTGAGCCACAAAACTGTGTTGGGGGCCTATTGTCAAGGGGTTTGGGACAAGTGAGTTGTGCAGCACCGTGGAAGCTACACAAGCTCATGTGGTACCATGCAATGGAATATTGGCACGATAAGCGAGAACATAACCGTTTTTGAATACTTTATGTATATTTTGACAAAGTTTTGTTGCAATAGGTCAGTAGTGGTTAGAAGTCAATTATTAGTGGACCCTTGATGTAATGGCATAATCCTATTTATAGATCCATTTTGGAAAGTCATATAGATACATGGAGAGATAAAGATAGAGCATCATATGTGAGCAGTTGTGAACAATTGTATTGAATGTGTGATTGTAAGGGATATGATCTGGTGCGATCTGTTTTATGGAGATTTTTCCTGTCTTGATTGCGATTTTATCTAGGCTTCTTTCTCATGTATGCAGTCTCCGATTTTGGAGCAGGATTATATAATGTGGCACGGTTGCACAAGATTAATATATGTTGCAATGCATATGGCTCAATTCTTGTTTATTTTTATAGATATGTTGTGATGCTGCAGCTCTGTTTTGTTAAAATGACTTGTTATAGATATGATTCAGTGTCTTTCTACTATATCAATGCAATTTGTTGGTTTTAAGTTGCTACAAGTTATGCTTGATGAGCTATGATGAATAATGCTGCTATGTTTTGATACTGTATGAGGATTGAATAAGTTATGATATCCCTCTGTCAGATCCCCATATCCTCCTTCCCCACTGTTGGAAACTCGATTCTGATAGATCTCCCTTGAACGCCTTGGGTGAGACCTCATCTGCTCCGCAAATGTTGCCGGGTAGGTTAAAACCTGTATGGGCCGGTGCTTAGGGAGATTGTGCTGCAGGGCGTCGACAGAGCGGGAACCCCTATCGACGAAGCTTTGTTGGTGGGATTCTCTAACAGGCCTTAAAAACACCGGGGCTACTTTTCAAAGAGAAATGTCATATGATTTTCATGATATTAAGAAAATCTTCGAGGTTTCTCTTGATGAATTGGCAACCAAATCTAAGAGAAGAGATGAACATTGTGCACATTTACGTGCTGTTTTCCTTCGATGTTGATGGTATAACATTTGATTGAATCCACACAAATGCATATTTTGCGTAGAGTCTGGGAGATTACTTGGTTTCATTGTATCCAAGGATGGGATATGGGTATATCCCCTTAAGGTTGAGGCAATATTGCAGTTGCCTTCCCCAAAAACAATTATACAGCTTCAAATCCTACAAGGAAAAGGAACATTCTTGAGAAGATTTATTGCTAATTATGCTGAAATTTCTAAAGGTTTCATGTGTCTCTTAAAACAAGATGCACTGTTCATATGGGATGAACAAGCTTAATGCTCATTTGATGCAGTCAAATAAGCCCTCTTGTCAACCCTAGTGCTTAGTCCCCGGGACTATATTAGATGTTTTTTTCTATATTTGGAAGAAAATGAATCCACTTTAAGGCTAGTTTTGGTCCAAGAGGGATTCATTTTAAGGCTAGTTTTGGTCCAAGAGGATGATTCATCTCAAGAACATGTCATATATTATCTTAGTAAGGGCATGGTTTTCCCCAAATTTAGATATTCCTAGGTGGAGAATTTAGCGCTAAAATCAGTTCATGCTTTCCAAATACTTAGACATTATATACTTCCAAGAAAAATGACTATAGTGGCTGAAATGAACCCCATGAGACACATTTTGTCCCTCTGAATCATAGGGGGCAAGTATTCAAAATGGATAGTAATTTTGCAAGAATTTGATCTCGAATTCGTAAACACTAAAGCCAAAAAGTTTTTAACATTTGCAAAACTAGTGTCTGAGTTACCCGTCAATAAACAAGAAATAATAGAAGAAGAGTCTTGGGTAGACAAACATTTATTTCTCATTGCCACTACTGATCCTTGGTATGAACATTAATTACATATCTCCAAACCCAAAGGATAGATGCTCAATTTTGTAGCATTGAACGACATCGCATTTGATACTAGGCACGAAGATACCTCATCATTGGGGATACTTCATGCCATATAGGAATAGATTTAGTTCTAAGATGTTGTTTAGTCCATGAAGAAGTTGAGAAGGTATTGAATGATTTCCATGCAGGAGCATGCGGCGGTCATCTTTCTGGGTGGGGAACCGCCCATAAAATATTGCGTGCATGATACTTTTGGCCCACAATATTCAAATATTGCATCAAGTCTGTTAAAAAGTGTCATCCTTTCCAGATTTATACAAGAAAAATGCATGCACATACTGCTCCATTACACCCTGTAGTAAGCGTGCGTCCATTTTCAAAATGGGCCATTGATTATATGAAAATCAACCCACCTTCATCTGATGGACACCATGACATCATAGTAGCAGTGGAATACTTTATACAGTGGGCTGAGGCAATGCCTACATTCGAAAACATGGAAAAAACTGCAACATATTTCTTATTTAAACATGTGATAACTAGGTTCATTGTACCCAAAGAGATTGTCACAAACAACGAGAGCCACTTTAGGAATTCCTTTATGGATGAACTTACGACCAAGTTAGGATTGTGGCAAGATTTCTCCTCACCATATTATCCCCAATGAAACAGTCAAGTAGAAGCCATCAACAACGTTTTGAATACCATGTTGTAGTGAACAGTTAATAAGGACAAAACTAACTGGCATACAATTTTATTCTCTTCTCTCTGGGCTTACCGTACCTTAGCTAAAACATCGACTGGTTTCACTCCTTTCCAACTAGTTTATGGAGACGAAGTTGTGTTGCCGATTGAATGTGAGATCCCATCATTAAAACTGGTTATCGAACTCTTACCTAACACTTCTACAGAAGAAGAACGACTCCTCCACCTTCATTCTCTTGATGAAACTAGAAGAGAGGCCTCATTAAACGTAGAAGCACACAAGAAACGAGTCAAATCGCAATATGAAAAACCATCCCATCCTAGAGTCTTTTCATAATGTGATTTGGTTTTGGTTTATGACCAAGACAATGATAAAATAGGAAAAAAGAAATTTGTACCTAAATGGTTTGGCCCATTTGTCACCAAAAAAATATTGAAAAGAGGTGCATATGAGTTAGTCAATTATGATGGGGAATCATTGTTGGAGATTAGAAATGGTCTCTATTTGAAGAAATACTTTACATAGGCACTGAGGCCTTGCGCCATTTTGTTGTATTATGTTGTATGATATGTAAAAAGATTTTGTACAATAGTTATTTCATGCAAACAGTTATCTTTCTTAGTACTTGTACTTGGAAGATGTCATTGGAACCTTTCACTTATTTGGGATATGCGGATGGTGCTAGCCGTGGCTCTCAGAACATTGCTTCTGCCGCATGGGTAAAATTCACACCTAGCAATCAAGTCCTTAGTTCGGGAGGCTCTTTCCTTGGACTTGTGACCAATACTGTTGCAAAGTATAGTGCAACCATTTATCTTCTAGCCGAGGCGAACACCCTTGGCATCCAACAAATAACTATTAAATTGGACTCACAACTTGTTTTATCTCAGATTAATGGTCAGTATCAGTTTCGCGATCCTATACTGTTCAGAAATTTTCTACGAGTTCATATTCTAGAATGTCAGTTTGAATTCATTGAATATATTCATGTTCCTAGAAGTTCAAATAGTCTACCTGATTCCTTAGCTAACTACGTCCTTGATTGGTATCTTTGTCATCCATCAATCCAATAAATCACGCATGTATTTTGAATGCATGGCACCATAATTGAACAAATATTTCAAAGCATAAGTAAATTTTGAAGTAACATTCCTTTGTATAAAGTAAAACTGATTACATCATGAACCAAAAAGTGTGTTTAAGTCCAAAAACAAGTTTTTGTAATAACTTTACACACACCAAAAAGAGTAGTATAAATGCTTTCTCCCTATGTATATTTTTCTTCAATAGAAAATGTCCATTTTTTTAAAATCGAATATATGGAAAATTCAAACAACACTTTTGAACTGTTTCGATTTCCTTATCCAACATGAAGACTCATCGACAATCGACAGATTACCAAGTAAATGGTTCATCCCTTCAGAAATGCATCCACGAAAGAGGTGATTCCTACCACAATGGTAAAAAAAAATGAGTCATTTGCTTATCTTTGTTATTTCAGATATTAAATGCATATATTGAAGCTTATTGGTTGCCTAAATGGTTGGGTTATGGTTGCTTTTACAGGATTTTTGCGGAATTCACATGTTCAAACTTTTTGATCTAGGATTTGAATGACAGACCATGATCCATGGTGTTGATATTTTTCACAAGAATTAGTATGAAATAAAACCATCATTCCTTTTTTCCTAGTTGGATAACATCCCATATTGGAGGAAACCCATAGTTAATTGGTTCTGCTTCACCGTCCATTGACACATAATCCTACCTCAAATAAACCTACCTATGGAGGGAGCATCCGAAAGAGTGTGCACAACTAGCTCAGTCCATGTTTGCAATACATATCCTTTCCTTGGCCTGACTCGTGCTCTTAAAACATAGGCGCAGGCCCTTGCAACACTCATTATGTCTTATGTATGATAGAATTCTTTATTCTTTTTCAAGCTAATACATGAAAACCACTAAAAATTATAAAATACAAAAAATACAAAAAAGGGGAAACTTGAATCATGACATATTGAATCTTTGAGAGAAATGTAACAATTAGTAATAGTCTCCCTTGAAAATGACACATAATTTTGTATCTGTTGCCAGTACACCATTTACATTTTCCATAGGAATTTGTACCAGTAATATGAGCAGATCTCCACGGATAGGTTATCCTTCCTGTCATCTATGGAGCTTTCAGTTAATTCATCTGGAGTTGATGAATTTCACAATGGTTGGTTACTCGAATCTTATGTTTCCAGGTTCCCATTTCGTGTCATGTTATGTGTTCAAGGGAAGTCAAATCAATGTCGGCCATTCCTCAAATATTCCTAACAAATCACGTCGACCTTCCTTGTGTTAGTATATAGTGTTGGATCTCGCAACTCTACTAAATTATATTAGCTTATTGATTTCAGCTTCACATTAGTTGATGTGGTATGAATTAAGGCCCTCCTTCTGAAAGATCTGTTCCTATCAACACCAAATCATCATCTATGAAATGGATCTAGAAACCCCAGTGAGTACCTTGGATCTTGCAGTCATTAGTGGCATGATTCCTTGCAAATGAAAGTGGGTATACACCAATGAACCCTTATTGTTTGATTCTATAAGTGTTCGACTTTAGAACATCTATTCACACTTGTTAGTTTGTACTCAAGTACCTTGGAGTCCATCATCATTATTGGTGGGCCTCCTCACATATATTAATGGTATACATCAATGATCGATAATCAGATGGTGTTTTATTATGCTCGAAATTGACTCATTCATTTGCATGATATAGACTCATACTATCATTGGTTTATTTGAATACATTGGGAAAAAAAATCGTATCACTCATCAATGCACCACCCGAGTTGCGCAATATTAGACTTCCATGTCAAAGAACCACAATGACCTGGATATTTTGCACTCATCAAAAAGTGTTTCTATACATTTTTTATTTTTGACATGGATCCACTATGTATTGTTAATGGCCATGCTTTTTTACTGCTAAGCATGGGTATACCTGCCTCAGGAAGATATTGTATATTTGGGAAATTTTCTTGTTTGACTTGCAGGTGTTTCTCCATCTCCCGTGTTCAAAAACCATCCTTTTCCATCATGCTTTGATCACTAAAAGAGTATCAGTACAAAGAGTATCATAATGAAAGAGAAATCAATGTATTTTTTGCTTAGCATAACTTCATACCTCACACATTAGGGGGAATCTATTAAGAATAAAATTAACACCCTTGAGAGTGTTCGTTTGAAAACATATTTCTACTTTGCCCACAACATGAAGGTCAGAGTTTTTGAACAACTGAGACTTTCAATCTCTCATTTGACCACTGCTTCCACATAGTAAGAAATGTTTGAAGACTATGTGGCTCTAAAGAGGCCAAGTACATGACCACTTAAGGGCCAAAACCCAGTCCCTACAACTCACACAGTGGAAAAATTCCTAACATGAGCATTACTTGTCCTATAATTACTGAAAATCAAGTTGAAATGCCTAAAAACTAAGGAAAGTGGGTTTTTTGGAGGAAATAATAAAAAACTTCAAAAATCATAATCCCACATTCATGATTAATATGGGATTCTGAAAGCCCAATCCTATAGATGGAAGGCATATGAGGTGAATTAGTGAGGACAAGTAAGAAAAGCAAAGTCATGTTGTTATGGGATTTGGAGGCTAGATAGAATATTTTTCATATCAAGAGTTTTGGTGATCATTAGCTTTGATGGAGAAGGATGGTTTAGAGAAAAGGAGAAAGGGATTCACCTATTATTGGGATGTAATCACTTTCCTCCTATTTTTAATATGATGCAATTCAACTTTCCCCAAATGTTGTGATTGAATCTATGCATTTTCATATGTTTTTGTCAATGTTTGGTAGGTAGATTTCAAGTTTTTTAAAGTTTTAAAAATCCTAGAGGTAAGGAACTAGAAAGCTAGCTATGAATGGAGGCCTAAAGGCCATGGATTCTAAAGTAGAGGGATCTTCCACAAATGACACGCTTCGAGAGGTAATCTCCTTTCTTCCTCCCCTCTCTCCTCTTTGAAAGGACTTAGAAATTTCAGGAAGTTTTCAATTTATTGCATGTATTATGTCAATCAAGATTCACCTCCCCGTAGTGAATGCTAGATTAGGATGTAGAAAAGTCCCTTCAGAGAAATTTAATAACATGAAGACGTACCAGGTCTTCTAGGATGCTATTGGATGAGCACCAAAGGTGAAATGACATGACATGGTTTTCTTGGTTGTCTCCCTATTTTCCTTCAACTGTTGGAATATCTAAAGGAATCTTAGGAGGCATATCTGGCTAAGTTAGATAATGAAGGATGGGATCATTAATCAGTTTAGACAACTTAAGGAGTTTCAATATTTCCATGAAAGGCATATTTTTATTGGGGGTTGGTCCCACCATGGTGTTATGTGTTTTACTCCCTCTAGGAGGTGAGGGTGACGATAATGGAGGTATCATCTCTTTTGAAGAGAAGGAGAACATGGGGAAGTAATTTCTCCTACTAAAGGAGATGAGGAAGGTGTATTCCCACCAGGGGATGGGGATGGGGTGTTTCCTCTTCTATGATAGGAAGATGCAAGAGGGGTTGTATTATCTCCAAGGTGAGAAACGCGAGAGTTACGAAAGGTCGAACGTTCTCACCTAGCTAATCCTAACAATGTTGCTTGTGAATGTCCCTAGCTAGAGTATATCCCTCATGAACCATGGGGAGAGAAAACACCTATGGAGAGGAGAAAGTCCTTGCAGTATGAGAGATTGCCTTAGATTTCTTTGTTCCATTATGATGATGATCTATGTGATTAAGTGAAAGTGATGATAAATGGTTATAAACACAATAGAGCAAATGCAAAAATATTCCAACCACAATAGATGTAATATGTTGCAAAGAGAGTGATAGGTGCTTGATTCTTTATGTGAGTAGTACACAAGTTGGTTATTTTTAATAACAAGTTAAGTGATATTATAATAAAAATAAAACAAAATGTAAATTCTCTATAATATGTAACATCCTTTATTCTCTCAAAGTCACTGGTAGTTGCAATATCTCACCCACCTTTAGTGATGCAATGCTCTGGAATTTGTGTAGTGAAAGGTATGATATAGATAGTTATGAATTTAGAAGTTGGGCCTATGTTCCAGAAGGGATGGAAACATATTCCAATAAATTAACGAGATGTGACTTAGGAGTCAATTGCACTCACAATTTCTCCTTGGCGATATACTGGGTTTTGGCTAATAAGATACTTGTGTCAAGTGTGGATAAGTGGTTCTTCCTTGGCGATAAAGTGGTGACACCAAAAAAATTTGATTAACTCTTTGTGGTGATCAGATACAACTATACCTCATCTTTCATGTTCTCAAGAACTACACCTTCTTATCTGGGTTGTCTTTTGACACTTGCTGATAGTAGGATTTTAAAGTACCCTATAATTCAACAATGCTATGTCTCAAAATAGTGTAAAATGATTGGTGGGTATTATTTGTATTCCTATGCCATTCAATGCTACCTAACTAAAATGTTATTTTTTTGACCTCCTATGGAGTATTTTAGCTGGATTTAGATTTACAAGTGCGATGTTGGTTTTAAAAGGTCAAATTCTGATTAAGGAGTGTGAGACAGGTATTTCAAACTTTCATATCATTCCAATCCATCTAGATCACAAAGTGCATAAGATGGAGATCATACTAGACGTGAAAGATTCTTTAGGTCTCTTAGTGTGTTCTTAAGTGGAAATCAAACATGTGTTTTGAAAAGAAAATGGAATTGAAATTTGCAACTAACTAACGCATAAAGTAAAGATACATGGGAATCTACTCTATTTCAACTCTTAAACAAATAATAATCTCTCAAACATTCTTTAAATGAAGTAAAAGTGTGCAACAGAGGTATTTCAAACCTATCAACCTTTTTCCTGATTTTCCAAGATCACTAAGAGTGAAAGGAAAAGAGAAAACTCTAGGTAAAGGAGTCTTTAGGTCCTTCACTTGTGTGAGGAAAGTGAACTAAACTATCTTGCTTAAAATGAAGAAATAAGCAAGAAGCAAAATATTTATAACTAAGTATAGTCAAATCTAATTGCCTAGACTAACGATTTCAATGAAATGGAAAGAATAATCATTCAACCATTAGTGAGTACAAAGAGGTCCATTTAAATGCTCAAAGTCTTTTAGCCTAAATATTTCAAGAAATCACTTCTTTACTACTTATCTTGGGGTGAGTTATCTAATTACTAAAGAAAATTATACTGCATGTGAGTTATATGTTTTGGCTTATTAGGAAGTCATTGAAATTGCAGATGATTGCAAAAAAAGAGAAAAAGAAAATAAAAGACACAGTCACATGGATATTGGACCCACTGTCGTGCAAATAACAAAATTATAGTGAAGATAAAGTCGCACATATTTAGTGCGCAAGTTACAATACAATTCAACTGTGTGAGTAGTGCGTTTGTCTAATCTATTTCCATGTTATGTAGCATGTATGGGACATCGATATCCATGCTATTATAAAAAGTGTGCTCTGGGAAGGAAGATTCCATATTTTGGCTATTAATAGGCTAGAATTCAAATTCCTGCACCTACACAACACCATAAATTAGTTATCTACCAAAAGACAAGGAATTCAACATAAAACGAACAAAAAAAGTGTGGAGTCACCATAAACATTGTTGTGAGAAACATAGTCACAAGGGTTGATAGCCTTCCAAGAATGAGAGTATCCTTGAGGTTGTAGTAAGGAACCAGTGTTGTGTTCAAGAATTAAAGAAATAAACCCCAAATGTCAAAGAAAACTCTTGATTAGTAACAAAAAAACAAAAATAAATGTTAATAAATAGAGGGGTAAGAGATAAAACAAACGAGATTGAACAAGAGTGTGCCAAACCAAGTTTTTATAGCTCAATAGTCTAGCTAAATACAATAGTGTCACATAGGAGGTGCAAGGTTCAATGGAATCCAACAATATCCGTTAGGGAGGTCCTTTTTGTCCACACAATTGTAAAATAACTAGGAGAGAACAATGGATAAACACATGTGTCTTAGGGGAAGAGGGAAAGGGAGCTTTGTGTATGCCAATATGGGGGAGGAATAAGATTGAAAGAGGAGATCTCAATGTGATTCCAATAGAACATCGTTTCTCTTATTTCTTCATATGTAATGCATTCCATGGCTTCCTTTTATATGCTGAAGGGCGGTCAGGAAACATCTAGATCGATATGTGAACACTCCATCGATATGTGAGGAGCCCCTCTTTGAATTTTGGAGCTAAGAGAGTTGTTATGAGTGCTCAATGCACTGTATAAATATGTATTCCCACAATTTTTACAGTCACGTGGGTTTTGAGAGAAATACCACATAGGTTATTGTACATATAAGTCATTCTAATAGCACGGGTTTCTAGTGAATTTTGGTCGCACGATTTTTCATTTTTACTTCCTTTAAATTTTTTTGGCTTAGATTGTTTTCTAGATCTGATGAGGATGTATCTAGTGAGATGCATTCTATTTGTTTATGACTCCTTTCTACAATATTAGCGTAAATGTTGCATGTATGTGATATTTAAGTGTTAACATTAAGTGCTATATTTTTTTCACATGGGTTGCACCAAAGTCAAATTCTCTTTGGCGTAGTGATTTTTGTATGCATTAGATATGATAAGAGGGTTTCAAGTAGTGGAACCTAACTTATTAGTCTAGGTATTTATGGTATTTCCACCAAACCCTATATGGAGTAAATACAACGAAGGGTGTTAGACTCGAATCATTAAGTCCCAAGAAATCACCCCAAATTTTTTTAGGTGTTGTTTTTGTACTTTTCAATCGAATGTGTAATTCAACGTTGGTAACGGAATTGGAGTTGTAATCTAATCCACATTAATGGATTATGGTTTTGGATGTTGTAGAATACCTAAATATATTGTAATGTGAATGGTTAAGTGAATACAATGAGAAAGCGAGAAGTGTGGCTCTAAGTTTTGTTGGTTTTCCTAGTTAAGGGTTTTCAAAATAAATCCTGTGTACTTTGCATGCATGCATGCATATGTGTGTGTGTGTGTGATTGTTTAATTTATCTCTTCCTTTAGAATTTGTATGCATTGTTTCACTTCACATGTTAAAAATGTTAGAAAACAGGATCATAGAGTAATAACAATAAACAAGATGCAAATATAAGACACATTAACACATTAAAAGAGAGACACCAATATAACGTGGTTCACCCAAGATGGGCTACGTCCACATTGAAATTGCTATCCATTTATTATTATGCCTTCCAACAAAATGAAAAGATACAACCTGCAACACAACCATTGCACTTTCTCTTCACTCTTTCATGGTCTCTCTCACACAATCACAAAGATTAATTATACAATGTTACAATACAATACACAACTGTATTATAATTCCATTCTTTTAAAAAGGATGTACCATGGGAAAATACCATGGGATTCCCAAAACCATGGGCCCATAAATCACCTATTGTTGACCAAGTCACGGATCTAAAATTACAACATTTTACAAGGAATTTTTTCCCAAGTTTTTTCTCTATGGGGGTGTTGCCCCCGAACCCTTGCTAGGGGGGCGCTCCCAAAATAGTCATCTCCCCCCTAGATCACCCCCCCACCCTCCCGTAAGGCGATGTGATCCAACCACGACTGAAATAATAACATATATGAATCAAGAAGATAAGGCTCCACAACCAACATAAAACTTACATTTAGTATCAAAGCTCGAATATTGGCTTGTAGGTGATGTCTTTGTTACGTAGGATTCAATTCTTATTTTTTGTTATAGAGAAAGTTTATCTTGGATATATGATAAACCGAGGTTCAACGGGAGCTTTGCACATGTGATTTGTGTGTTGAAAGATGATGTTGAGAATTTATAGAGTAAAGATTGAGATTTTTGGTTGAAGATTGAGATTTTTAACAATCAAAACTTTGAGTTATAGAAACTCAAAGATGAAATTATTTTTGTAAATAAAGAATAATAGGTTGTTGTAAATCCACGTACAAAACATATTTTTATGTGTCTATTGAGCCCTCGATAACTCCCAAATTAGGTAACTTTGGGATCCACTTGAAAATATTTGAGTCATTGGTGATTGCTCCAAGATCCTTCCGAGTAATGCCTTTGTAGTTTCAACCTCGATACATTCTTAATGGGGTATACTTTACTAAACATTTCTGGATTCACCGTGTTCACATTTACTTTATCAATGTTTCATACATGCTATACATATTCCATGATCGGAATAAAAAAATAATAAATGATCATGGGAGGATATATATCCTACGAAGAAGAGGGAAGCCACCGATAAATTAATAGAGGAAAGGAAAATAAAATAAATTAAGGGAAAGGTTGACATAGGAGATAATAAAATTATAAGAGAACCAAATAAACAGAAAAAAAAGGCATGAAAAGGAAAAAAAAGAATAAGGACACAAAATAAGAACAAAAATAAATAAAAATGAAAAATGTAAAAATAAAAAATATAATATAATTAAAATAAAATAAAAAATATAATAATAACAAATACAATAATAAAATAAAATATATAATATAATAAAGAATATAATAAAATGTAAAACATAACATAAAATATAATATAATAATAGAATAAAAGAAACATACAAATATAATAATAAAATAAAATAATGAAAGAAAAATGAATAATAAAAAAAATAATATAGAAAAGAAACGAAGAGAGAGTAACAAAGATAAGAATAAGAAGATTTAATGTCTCACTTAGCCAATCCGACCATTAGAAGGGGACATTACGCTGATTCAAGACCTCCAATCTCTCCCTAAACCCAACTTACGAATTTCATAACAAATAAAATATGTGTGCAGAACGTAAATAAACATGCATAGTGGAAATAAAATCTATCCGCACATGATTAACATGCATTAACAAGAATAAACATTACATGCATCAATTAAAATCATTGCATAATCAAATACAATAGAATATTGATATTTAATCAATGCATACCCAAGCAACTGGTTGTGTAAGAGTGATTTTCCACCCAACCGTAGGAAATTTGTCTAGCATATACACTTTCTTCTAAGAATCCACCTCCAAGTTAGACTATAAGGCCACGAGGACGAAGGAAACACCTACAATATTCTCTCTCTCATCCCAAAACCCACTCTACTCTCTATGCTTATCCAAATGCATACAAAGCTCTACAAGGATCTCACTCAACTCTCACAACCTTGGCTTCGACAATACATTCCCCACACAACACCCTTCTTAGCTCAAGAATCTCCTTCACTGATCCACGGTTCTCTTGGGAGACCCATCTTGACGAGCGCTTCTAGTGTGTGCATAGAAGAAGGCCAACTTGATAAATGATGTTAGAGAACCACCTGAAGCCTATTTTTATGGCTTCTCAAGCATATAGGAGAAACATAACTCAATGGGAAAGGTTTCCAAGCTTTCCCAGCCTCTCTTCTCACCTACAACCATTGATTTCCCTTTGAAATCTATAAATCTATCTCTGAATTCGAATTTCTGGTGTATACACAATCATGAACAATAATACCAAGCTTTGGGAAATTTAGATATGTGTGAGAGTGTGAGAGAATGAGAGTTGAATCTAGGAGGTATGATAAAATGGTGACAAGATAATTGGCATAAATTCAAACAATAGAAGAAAGGAATCATGGAAGCTGAAAGAACTATCACAAAATTGAATTCAATCCCATGCTTCAATAACTACATGAGGTGACTTTTCCCACCAACTTCACGCATGCATTCAATACTTGGAAAATAGTAAAAGCACATATATATTTGGCTTATTCATGGCACATGACAAAATTTTGGGTGAATTATAAGGTTAACACTTAGAAACAAAGGATTAGTTTCCCATAGGCCTCCCTTTCCTCTTCCCCTCTAGTGGAATCATAGCCCCTTTTGTGCTCTTTACACAATCATTCTTGGACCATTTTATTATTGATCCACATAATATTTACATATATTTCAAGTTAGCATGACAAGCCAACCATATGGTCCAAATAACAATTTTTACATCATATGTGCCTATCCATTCACTAGTTGGATCTTGGCATTGAGATTTGCACTAGGAATCCAAACTAGCATATTTACATAATTTAATTGAATACATTACAAGTGTCAAATTGGGGTTATTACAATCTCATCCCCCTTGGAATAACACCTTCCTTGATGTTCTCTTTATTTTCAACAAAGTTCCATGTCCTTCATTTTAGCTATTTTTGCGTATCCTTTCTCTTCAAGGAAACTTTGTCTTGCTGCTAGATATCTTGGATGACAATGCTCAATCATTCCTTTGTGTTACCTTAGAACATCCCCAAGGTCTTTGGCATCCATCAATACCTATGCTCAAACAATGAGACAATTCACATGTCAAATCCATTCTCATCTCTGAACAAAATTTTCATAACCATAGCCCAATCATACAAACATGTATAATCACATTAAATCAATAGGAATATGAAAAAATATAAACCAAATACTTATCTGCATAAGCATCTTCCTTTAGCTCCATAGGTATCGCACTTTTTCTTTAGACAACTATGGCATCCATAAGACCTACCCCACCCACACAAGGATGGTACCTCTTCGCTGCTATACAATCTCTCTATCCTACCTATCCCTTCCAGTGTTCTTCAAGGTGTGCATCGAAAGGTAACCAATTTTTCGCAAGCGTTGGATCACCTGTGCATATGTATAAAACAAATGTTAAGCTATCATTATAGCATGCTAGATATGCTAAAACATTTAAATAACCAATTTCAAGCCAGTATGTCGACTTGGTTTATCAGGAATTCCATTAACTAGTATGCTAATCCATCTCTCCAACTAGGTTTATCAAGCATACAACAACCATTTCCAAGCCAACACCTCAGTTGGGTTTATCAAGAAATAAAAAGGAACACAACCGTATGATCCTTTCTCTTATTCAAACCAGTGTTTCCCTCCAAGAACTCCATAGGTAAGTCACTTGGATGCAGGCTAGTATGGACCTACAATACCCACTCACACAACATAATCATGGTACCCTTCTCTATTACATGGTCCCTCATGGATACCCATCACTCTATTGCTCTTCAGTGTGATCATAGAAATGTTACCAATACCTAGGAAAGCTTCCTGAGTACCCAAGCTCTTACTGGTTTTAATGGAACTATGGAGATGTAAGTTTTAAACATGTGCAGAGAAGCAAAGCATGCCGATTCTTTTAAGAAAAAAAGATATTAAATCACAACATTCACACATAAAAAAAGAGATTTACCCTAGAAATTATTAACCAGGTAAACCAACAAACCTTGGAGCCACACCTCCTATTTTTTCATTATCATTGTGAATAACTAACAATACAATATGGATATTCAGTAGCATCCAATACCCTAATCCATTACACTGGATTATAAAATAAACCCCAATCCCTTAACCAAGATTAAATTACATATTTTTAGAAAATCTCCAAAAAAAATCGTCAAGCACATCAGGGATCATCAGGCGCACCACTGATAGGAGCACCTACCCCCTACCCACACACATGCAAAGAACATAAAATATACCCAAAATTATCCCACTTGGTTTTTTGTTTGTATAAAAATGAGGCATCTACTCATAACGTCATAGGTTCAGGGAATCAATTCCCATAGATTCTCTACACCAAGATAACTTCTCTATATTGACAGACTTTGTTAATGAGTCTGCAACATTCTTCATGGTGTCAACCTTTTCCAGCAACACCTTCTTTTCTTCAACCATATTTCTCACAAAGTGATATTGCACATCAATACACTTTGTCTTAGCATGATAAGAATGGTTATTTTCCAAGAATATTGCACTTTGGCTATCACAATCTAACCTTACAACTTTCTACACAAGCCCAACCCTTGAACACATTCTGTGCAAACATATTGCTTCTTTGATTTCTTATTTTTATGTAGGTTAATTCATTATCAAGAGGAAGCTACGTTGGTGAAGAAGGTATCGACGACGTTTCAAACCCTAAATGTGGGTCCATCTTCAGGAGAGTGAGGCTCACGATATCACATTGGCATTTTGTAAGGATATATATATACATAGTTGATAGTGCCAATGTAGATTTATAAATATAAGTTGATCCCTAGTTATAATTAATTAATGAATTGGGTTTTCACTTTCATTAATAGTGTGATAGGGGTTTCTTATGGTGCATACAACTTCTTTGCTATCATGTGTGGCTGCCATGAAATTAAATTCGGTAATTGAGAGTGTAAATACACCCTGTCTCTTTCTCATTCAAATGATAGCTCCTCCAAATAGGTTAAATACATACCCACTTGTAGATATTCAAGGGTCAATATCTTTAGCCTAGTTTGCATCAACAAATCCATGTACATCTATTACTCTGTCTGGTCTAGATCTTCCTTGGTAGAAGATTTCATAATATGTGGCGCTACACAAGTATCTGAATACCCTCTTTACAATTGTCCAATGCTCTTTCCCTGGATTTGACATATATTTTCTCAAAACTCCCACAAGTTGAGCAATGTCTTGTCTAGTACAAACCATTGCATACATCAAACTACCAACTACACTAGCATATGGAACTAGTAACCGTATGTTCCTCTTCTTTCTATGTCTTGGGACACTGATCTACAACTAAATTTACACCTACAGGAATAGATACCTTGACAAACTTACCTTGTTGCATGTTAAATCTCTGTAGTACTGTATCAACATATTTTCTTTTATTTAACCAAATCTTCATGTTTGCATGATCTCTTCTTATCTCCATTCCCATAATGAAGTTTGCAACATCAATATCCTTCATGTAAAATTTGTAGGACAACTGAGACTTCAGATCCTTTATAACATATTTGTTGTTTCCAATCAACAACATGTCATGAACATATAGTTGTATGTTAATGAAGTGATCACCAATCTATTTGGAGTATACACAGTGATCAACCTTGCTTCTCACAAACCCCAATCCAAGTACACAAGTGTCAAAATTTTGTACCAAATCCTTAGATATTGCTTTAGACCATAAATGGACTTCTTTAGTTTACATACCATCTCTTTCTTTCACTTTAGTATGAACCCTTTTCGTTGTTTCATGTAGATTTATTATTCCAGATCCCAATGTAAGAACGTTGTCTTCACATCCATTTGGTCTACATCCAGATCAAAAGCTGTAGAAAAAGAAATAAGAAATATAATAGAAGTTAATTCTACAATTGGAGAAAATATTTCACCAAAATCAATTCCCTCTACTCGAGAATATCCATTTTCTACCAAGCAGGCTTTGTACTTCTCTACATTACCTTATGCATTAAAACTTCTTTTTAAACAACTATTTGCTACCAATGAATTTTCTTCCAATTGGTAACTCAATTAGATCCCAAGCTTCATTTTTATCTAGGGAATCCATTTCTTCAACCATGGACTTCTTCTAGATATCACTATCATATGAATCAATGCCTTCCTTCATATTTATAGGATCATCATCAGTAATAGACAAATCAAAATGAGAGTAAAATTCAGGAGGGGAATACCTTTCTGGTTTCCTTCTTTCTTGAGATGATCTCCTAAAAAATGGGGTATGAGGTTCTGGTTCTTCTGATTCAGCTTCTTCTATTAAGTCATATTCTTCACCTTCTAGCTCAAACTCTATCTTCTCTGGTTCCTTTTCCATTGGAGTCACTTCCTATCTAGGGACTTCTTTGACCACTTTAAACACAACATATTGATCGTAAAAAATATTCTTAGTTACAGGATTCCAAAGCTTATAACCTTTTATGCTGTCTTTATAGCCAATAAAGATAATTTTCAGCTTTGTTATCCAACTTTCTCTTTTTGTCCTTTGGAACATGTACATAAGCATCACAGCCAAAAAAATTTAGATTCTTAATAGATGGTTTATTACCAGTCCATAAGTCTTGTGGAGTTTTGTCGATCAATTCTGATGTGGGTGACCGAACCAAATACATGTTGTATCAACTTCCTCTTCCCAGTATTCTTGTCCTTTCGCAACACTGCGTAGCATAATGCTCCATTTTCCATCAACATCCTATTCATCCTTTCATCAACTCCATTTTGCTGAGGTGTGTATGGAGTAGTATTCTTCCTTGATATACCACATATTTTACAGATTCCTCAAATTCATTCCCATAGAACTCTCCATCGTTATATGTCCTCAACACGTTTATTTTCTTTTTTGTATGGTTCTCTACAAGAGCCTTCAATTATTTAAACTTAACAAATACTTCAGATTTATTTTGAAGGAAATAAATCCATGTGTTCCTTGAGAAATCATCTATAAATGAAACATAATACACAGATCTACCTAATGATGGAATAGGAGCAGGTCTAAAAATATCACTGTGTATTAACTCTAGAATTCCCTTTTCTCTTGTAGCACTAGATGCAAATGTTACTCGATTTTGTTTTCCATATATAAAATGTTCACATAAATCAAAATCCAAAGTGCAATTAGTCATACCTTCAACCATACCTTCACCTTGTAATGCTCGAAATCCCCTTTTATCGATATGCCCCAATATTTGATGCCATAGAATTATATTTCCTCCTGATGTTGTCAAGGTTCTATCATCTTTACCTCCTTCGTTAGGCACAAAAAATTGTTACATTCATTAATGATGGTGCTTCCCAATAGTTTTACAAATTTCCATACCGAACTCCCCTCATGAATACCGTTGAACCTCGAACCATTTTGAAACCACCATCTCCACACTCAGTCTTTACACCTGCAACATCCATATTTTTGATAGATATCAAATTCGTTGCTAGATTTGGAATATGTTGTACACTAGGTAGAGTTATAATCCTTCCATCCTTGAGTTTCAACTTGAATTTACCATGTCTAATGATACTAGCTGGCGAATCATCTCCTGAGTACACATATCCTCCATTGTACTTTTCATATTCATAGAACTAATCCCTATGAGGGGTCATATGACATGACGCACCTGAGTCAATCATCCATATATCATGCTCTTAATGATTATCCATGGAATCTACGTACACATCGCCTCCTTCTTCCGAGGAGGTATTTACCTCTATGGAAGGGGTATTCTTATATCCCTTTGCTTTCTCAACATTATTAGATCTTCAATCCTTTTTATAGTGCCCAACTTTACCACATTTCCAACACTTCCTTATACCTTTTACTAGGGATTTATATCTACCATTATATTTAGATCCCCCCAAATCCTTTATTTTTGTTTCTCTCCTAGGGGATACCTCTCATAAACAATGAATCCATGCTATGATTATCCATGGTTTTCTGCCTCATCTCTTATGATAGTAGGGGTGATACTATTTCATCAAATTTTAAGGTCACTTGACTAGCACTTCCTATTGGAACAATTAGGTTGTCCCAGGAATATGGTGAAGAACACAATAATGTAATACATTTATCTTCTTCAGTCATTTAAATGCCAACATAGGTTATCTGTCTTACCAGAGTATTATAAAAATTCATATGCTTTGTTATTGTGTCATTTTCATCCATTCTGAGATGAACTAGATTTTTTGCCGAAAAAACTTGTTTAGAAGATATTTTGATTGATACAAACTCCCTAGTTTCCCCCAAATATTTACCACACTATATTCACTAGATACATTCAACAACATAGACTCTAATAAGCACAATCATATTATACTCCTCGTCCTTCTTTCTAATTTATCCCAATCATCTTGTGACATTCCAGTGGTTTTCATACTTGGATCCAAAACAATCCATTGTTCCCTATCTACAAGAAGATCCTTCATTTTTAGCTTCCATAGATCAAAATTATGTTTGTTAAATTTCTTGATCTCAATTCTTGAACTACTCACCATTCTCTTTCAATGCACAGATCGACACTACAAAGCTCCCATTGAACCCAGGTTGATCACAAATATAACATCTATCAACCAGGTCGAACCCTCAACAACAAATGAATATGCCCGATGCCAATAATCAAGCTCTGATGCCACATATAAGTTTTAAACATGTGCAGAGAAGCAAAGCATACATATTATTTTATGAAAAATAGAGTTTACACCACAACATTCACACATAAACCATATATATTTACCATGGAAACTCTTAACCAGGAAAACCAACAAACCTTGGAGTCACACCTCCTATTTTATCATTATCATTATGAATAACTCACAATACAATATATGTATTTAACAACATCCAACACCCTAATCCGTTAACCCATATTATAAAATAGACCCCAATCCCTTAACCAATATTAAATTACATATTTTTAGAAAATTCCTAAAAATCAATCATTAGGCTCATCATGGATCGTCAAGTGCACGACTAATGGGCACACCTACCCCTCCACACACATGCAAAATAATATAACATTTACCCAACATGAGAGACAAGCACATGCAGAGAATTTTACAGGGTTCCTCCAACCCAAGCCACTCTTGTCATTTAGTTTTTGTTTTTAATCTTAAAAAACAAACATATTCCCCAATGGAATATTTCACCATCTCACATGAATTTCATACACGCATACAATTCACATGAGATGTCATCATAATTTCAATCATAAATTTCAAATATTTTTCATCTAGAAACTATATTTCCAAAACATGAGATCATTCTCAATAAGTTTGTCTCTTGCATGCCATAGCACATGGTCTTCCTACAATGTGTCCTCCTGACACAATTCAAAAAGTACCAAACAATCAATACATTAATAATCAAATTCAAATATGAATTTACAATTATATCTCCTACAAAAATTATATTTATCCAACCATGCATCCATGCTCGTGTTGTTTGTCGCTTGTAAGTGGAAACATGTTGTCCCTTATGGCCTTACACCCGTTTCCATAAACTGGACATGCACATACAACACGTCCTCCTAACACATTTTTATATCATCCAAACAATCATTACTAGTGTTGGTGTTTCTCCCTTCGACCCAGGCTCATACCCTTGTTTGTTTGTCAACAAAGCCAAAGATATTGGCTCAATAGAGCAGGGATCAATCGGCAACACCTACAATGTAGATGTAGTCTCACTTGAGATATCTCTTATGGGTAACTACCAGAACCAGGTTTCTGTAGTTGTGTGGGAGTTTCCACTTCCTTGGCACCTTACTATCTTGCTCGACTGAACCAGTGGTTATATTACTTATTCTTATTTCATGCATTCAGATGAGACTCTACCTGTCCCTCGATATTGATTATAACAGTTAATATACTTTCTTATTAGTGATTCCAACTAATAATAGTGCGACTGATGCATATAAGGACTCATTCATAATAAAATACACATACATACATTCACAACATAGATTCATTCAACATAATTAACATTCATCAAATATACACATAGACAACATTTAACATGGAGACCCATCCAAGAAAAAAAAAGGCGCTCTTCATTTGTCATGAGAAATATATGGCACCTTTCATCTATGCACTCATCTTTCAGACTCTGTTCTAGATATTCTTCTATGATCTATACATACTTCTCTGTCCTCTTATGCTCTCTAGTCTCTGGTATCTGCAGTTTCCTCTCCTTCACCCTACTGTCAATCTGCACATAGCCTAAATCGGCTCTCTCTTCTCTACAACCTAAAACTCTACAGACAGACAATAGACAACCATGACTAACTCATACTAACTAAGGGTACATATTTCTAAGTGTGTATATCTGAGGAATTAATCAACCAACCAACTTGCACACATCTTGGGCTCTCCCTTTTATAGACCCTTACATGTCATAATCAATCAACTTCATTTTGCTAGCCAATATGCTATCATTCCTATTCTCATTCATTTCAGTTACAACTGTCGGTAGGCACTATCAACCCAAAATACAAAGATTCCGTAATCACTAAAGCATGCATTATCCTAACTGAATTCTTACCCATGATATATCGAGTTGTCCTTTTCATCCGCTTCACGTATTTTTCTATTGTGGTTCCTTCTGTCACAACTGATCTCATCACATATTCCGTTCTCTCACAAGCTCTTCCGTCGTAGCTTCTTCTGTCACATCTTTCCTTATGTTGAATCTTCCTCTACAATTGCTTCTTTTGTCATAACTCTTCCTTTGTCCCAACTTCCTTCTTCATGCGGCCGAACTATTCATATTCCCAAGCATAATTCTAATTGAATTTTTCCTATCTTTTCCTAGGGCCAACATGCCCCCAACACTCACATGTGGCTCTTCTCGACCCAAGCTAATATGACCCTTCGGTCATGATGAATTTACTTTGAAAATATTGGAATATTTTGACTATCTACTCTGTTTCCCATTGGACATCTTCTTCCTCCTTTTACAAATTCTCCACAACATCAGAAATAATGTGTTTCGACGTTGTAAGTCCTACAGACTCTACTTCTTTTCAAACTTTTTGGTGTACATGCTGAAGGATTACTGTAATTCTTTTTGCTTCATCCATCAATTCTTGTCAGTGCATTGTTGTTGTTGAGTTCATAGTGTTGTGACTTGTTGTTGAAGTTTCCTCATCTCAGTAGCCTTAGCCATTTTCTATGCTAAGGGCAATTTATTCACTTCATTCTTCATTTGATTTGCCTCTGTCTTAGTAGTGCGCATCTGCTCCATAAATTTCTCTAACTTTGCATCTTTGATCAACGCTTTTCACATCTGAGACACTTGTTTGACTGCATTGCCACATAGTGCCTCTACCTCTTCTATCATTTTCACAGCCTCTGTTGATGTCTTCCTTCTTTCTTCAAGCACCTCTATGGGTGTACTGGGTCTCACCCGTGCTTCTAGCTCCACGATATTTTTGTGGAGGTCCTCTGTGATTTTTCCAAGTTGAATGGCCTTGGATTTTGTAAGCATTTCATATATTATTCCTTCATCTACAAAATTACCAAAAGAAAGTGTTACAACCTTGTCAATCCTATGCCTATTCTCTTCCCAAAATTTGGCTTTTTTCTCAGTTTCTTTGACTGTTTTATTCGTCTTACTAACAATATTATTCGATGATCAAAATTTCTTGATCAATGCACCTTATATGACCTTCAATTTTTTGACTGTGACATTCTGTATTGCATAAACTTCATACAATGACATTTCAGAAAAATCTATTGTAACATGGCCCAAGTTCTTGGCCATGGTATTCAACTCTGTCGTTCCCAAGTTGAGTGATTCTCCCACTAGTTGAGTCCTTATTGGTGGAATGGTTATCAACACACCAATTGGTTTCTCTTCTGAATGACCTACTAAGTCTTGTGAAGCCGTCACTTGTGGTCTATAGTCGACTGCTACTCACACTTCTTTTATGGATTTGTAGAGTGTTCATAGTAGGTCTATAATACTACCTATTAGATCTATTTGTTGCTCATCCATTTTATTTAGGCTTTGTGTAGCTACTTCTCTCATTGCTTCCATCAGAAGGTTAAAATCATCGCCATCAAGGCCGATAGTTCATGTTGTTTTATTATCCTTCCTTTTCTTATGCTTTATCTCAGCTGCTCAGTCTGCTTCCTCTTATCGCCCACCACTACCTTTTTGGGATTGTGCTAGAATAATTATAGGAAGGGTTAGGATAATTTTGTGGATCTTGTGTTTTTGGTGGTGGGTCCCCTCCCTATTCTCCATCCTTCCTTGTCTCTGGATCAGGCTTGTCGCAGGTCTTCTTTTGTAGATAGTAGGTCATCCGTGAGAGGGACTCACCATTCTTCTGACAAATCTTAGGTAATGGAATCTACTTCTTTTTCACATAGCAAGTGTTGGGTCACTAACCATTGGAGTTGTTTATCTTGTCGTAGCTACAACAAGATATGATGGGTCCTAATTATAAACTTAATAATCTTTCAAAATCATTGAATGGCCTCCTCTGTGATTCTTTTTAGGTTTTTCACCTAATGTTGCAAGGCATGTCTATACATAAATAATTGTACATTATTGTCTCTTTCTCTCTCATTTTTATATTTCTCGAACCAGATATTCTAGTATCGATCCCCTCGACATCGTACTGGTATATATACCCCTTCGCAGTTCGCTAGTTTTGACCATGGGAAAAATAAAATCAAAATGAGTAATCATGAATAATGGAATCATGTACCTTTATCCTGTGACTCCTCTACATCTACTAATAACTCATTTAGTAGATACTGAGATGAGTTTATTTGAACCCCCTCCACATAGATTTCATCCACTGTAATATTTCCTACAGTACATTGGTTCGGTCACATATTCTGTACCAACTTGGTAGCTAGAATATTAGCTGCGAAACAAACATTGTGGTCATTGATGGAGGCTATTAAAAATACTTTGGTATCTCTAAAAAAATCATACTTATCTTCTATATTTTTCATCAATAGAGTGTCTTGGTATTTTTTTTGAAAACCGACGCTGGGTCTATGCTTGCAAGTGGAAGCCCTATAATTGCTTCTATTAGCTCGACATCCACATAATTTTTTCTGTCAAGCCATAGGTAGCCACCATGGAATGATACTAGTAATTGTTTGACACATGCATTTACCTCGGTGATTCAACCGAAATGTGACATGTACATCAGTGACAGTAAACCTACTTGGTCCAGTCCTATTTCCCATTCAATTGGAACTAGGTGACTCAGGATATCCGATGTATCTTGTACAAGAACCATGTAGTTCATCATGTCTAATTCTGGAAATTTTAGTATGTCATGATCGACAAAGGTCAGCTTCTTAATGTTTGGAATTATGTTTTGCGATACCCAAAATCCTTTCGGTATAGTTGGTGCTACTAATGGGTATCGTGAATTATTTGGAACTCTAATATTAGGTTTGGCATCCCATATCGGTGGAATATATGGTGGCAGAAAAGTCATATACCCTGGTTCTTCCACCTCCTTCGATGGTGGTGGTGGTGGTTCTATGGGTGCTTTCTTCTTGTGGTTACCAGAGCGCTTCCTCATTGACGATCAAGGTGGGTATGGTCGTAACCTTACTTGAGGGGTGAATGGAAATTTTTCAATGATGATCTGTAGTGCAACATATCTGGCAGTGTCTTCCATAATGGGTTTGGGTGATGCGTTCACGACACCAGATTCTGCAACTGTTCTTGTACTTGAAATGGAAATAACCATGGTCTATGGAAAACTCACCTCGGCTCTTGCAGTTGCAAACGATACTGGAATAATCTCTCTCGAATGCAACAAAATGAACTGAAAGTTGGATGTAAATGGTGATAATGTCTAGCTTTTCAATCAGTCAGTCCTTCACACACACGAACAATGAATGGAATGGTGACAACGATATCCATCACATGGGATGATCATCCTAGTCATCATATGGAAACCGCCACACAAGACACCACATACTTATCATATCAATGGTAGTTATTGTGTAGTAAAGAAGAAAGTGACCAAAAAGTGCATCGCCAAAATCTCTCAAGCCTTGGAATTAATTATGACTAGATTTTGAATTAATTATAGCTAGCTGTCATTTATGCGAATCGATTTTAACTTGCGACAACAATGCTCCTCCTGCGACTTTTATTCAACCTTCACTAGATTTACTTCGGTGCGACAAATGGATTGTCTTCACCATCATTTCTCTTCTTGCGACAGACAAAGAGTCAGTGACATTTTTTCTTTCTCGACGACATACTAGTAGTCTGCGACACTTTTTTATTTTTCTTGTGACAACTCTTTTCCTACAATAAAATAAAAAACCCAAAGGGTTTTGTTTTTGTTTTTCTTTCTTTTCTCTTTTTCTCTTCTTCTTCTTCTTCTTTTTGTTTTTATTTTTTATTTTATTTTATTTTATTTTTCAGTCTACCAAGTCGTGACTATCGTGATGAGGTTTTAGCTGAATTCCATTTACCATTCCATTGACAAGTGTTCCATCTAACTTTTCCAATTGCACCGCGCCTCCGTCAGTGATATGTGTTATAATATATGGTCATATATAGTGTGTTTTTAGCTTGCTCGGATGCATTAAAAAATTGTTATCATACAAAATAACAAGTCCTTTGACCTAATATTGTTTTTTTTTGATGTGGCGATCATGCCATACTTTTTGTCATTCTTTCTCAATGTTTTAATGATATCCTAGAACAAAATGATCTTCTTCCAATTGTATCAGCTACATCAGTCTTTCCTTGATAACACCAACATCTGTCATCTCTGTGATCGCAACAATCCTTAGGTTGGGTATAATGTATTCCATTAGCATCAAAACTTCTTGTCCATACACCAAGAGAAATGAAGTTCGACTTGTCAACTTATTATAGGTCATGAAATATTCCCAAAATACTCCAGAAATTTTCGGGTCTCAGTCATCTCTTTGGACATTGCAAATCTTGGTCAATGCATTCTCCAGGATTTTGTTAAATGATTTGACAACACCATTCGCTTGAGGGTGATATGGTGTTGTATTTCTATGTGGGATATGGAATTCTTCCATCAGTTCCTTAATCAATTGATTGACAAAGTGTATGCCTTGGTCACTTATGAAAATTTTCGAGCATCCAAATCTAGTGACAACATTTTCAAACAAAAAATTAGAAGCAGTCACAACAATACAATATTTAAATAGCTCTGCTTCGACCCATCTGGTCAGGTAGTTAGTTGTAGTAATTGTAGTGCAGATTTCTCCCCTACTACGTGCAAAATCACCTACCCTATATCAGCTGAATCAAAGGGTATATTTCATGGTGCGATGGATTTCTCAACCTCAACTTGCATCAATAAGAAAAAACAACAACAATATATTAAATCTAACTAATGTAATAAAACAAAAAATACCTTTGAAATGGGCCACTGCAACCATTTGAGGAAATCGTTTGTAGGCTCCCCATGATCTTGGTCCCCATGGGATTCAACAATGGGTTGTCACTGAAAAAGGGATTAAGGGTTGCACGGAGAGAACTTGACATGCAACATGGGATAGTGTGGCTAAAGGATGTGATGGACAAAAGGTTCCATAAAATGTAAGGGATGTAATGTTGAAAAAAGTGTTTTTTGGAAGACCTTCACAATGTATTTATAGGATAATCCAAGATTTTTTGACCCATGGTATTTTATTGTGCATGGTATTTGTCCATGGTTTTTGACCCATTCTCATTTTAGGGGTTTTTGTTCCTTTTTGGAGAGAGTGGGGATATGTCACAATAAATGCTCAACTTCCCTGTATTTATGGGGGAAGGAATAATAATGTTTCGGACAATAATTGGTGGAATTTTAGTTGTGAAGGTCAAAATGGAGGAAATAATGGTGGGATAATGATGTATAAATATGGTTTGGACCATAGAGAGATAAGTGAACAATTTTCAGTGTTAACAATAATTATATATCTTGCACTTGTGTGCTTTACTATTGGACTAATAAGGCCCACAAAATAAATGAACCATTTATCAAATGTATGCAAAGTTATTATGGGTACTAATGGCATTTCATATCGTCGCGATGGATTTCCAGTTCTTTGATAGACATCACAACTATGACATTATTATCAGGAATCTGCATGCATGGTGGCCCACCACAATATTGCTTGCAATATCTTTCGCACTATAGCGTTTCCAACAAAATGTTCTTCCATGACACCAGCATGTGCTTCATTTAATATCATTGGTCACTCGTGTTCTAAGAGGCAACAATGAAGAATATCACTAGGGCCCATTTTATATAACTATCTAGCGATCAATTGGAATTATGCAACTCACACAAATAATTGTTTCTTTTGTGCAGTAGTAAATTCAGTTGGTGCATAGGCCGTACTAAAAAATTGTATGATGTATCTGAAATGATCATCACACATTATTATCATAAATACTTGTGCACCAGGGAGACTATCATCAAGGTTACCAGGTTCTTTGCCACTTTCGATCCTTGATAGATGGTCTGATCTTGAATTTAGTCGACCTGATTTAACAATGAATTCAAGTTAAATTCCTAAAAAAATGAGAAGCCACCAACAAATCTGCCCCCCGAACACTAGTTTATCGACCAGGTATTTCAATGCTCTAAATTATTTGTGTACATTTTGAAATCTTCACTCAACAAATAGTATTTGAATTTCTGCAAAGCAAATACCATAGGTAGTCCTTCTCTTTCTGTTGTGGTATAGTTCTTCTTTGTTGTTGATAATTTTCTGCTAGTGAAGGAAATAGTATGATCAATCGACCCTTTCTATAGGATGCGCTAGTACCATGCTGAGCATGACAAATGACGCATTGAAATGCGCATGAAATTCCTTTTTCTAGTGTGGATATACAAGTATGGGTTCTGTAATCATATTGTTCTTTAAAGTGTCAAGAATCTATTGGCATATTTCCATCCATTGAAACTTAACATATTTATTCAATAACTTATCCATCAAAGTAGTCACCTCCACATATCCTTTGATACATTTTCGATAGTATCATGTATGTCGTAATGTTTCTATCGATTGCTTCACTGTGGTTGGTGGTGGTAGGTCGACAATAATCACAATTTTGGAAGGGTCGATCAAGATTCCATTGCGACAAACTACATAGACTAACAAAATTCCAAATGGGGCATAAAAGGTAAATTTCTTTAAGTCCAATGGAATTTTATACCGGTGACAACGTTCTAGAATCATCTTGAGGCTCTGAATATGATCCTGTTGAGGCCTGAAAAATTGCAGGTAACAATAGTAGGGATTCTCCCCAATAAGAGTTCCCAATTAGCTCGTTATTGTTTGGTGTGGGGAATCCGTCTGGTTTGCAGTCCGACTACCATAGGTCAAGTAACGGTTAAAACTTGTTTTACCGGTTGCGGTCCGGTCCACCGTTTAAGTGTATTTTTTTAGTTTTTTTATGTTTATGTATGATATGCAAGTGCCTAATTAAGTGCAATTGATAGAGATAATGAAGAGTTTCACAATGTGATGCGCAGGTTCTTACCTCTCGTATTACCTCTTTCGCTTATAAATCATAAACAAAGAAAAACTTATACTAATACTAACTAATTCTATCTAACCTATCCGTAGGGAGCAATACTGTAATTAATGATGAGTAATGTACAGTAACACATGCATTTAGAATATTACAAATAACTATTATATTTCAGAATACATGGATATAAGTAGAAAGATAAACAAAGAGATAGCTCATTGTCAATTAAAACATTCATCACCTAGATATGCTATGGAAGTTTCACATAAATAAATAGGAAAACATTCATAACATGAAATAATTCATAAGTTAGAATGATCTCATAGTTCATAGCACAAGCTGAAACATAAATAGTTCACATTCAACCAGTCTATGGCAAGCATTTGAGACTCCACAGTGCCTTGTCTAGCAAAAAATATATACTTTTTATTATAAGAGGAATTAGTTCTTCTTACAATAACATTTTCAAAATATAGCATGAAAAAAGGTCCTCCTTACATCTAATCCCCCTATATTTATACAAAGAGCAAAACTCTTGAGATGCCCCCTTTAGCCCATTGGGCTTCCCTTGACTTTTGCTTTGCAAAAAATTGTCTTCTAGTGCATGCACTTAGAAAAAAGATAAATACAAAATATAATATAATTTATCAATCGTTTGAAAAAAAACCAACTAAGTGGGCCTAGCTTGATCATTTATAAATTTCTTCGAAACATTTGCATCTATTTCTATAGTTTCGAAACAAAAAGGATCTAGGAATCTGATGGTGATATCATGTTTAGAAACTTGATATTTTATATTCGCCACTCTGGCTGGAATCATGCAAAGTTGATCTTCCAATAAATGACTACTAACTGCTTCCCGTGCTATTGCAGTTTTTATCACCTTCTTATCAAATCCTTTGACCAGCTGAATACCTTGTTCATATTCTTGCCATCTTTCGTGCAATTGCTTCAAAAACCTTTCATGATCAAGAAATTCTTCTAACCTTCTCTTAGCAGATGTATGACAATGATTGTAAGTTATGAGAACTTTTCTACAGAATTTTGTACAAACACCTTTTGTCTTCCAAACTGCCTTTACCAATTCCTCTGCTACTTTACTCCCAAATTCAATTAGCTCATACTCCAACTTTACTGTCTCTAGGTCCTTGATGGGTTCATTAGCTGGAGGTTCCTTGGTTGTTTCCAACCAATTCATATGTCCTTGTAGAACCTCTAGGATATCCTGTGTCCTATCTAAAAAGTAACAAGTTGTACTTACAGTTTCTTCCAGCCTTATTTCTACTTGCTGAACCTTCAACATTTCTTCTTCCATTTGAAGCTGCAACTAATGAATTTTACTTCTAAGTGCGAGAGCATGCTTCTTCGATGGCTCAATATCTGTTTTCTGTTCCATAGTTGCTTTTAGTGAAACTTACAGTGAAGCTTTCTGGTTTTCCAATGCTACTACCCGAGTCTCGTAAAGCTAAGCTTTCCCCTTAGCAGTAGTATTTTGCATTTCTAGTTCTGCCCCTTTATTCTCTAGACTTCCTTTCTCTTTAGTCAATTCTTCAATTGATGATTTCAGACTATCTCTTTCCGCTTCCAAGACCTGATGTCTTTGCTGAATTTTTTCACACTCTTCCAAGGTAGCCTTGGACTCTCTTTCAATATTGCTTGTTGATAATACCAAAGCATCTTTGTCTGATTGTAAGGTTTGGCATTCTTCTTTGGATCCCTCAATCTCATTAATCATATCTTCGTACTTTCTCTTTATATTTTGACTTTCATCTCTTTCCTTTTTCAAAGTTTCTTTCAATTGAGTGATCTTCTTCTGGGAATGTTCTAAATTCGTCATTATTCTATCCACATTGTCTTCAGTAGCTATGGATGTGGCTACACTAGCCCTTGCCATTAATCTTGGATCTTTGTCAGTACCGTGAACCACTACCTTTTCGGCCACCATAACTCCCCTCTTTCCTCCAGTGTTCACCTTCTTCTCTATTCTCTTAACAATCCTCTTTTTGGCTTTGTCATATAGAATAGTATTTAGATCAAGCACTTCATCTTCTTCCGTGGGAGTAAAAGGAATCAATTCAATTCCTGATACTAAAACTAGATTTCCTCCCATTATGCTACTGGAGGTAACAGAGGGTTCTATTGGATCAAGATAAGACTAAGTCTATTCTTGATTTGCATAGTCCTGTTCCTCTTGTGCCTTTTGTCGTAGCTCCTGAGCTGATTTTTCTACCCGCTCTTTTTCTTTATCAACTGCTTCTAATCTTATCCTCTCATTTTCTTTTTGCTTTCTCTGGATTTCTTCTTCTTCTTTTCTTTTATTGGCTTCTTCTATTCTCTACTCAGCCTCTTCCATTGCTTTTATTTTTTATTCTTCTTCGACTTTCAACCTCTCTTCTGCTTCTTAGCTAATATGTGGGCCTCTTCCTGTCTTTTCTTGGTAGCCTCCTCTTCTTGCTTCTTTTGCTTAGCAGCTTTTCCCTTTCCGCCAACAGTAGTTATCTTTTGTTTAAACCTCTTTCTCAAAGCTGTCATATTCCAAGCATTCTAAAAAACTTATTCATCTTTATCCCAAAAATATGTATACTCAAAATGCACCCCTACTACAATACAATAAACAGAAACCTTCTTCTCGGAGTCATTTCTATGGAAAATTATTTCACCGAAGTGAAATATTCTAGCTCCTTCACGAATTCTGCTGTAGTTTTTACTTTTGAAATCTTATAAATCCCTATATAGAATGGGACTGGAGGATAGAAACCTTATTTTTCTCAAATAGGAAGTGTCCAACTCCATCGATGTATAGTTTTCTAACTACCTCCTTGTGAATAACAAAATCTGTAGCATACTTAGGAAGAAAGGAAGGAGCCCTTGACCCACAAAACATCCTTAAATACAAACCTTCCTTAGTCAAGTAATAGTTCCAGTTATCTTGCATGACCTTCATATCTTCCTTGGACATGCATTTACATTGAACTAGGAAAATCAATGTGCACAATGGCATGATAAAATTTTGACAAATATTCTTGTAGTGGTTGTAATACTTGTGAGCCCACAACAATTGGTAGGCATCATATACAAGGGACCGACCTTTATCCCATTGGAATTTCAATGCTGGGAATGGCTAGGTACATAAAATACAATCAATCAAGATTGAGCTCATATAAAATTATGTCTTCTTATGTGAGACTCCTCCTAGGGCTACACTTATGCAGGCTGACAAACTGTTGGGCTACATTATGTTTGCCCAATTGAAGATGGTACCTTGAGTGGCTACAAAAATATCACTAGTATCGAACCTATTTTGAAGTTCTTCCCATTGTCCCTCTCCAATATCATGTTTAAAATCAGGGATATCAACCTATATGGAGTACGAAGGATTTCTATTTCATACTCCCTTGAAGGCCTCATACAAAATTTCTTACCTGGAATCATCATTCTTTTGACGGTTTCTACCACATCTATATTAATGTCTTTCAACCATCCTTTAGTCAAATAGCTCTGTGGTGTTGGAAACTTATAATCCATGGATACAAAGGCTAGGATATAGGAAGCATAACCTTTCCCTTCATTGTTAGCCAATATCATCCTCATCACATCTGCCCTGGGCAGAATCCATCCTATCACCTTTGAACAAGGGAAAAGCTCAGGTCGAGTAGCTGTTGGAGACATTTACCACCATACACATTCGTTTTGGTCAATTTGGCCGAGTTAAACCACTGTCCTAAGTATTATTGACTTAATTGACATCAGAGGAGCACTAAATGACATTGGCTAGATCACACCCACACCTACCTTCAGTCAAGGAGGGTAACTTAGCCTTCTCCTACATTCGAGGAGGCTAACTGGAGCACTCCAGGGGAGTTCTGAGTGTCATTAATGCCCCATATTGCTAACTAATGGTTACAATCAGTTAAACAAAGTAGTGAAGGCGCCCTCCTTCATTACATTGATTATTTAATGAACTGGAGTCAACAGAGGTGCCTCCAACCACTTCTGATGTTTAGTTACACTTCAGTTAACCTCATCGGGGTTCATTGGAGTCATTGAAGCACTACCACTTGTTGGTTGGATTCCTATGACATGTGTCTAACCTACTTTCAGTTAGAATCAGTCATTTATTGCACTCTGACTTTAGTTAGGGATCAGTTGAGTCAATTAGGGTTTTGATCAGTGGTTAACTGGAGTGTTGACTATGGATTACATTCAGTTAAGCTAGACTCACTCATTCAATTCGAATGACCTCCTTGGGAATTTGAATTGCTTTGTCATTCATGCTTGTAGCATGATCATTGTATTGTATTACTCATTCTTTGTGTGAATATACAAAGCGGCTACTCATTGTGTAGCCCTATTACACCATTTTCATGACTTATTGTTATTAATCTTTGATGAGACTCGTGTTTAGTCCCTATATTACTATGGAATATTAATATGGTATCAGAGCTCATGGTGGGATGAAGCTCAGATATCTAAAAAACAAGGTTTTTGACAGATCTTGCATGAAAATTGAGCAATAGCTCAAAACTCCAGCACTGCACCAGAAGCCAAGGCTTACCACTTAATACCCCAAGTAAAGAACTTGTTGATCAAGCTTGCTTGATTGATTATGTTGGGTGTGATGAAAGCCTAAAATGTGCAGGTTGTCTGAACTTACATTGCCCTTTTTGTTGTGATTTTTAGGTTTTTGACAGGTGAAAGCATTCGCTTCAGTAGATTCAGATGGCTTCTTCCGTAGATCTTTTGACTCCATTGAATTTCCACTCATGGAAAGGAGACATGGAGATCCAGCTATGCTCCAAAGGACTCTATAGGGTCACCATGGACACTAAAGAAGAGCCTGGTTCTGCAATAGACAAATATAGATTCTTGAATAAGAAGGATGAAGCATTCAGATTCTTATGCCTCTCTGTTTCCCGGAATCTTCTTTTCCATCTTTTGGGATTGAATACTCCAAAGGAAATTTGGGACAAATTGGAAGCCCTGTATGGAAAGCAGGATGATTTGAGAGTTTACCAACTTGAAAATGAATTGATGTCTCTCCATCCTTCCAATTTCGAGACCTTGAATTACTTTTTCACAAAGTTCAAGCACATTGTCTTACTGTTAAAGTAATGCAAAGTGGAGAAAGAGGATGATCAGCTCATCCTCACCATACTCTCCAAACTTAGAGCTGATTATTCAGTTTTTGTCTCTACATTCTGTGCAGGGAAGCTCACAACCCCTGGATGGAAGATTCCTACACTCAATGCCTTCATTGAGTCCCTAACAAGTGAACATGATAAGCTTGTCCAGATAGGGATGATTAGATCCTCCGGTGATCAAGCCCTCCATGTCTCGGGGCCCAAAGATCTGAAGGGTAAAGGAAAGCAGCAGAAGAAACCAAAAAATAAATTCGAAGCTCCTAAGCCTAAAGTTGAAAACTAGCAGCATGGTGAGTCTTCTGGCTCAAATAAGAACAAAGGGAAAGGGCACCATGGAAAGGAAAAAGTCAAGTCATACTGCAGGAAGGGATTCCACCCTGAACATGCTTTCTTGAAGAAGAAACTTGATGAAGCTACCTCTATCCTTGAGATAAATCGCATCAATCTTCCAGAAATCTTTCGGAGGAGAGATCAACAAGATCTGGAACCATAGCATGAAAAAGGTCATGCCCTCATGGAAAGCATTTCGAAGTCCAAATCACTCTTGATTGATTCCGGAGCTTCGAACCACATGATGGCTGAAAGAGACTCCTTTTCATCCTTGGAGAACAACAAATCTAGCCCCATCCACATGGGAGATGACTCCACCATCATTTCAGAAGGACAAGGTACGGTTGATCTTGAGAATGGCTATTTTTCAAATGTTTTGTATGTACCGTCCATGGCATCAAATCTCCTTAGTGTCTATCAGATGACACATATAGGAGTTCCTAAGAGAGTTTCTTTCAAACTAAATGATGTTGAGATAACAGAGCTTGCATATGGGAAACTCATTGCTAAAGGCCTTGCAAACCATCATGCAAAAGCCTATGAATTCTCCCACTTTGTGGCGGATGCAAAGCCCACCGCCCTGCTAACTCATGGAAATGAAGTTAGTAGGTTGTGGCATGAAAGGTTTGGCCATATAAATTTTAAACATTTGCAGCAATTACAGAAAAAATCCATGGTTGAAGGCCTCCCGGTCATCAAGGAAACCACTGGAATTTGCAAGGGCTGTGTGGTTGGAAAACACCCTGAGCACAAGTACAATCGGGGGAAGGCAAATCGAGATACATGAATATTAGGGCTGATACATTCTGATATCAGCAGTCCAATTCCTGTCACATCCATGAATGGATCAAGGTATCTTCTGACTTTTATTGATGATTTTTGAAGGTACACATGGGTTTTATTTCTCAAAAAGAAGTTTGAAGTATGTGAAAAATTATCTGAACTGAAGGTCTTGATCGAGAATGCCTCTGGGATTAAGTTAAAGATCTTGAGATATGATAATGGTGGGGAGTATGTCAATAATGAGTTTCTGCACATGTGCTCCCAAAGTGGTATTCAGGTCAAACATTCAATTCCCTACACTCCCCAGCAGAACGGAGTAGCGGAAAGGAAGAATCGGTCTCTCAAGGAGATGACCACCTGTATGTTGGAATCAAAGAAGTTGGATGCAAATTTCTGGGCTGAATCCATGCATGCTGCAGCATACATTCAGAATTGGGTGCCACACTCATCTGTGAAAGGGAAGACCCCTTTCAAAGCATACTTTGGACACAAGCCGGATGTGTCGAACCTACAGGTGTTTGGGTCAACTGCATGGGCCCAGATTCCACTTGATAAAAGAAGAGCTTTGTAACCACAAAGCATCGAATGTCTATTTATTGGGTATCTTGATGAATTAAAAGGTTTCAAGATGCTAGATATCAAAACAAAATAGATCATCATCGAAAGGAGTGTCAAGTTCGATGAGCCTCTTCAGGAGGTGGAACTAATGAAGGAGAAAACTGTTGAATTTCCTTCCTATTCTACTGAATACTTGGATGATGAAATTGGGGGTGATGACCCTGATTTGGATCCTCTGATTTCTGATATCAGTATGCAGCAAAAATTAGATGCTGAATCAGAACCTGAAGTACAAAATCATCTACCCACATGGGCTCGACAGACACTTTCCTCTGCAGGAGATAACATTTGAAATCCAGATGATCCAAGGAGAACCCGGTTTGATTTCCAAAGAACAGGTATTGCGCTCTCTTGTACTAATATTTTTCTGTCCAAAACTTGCTATTTGATGATTATTTCAGACCCAAAATCCTACTACCATGCTCGGAAGGATCCGAGATGACAATTTTCCATGGATGAAGAGATGAATTCTCTTCAGAAAAACACTACTTGGGAGCTAGTTTCTCTTCCTCCAGGAAGGAAATTGGTTCAATGCAAGTGGGTGTTTTGGACCAAGGTTACTGCTGATGGAAGCACCTAAAAATATAAGGCAAGGCTGGTGGCAAAAGGTTTCTCTCAGGTCCAAGGTGTGGACTACCATGAGACCTTTGCACCGGTTGCAAAAATGGACTCCATCCGCCTAGTTTTGGCAATTTCGGCATCTAAGCACTGGGAAGTGCATCATATGGATGTTAAGTAAGAATTTATACATGGAGATATTCATGAGGAGATATACATGAAGTATCATAAGGGCTACATCTCTGATACATATTTGGTTTTCAAGCTAAAGAAGTCACTATACGGGTTAAAACAGGCCCAAAGAGAGTGGTATTCCAAGATGGATGCCTTCCTTCTCTCGCAAAACTTCCAAAGGTGTAGATCAGATCCAAATGTGTATTTACAATAGTATAATGGTAATTTTATTATCATTGTTTTATATGTTTATGAATTACTGATCACAGGTAGCACAATTGCTTCTATTTCAGCCATCAAAACTGCTCTCCACAATGCCTTTGAAATGAGTGATTTGGGGCTCCTAAAACAATTTTTGGGGCTTGAAATTGAGAAAAATTATGATGGGATAATGGTCACTTGGTTAAAATACATATCATACCTATTAGTAAATTTTAACATGGTTGAATTTATGCTTGCACAATTCCCTTTCCTTTCATGGATCAGCCTTGAAGAAGGAAAAAACACACCTCCCATGGACTGCACTATCTATCGATAGCTGATTGGCAGCTTGTTGTACTTGACACATTCTCAGCCTAATATCTATTATGACATGAATTCTGTATCAAGAAACATGCAAGAGCCTCATTATATTCATTGGAAGGCATCCAAGAGGATCCTCCAGTATATTCAGGGAACCAGGACCTACGCCATTCACTATGCTGCAAACTCCGAGCTAGAGCTGGTTGGATACATAGATTTCGGTTGGGTGGGTGATTCTATTGATCAGAAGTATACTTTTGGATATGTATTCACATTTGGTGGTGGCCCCATTTTCTAGTCTAGAAAAAATAAGGTTTCCATAGCATTATCTTCAGTAGAGGTCGAGTATCGAGGAGCGGTGAATGCTTGCATCCAAGCAGTTTGGTTGCAAGGCATTCTTTCAGAGTTTCATATTGGTAGTACTTTGTCCACTATCCTATTTTGTGACAATCAAAGTGCTATTAAGATATCCACAGATCTAGTTACCAGGTAGAGGACCAAGCATGTAGAGATCCACATGCACTATATCAGGGAGCTAGTGCATGACAGGACCATCATTCTACAATACTACCTGAATGATGAACAGATTGCAGACATCTTCACCAACATCTTTCAAAAAATAAGTTCACTTACCTCCGTTCACTGTTGGGGGTGAGTTCATCAAGGTGATTCAGACTACTTTCAGTGTTTAGCTTAAGGGGGGGCTTTTCCCACTGGGTTTTTCCTCTTTTCCTCATTTAGTTTGTTTTTGAGCATTGTTTCAGTTTCAACATTGTATAGGGTGACCTATGGCCTTAGTTTCCAGGGCCCTAGCATTTTTATGCATTTTATGTTTTCTAACTCTCCCTGAGTATAGCTTAAGGGGGGGTGTTGGAGAGATTTACCACCATACACACTCTTTTTGGTCAATTTGGCCTAGTTAAACCAATATCCTAAGTATTATTGACTTAATTGACATTAGAGGAGCACTATATGACATCATCTAGGTCACACCCACGCCTACCTTTAGTCAAGGAGGCTAACTTATCCTTCTCCTACATTTCGGGAGGCTAACTGGAGCACTCCGGGGGTGATCTAAGTGTCATTAATGCCCCATATTGCTAAATGATGGTTACAATTAGTTAAACAGAGTAGTGAAGGTGCCCTACTTCATTAAATTTATTATTTAATGAACTAGAGTCAACAGAGGTGCCTCCAACCACTTCTGATGTTTAGTTACACTTTAGTTAACCTCATCAGGGTTCATTGGAGTCATTGAAGCGCTACCACTTGTTGGTTGGCTTGCTGTGACATGTGTCTGACCTACTTTCAGTTATAATCAGTCATTTATTGCACTCTGACTTCAGTTAGGGCTCAGTTGAGTCAATTAGGGTTTTGATCAGTGGTTAACTGGAGTGTTGACTATGGCTTACATTCAATTAAGCTAGACTCACTCATTCAATTCGAATGACCTCCTTGGGAATTTGAATTGCTTTGTCATTCATGCTTGCAGCATGATCATTGTATTGTATTACTCATTCTTTATGTGAATATACAAACCGACTACTCATTTTGTAGCCCTATTACACCATTTTCATGACTTATTGTTATTAATCTTTGATGAGACTTGTGTTTAGTCTCTAGATTACTGTGGAAAATTAATATTATCCACCTTCATGATGGCTCATATTTTGATATTGGAATAAATAGGAAAATCCTTGAATCCAGCCTCTGGGACACTTTAACTTGAGATCATTTGGGATATCTCTCCCCATTTATATTCAGGATCGATACCAGTGATGGCTTTGGTGTCTTCGTAAATAACCTGGACTCGGGTTATTATTTCTTCCTTTGGTTCCTCTTCTATTGCTTGTGCGTTCTTTTTCTTCTTTCGAGGCATGTTGCTGTGCCGATGATGTGCCTATGTAAACAAATTAGATTTAGTCCATTCACATATAAATAACATACTATATACTGAAAACAATAATATTAGCCAAAACATTACCAACTGAACATAATGCATGTTGAACCACTTTTGTTTCTAATCAAACCAAATGTGCTTCCTGTACAGTGAAACTAACAAAACCACGAATATTTCAAATCTATATCGAACCCAAGTCTATAAGCAAAACTTCCCCTAGGAAAACCCTAGGTTTCCACTACGTCCTTAAATCTACAGATATCAATATTAACGGTGGGAAACCCTTGGGAAAAATTGGACTGCTAACCTCTAAACCTGCAATAGAGAAACTCTCCCCTGACATCCGATGAAAACCTAACCACACTCAAACGATGGCTACACACCTACCCTAAAATGTTGAGGGAGAGGAAGGAGCGGTGCAGACAGTGAAATGCTCATTTGCTCCCTACCCTCTTTCTGCTAACAAATGTCAAAGAGTAACTCATGGATGGACGAAAATCAACAAGAACCAATATTGGCGAGTAAAATGACATCTACACTAAACAACCAGGGTGAAACCTATATCAATAAAAAACACCACCGCATTTGAAATAACCTCCCCCGTGGTATAAGCTAAATGACCTAAGCCTAACAAACCACGGGTAAAAAATAGCTGAGTAACAGGATTGGAAGAAATTCCTACCTGAAATCCTTATGGATGACCTAGACAAGAACGACCTCTGCTAGTAAACGATTTGCTCAGAAAACGATAGCTATGCAGCTTCACCTGGTGACCAATACAATGAAAAATGACAATATACACGACCGCTATGGATTTATAATCTTGAACACAGGATTGGGTAAGTTTTTGGGCAGGAAAAATAGAAGTCACAAGTAGATATCAGAAGAGAACTTACGAGCATTTGCGAAGCGTCGGATGTCCTCTGAAGAACAGGCCTGAGAGATCGGGTGGACAATGCCGAAGCACATAAAACCATTGCCGGCAGGACAACCATCTAACCATGCATCGGTATCGGAAAATACTATGGGTAGGTATCCGTTCAACATCCAACTCTACCTCTGCTACATCGACCAATCCAATCACCAAGTTCTTGGATCACTCCGAAAGAGAAAACCAATATGGTGAAAAACGAGTTAACAAAGCTTCGACAGATACTGAAAAAATATAGATGATTTGAGACCCGGTACATCGGAACGGTTCCAAACTAAGCTTCTGATACATTGGTGAAAATATTTTGATGCAGCTAGAAAAAATGATATCTGATACATTAGACATAGACTTTGGAATGCTTCAGATGAGAACATCGACTAGTTATACAACTGCGCACCCAATATGTTGGAGAAATTGCCAAATATGCATCCAATACAAGCAAACAAATTTTCAATTTTTTCAAACCTTCAAGTCATGGGAAAAATATGGTGAAAAAGATAAACCTTCTAATCCTTATAAGAAACTAAAAAGATAAGGTGGGCCCTAAAAAATGAAAATTTTTTGGGGACAATAGTTGCAACTGCAACAATTGGCGACTACTTGGCGGACACAGATCTTTGAACAACTATCCTTTGAGACAGCAGCTGCTTTTAATGGTACCCTATTAGATCACTTTATTAGATTTCTTTAAGATGTCTATATTTTCTAGAATACAAGGTTATGAACTTTAAACATTGATGATGGTCCAAATGGAAAACGGGAACCAGGATTTCATAGTCTCGATAACCCTTCCGAGGCCAAGATATGAATTTTATTTTACCTCTGCCTCTGGATAGCTTCCAACTTAGACACCACGGGATTGTAACGGATGGTGAAGAGGTATATTTGTTTGTTCCTCATTCCCATGCCATTTTACATTCTTTTGATGCTTCTGGACTTTTTTTTTTGAGTCCTCCCTAATTTCTTTCTTTCTAAATTTTAGTTCAGGCCCCTCTATCCACAGTGTCCTTTTGTATGAGAGATATTTGATTTGAACTCACGGACAGAGAAGAACTTTTGAGCAATATTAGTATTTATTTTGATATATGTTTTCTTCCTAGTAGATTTTGACTCTTGTTATCCTTTTGGCTTTCATTTGTGGCATGGGATCATTTAAATATAATACAACTATTTACCTTGCTTCTTTCCATGGGTATTTTGTTGTTAGCCTCCTAGGACATTCTTTAGTGTGAAGTGAATGGAGCCTCAAAATAGTATTCTAGACTTTTCCGACCTTAATTGTTTTACAAGGATTAAACATGACTTCAATGTGTTCATAATCTATTCAGACAATCTGCTAATCTTTAAAGAATCCTTAAACATTATGTCTGTGTGAAAAGCAAGCAGTCTTTGGTCAAATATTTTAGTCTATCCATAACTCTGATGAACTCCAAAACTGAAAGTTGTGCTGATTTATTGAAACATAAAGCAAACCAAAAATTAAAAGAAATCAAATCTTGAGCAAATCAACTAGAACTAATATAAGAAAAGCAAAACAAAAACAAATCAAACCATTTATTTATGTACAGAAAACTCAAAAAGCATTTAAGAAAAATAAGGTTTGAGAACCAAACCATTTACTGGAAAGTTCTCTTCCTACCCCTGTAAATCTTGCAATTTGTAAGTTGAGGGGCCTAACTTTTCTACAATCTGTTAAAGGGCCTACCCATAATTGTTGAAACTTAGTATGCTTTCCCTTCTCATCATGTGGGTGATCCCACTTAAGAACTAAATCACCTACTTCAAATTCCCTTTTCCCAGCTTTGTTTTTATCAAACCATCTCTTGTTGATATTTAAACCTTTCTCTTGCTTTGGATCTAGACTCCTCTAACTTAAGCATATTATGAATTCGGATTTGCAGAACTTCATTATCAGTTCCTCTAGAGTCTTGGGCTAGTTTGTAATATGGAAACATAATATTAGGAGGTAGGATAACTTCTTTCCCATAGACAAGAGTGTAGGGTGACACACCTAAGGAGTTCTTGGGTGTGACTCTATCAACCCATAGTGCATTAGGAAAAGCTAGATGCCAACTCCTTTGATTTTCTATGACCATTTTCTTCAAAATTCTAATGAGGTTTTTATTGGTAGATTCTGCCAAACCATTTCCTTGTAGATAGTAGTTAGCAGAATAGTGTAGCTTAATTCATTTTTCATTTGTAAATGTAGTAAATTTAATAGATGAAAAATATGAAGCATTATAAAAAACCAGGGCAATTGGAACCCCAAACCTGGTCATAATATGGTCTTGCAAAAAGTCCATAACTGCTTATTCATTCACTTTTCGTAATGGAATGGCTTCTACCCATCTGGTGAAATAGTCTGTTGTTTTTAGGATGTACTTATGCTACAATGAATAATTTGGATTGATCTCTCCAATAACATCAATCCCCCACTGCTCGAATGGTTCTGAAATAATAACTGGTTTCAAAGGTCCTGTTGCCTTGGCTTGTCTCCCACCGCTCCTTTGACAAGTATCACATTTCCTGACAAGAGCGTGAGCATATTTAAACAATGTTAGCCAGTAATATCTAGCTCTTAAAATCTTGTCTGCTATTGTATCTCCCAAGAAATTACCTCTAGAAGGCCCATCATGTAGTTTTTCTACAACCTTATTTGCATCTTCACGTTCCAGGCATCTAAGAAAAGCTCCATCAAATTTTTTTCTAAATAGCACTCCATCAATAATCTGATATGAGGCTGATTTCAGACGTAATGCTCTTCTTTGCCTAGGATTCCAATGTTTTGGCAAATATCCTTCTTGAAGATAATGAATTAAATCTCTATACCAGGAGTATGGAGCTGTGAATAAAGGACATACATCCACCATGTGTAATTCAACTTCATTATCCCAACTGTTATCTTCATTGTTTTGACTCTCAGCCATCAATTTACAGAGACCTTGTCCTTTAACTATGGTTGCTATTTTTAAATCTAGATCATATTCTTGCAAGGAATTCACCCAGTTACCTCTTCTTTCTCCCAATACTTTTTGTACAAAAAGATATTGTACTGCCGGCTGCGTGACTATTACCTTGTTACAGTTCTTAAGTATACACAGTTTGAATTGCTTAACCACTTTAAAAACTCCATAGTATTTCTTTTCAACTGTGGGATAATTCAATTCAGCTCCTTGCAGACTAGTGCTCATAAATGATATGGGGTACTTATCTCCCCCTTCTTCTTTCTGTGTAAGCACCACTGCTAATGAATCATCTGAAGCAAAAGTGTATAAGATAAAATCCTTTTCTAAGTTGGAACTTTTAAGTGATGGTGCATGAGCTATGGATGTCTTGACCTTGTTGAATACATCCTTCTCTAAATCAGTCCACTTGAATTGCACACTTTTCTTGACCATTTGTTGCAAAGGTTTGACTATTTGAGCAAAGTATGGCACAAACCTTCACACAAAATTGATTGTCCCCATAAAAGACTACATACCCTTTTTATTATGGGGTAAAGGGATATATTCTATTGCTTTTATTCTCTTTGGGTCTATGGAGATCCCCTTTTTTGAAATAACATGACCCAAAAGCTTTCCTTCGGTAACTGCGAACACACATTTCTTAGGATTTAAAGAAATGCCATATTTTCTACAACGTTTAAAAATCTGTTTCAAGTGAAATGCGTGTTCTTCTCTCCTCTTCGAAAATATCGTAACATCATCTAAATAGACCACACCACTTCGACCAATTAGAACGCAGAAATCTATATACATAGCCCTTTGGAAAGTTGCTCCAGCATTAATGAGTCCAAAGGGAATTCTCCTATATGCAAAAGTCCCCCACTTGGTTCTGAAGGTGGTATTGATCCTGTCTTCTCCTACTACTACTACTTGGTTATAACTTGATAATCCATATAACAGAGAAAACAACTCAGAACCTAAGACCATTTGTACTATTTGTTCCATGGGTGGGATAGGATAATTATCTTTATCTGACGCACGGTTTGAATTCCTGAGATCAACGCAAAGTCTGATCTCTCTAGACTTTTTTCGTACTGGTACCAAGTTTAAGACTCATTCTGAATGTCTAACTTTAAATATGATTTTAGCATCCAACAGCTTTTTTACCTCACTTTGAATTCAGGTCTCTAGTTTGGGATGCATCTTTCTCAGAGGCTGTTGATAAGGTTTGAATCCAACTTTGATTGGAATAACATGCTGTATAATTCTAGTATCATAAGTTTTTAGGTCTTTGTAGGTCCAATCAAACACATATTTGTATTGTCTAAATAAACTGATGAATTTGCTCTTCTCCCCGGGTGACCAACACATTCCCAAATTCACATATTTGGGTTTGACCTCTGTCCCTATATTTATCAGCTTGAATTGTAAAGACGAGCTATGTGTCTTGACATTTGCTGGTTTTCTGAACTTGTTGTCTAGATTGAACATCTGTTCCAGAGTTTTGAATCCTTTAGGAATGAAATTTCCATTCTGGAGCTCCACTTGATGATCCTCGTCATCTTATGGCTCCTTTAAATGTATCTTTATTCATTAAACATTCCAATATTTTCTGATCATCATCAAACACCCTTAAATTGGTAATGTTGTCTGGAACATAAGGCTTGAAAAGTAATTCAATTAAGCATCTGTTATTTGTAGGTACTAGTCTTGCAGTTGAAGTAGCTAACAAGTTAGTTGCTCCATTTTTTACTCTAGGAATTGAAAAGATATTGAATGCATCAAAATTTGTTAATAATTCCCAAAATTCATTTTGGTAAGCTTTCAAATGTGGTGATATACAATGAAATTTGTTTAACAATAATTTTGGAATCTTTGTACACTTCAAGATTTTTCACTTTTAATTCCATTGCTTTTTTTAGTCCCTCGACTAATGCTTTGTATTCAACTATGTTATTTGTAAATTCAAATTATAATCTACATGAAAGAAAATATTGATTTTTCTCTGGATCAATCAGGACACAGCCAGCTCCTGATCCTTCCAAGGTTTTGGAACCGTCAAAATAAAGAATCCAAAAACTTTCTACTCCTACTAAATTTGAACTACTAATTACATCTGAAACTAAATCTACTATATTACAATCAATCTTATCAACCCATGAAAACTGAAGGAGATCGGGTTAGATATCTGATATGTTACTGGATTCTTCAACTTGGTATTTTCCCGGCTCTAGCTCAACAAAATAGTTCCCAACACATAATTTACTGGTTTATTCTTTCCTTCCAACTGAGTTACGTTGTACTTCATTTGAGGTTCTCTTAACACCTTTAATTGGTTTTGACATCCTTTATAAGGTAACCATACATGTGACCAATCTGATGCAAAATATCCTTCCAATTTTGCTGCCCAATCCTGGCTAAAAACCAAACCATATGCATCTGAGATATCTGCTACAACAATGTCTATGTATTGAGAGACCCTCTCATCTACTGACAAACGGATCAGGACATCTTCCATTTCTCCTATCACTTTTACTACAGTCCTATCCAATTGGATAACTTGGCCTGTAGTTTTCTTAGGTTGACCATTTATTTGCTTGCAAACTGAAAGTGGCATGACATTTACTGATGCTCCAGAGTCCACCAAATAATTATGCATGTTGTAATTGAAAATCTCAAAAGTTAGGAGAAATGTTGAAGTTCTATATTTATATTTTCCTCCTAAACTTGCTTCACCAATCTCTTCATCAGCTTGGTTATTATTCTGAGGTTCCTTCATAGGTGTTTCAAGTGCTTTTAAGAGCTTTTCCTTTTGTTGGGGTAGATTGCACATTTCAAGCAAGGAGATATTTGCTTTAGATTTTTTAATATCTTCTACAATGTCATATCCCATTTCATGCTCAGTAAAATTATTCTTGACATTCTCAACTTTATTTTCAGTAGACTTTATAGGAATATTTACTTTCTTGGGATTCTGGCTTGAAATGACAAACTCAGGTATGTTAACAGTTGGAGTATTATTATTTACTTTTCTCATGTTCTCTTGAAGCTTCTTAATCTTGGGCAGTATCATGTTATCTTCTTTTAATGAATTTTGACTTCTTGTTGCAACATTTTTCTTTGGTATTTCTTCTTCCTCAGTGAGATCTTCATCCTCTACATTGAACATGGAAACACAATCCCATAAAACCAAAGTGTCCTCTTCTTGGGTTTCTATTGGTTGATGACTTTTCTCTTTCTCGTCCACAGTTTCTGTTAACTTAGAATCAATAATTGGTTCATCACTAAGGTCATGGAATTTATCCATTGTGGGAATTTTTTTTCAAAATGAGGCTGCTGATGGAATATACAGAAATTGTCCATTCCCACATCTGTCAAATTCATGGCCGAGGGACTATGTGAGGGGGGCTTGGGTTGACTATTATCATCTCTCTTTTTATAATAAGTCTTGTAGTGTTTATGGGCCTCCTTCTCTTTTTCCAAATAAATTACTCTGTTTGACAACTTCTGCATCATTTTCACTGCCCCATCTAACTCTTTTGACTGCTCATCCTTAGGTTTAGTTAATAATAAAGGTCTTTCTGTTCCCATAAGTTTTTCCTTATGGCTTGATAGGATAATGGTCTATACTCTCCATTTCTTCCTCCTCCTTCTTAGCTTCTTCATAAGTATCTACTAAAGTGGGCCTAACTGATCTTTTGACAAACATGGCTAAATCAGGCCCAAGAGTTGAGGTGTAATACTCAATTAGGGCGTGCTCAGATGGTTTGTTGGCTGCATCAAAATTATTCAGGTAGGCAGCAAACCTCTGAGTGAAATTATGTACCCTTTTTTTCTTCTCTTTCTTTAGGGAAATTAATCCTTTCATTAAAGCGGGGTGAGTTTTCTGGATTCCATATTTGTTTCTAAATAGCCTCTTGAAAGTATTCAAATTTGTAATTAAATTTGCCTGCAGGGAAAAGTACCATGAGGCTGCTTTTCCCTTAAGAGTATGTGGGAATAATCTGCAGACTACATCTTCATGTTCTACTATTTGTAATCCTTCTAAATATAGATAAAAACTCTGCAAATGATCATCTACAAGAATTGCTTCATTTGGTTCAAATTTAGGCAGTGACTTGTCAAAATTTTGAGGCATAGCATGCAATGGAGGGGTCAGGTTCAAAGGAGACCTAGCCCTCCAAGCAGGTGGTGGAGGTGACTGATTTGCATTCAAATTGGCCATGATTCTAAGTGGATATTGAGGAGGATACTGGACAGGGGTTCGAAAAGGAGAACAATGAGGGGAATCTGGTCCCAATTGATTCATAGGTTGGACAACTTCTTGAAAGGTTGTTTCTACTAGTTCTTCAAGGTATTCCACCAACACTGAATCTTCCAATTGAGGACGGTCCTTCTTACGAAACTCTCTTCTAGGTAAAGAAGGAATAATGGGTAACCCTCCAATATTCTTTGCGTACGCCTTGGTGATTCTCCTTAAATCATCAACCACTTCGTTATCAATGGAATAGAGATACCCTATGACCTTTTCTTCAGGAGTAGGTCTTTGAGGGATGCTGGTCTCGGAACTGTCACCGGTGGGGAATTCTCAAGAAAATGAATTTCCTCGGCTAGCCATGCACTGGGGGCACTCCTTATGGTGCCAAAACTGTTGAGGCCTGGAAAATCGTAGGTAACAACAGTAGGGATTCTCCCCAATAAGCATTCCTAATTAGCTTTTTATTTGGTGTGGGGAATCTGTCCGGTTTGTGGTTCGGCTACTGTAGGTCAAGTAATGCTTAAAACTTGTTTTACCGGTTTTGGCTCGGTCCATCGTTTAATTGTATTTTTTTTTGTTTTTTATGTTTATGTATGATATGCAAGTTCCTAATTAAGTGCAATCGATAGAGATAATGAAGAGTTTCACAATGTGATGCACAGGTTCTTACCTCTTTCGCTTCTAAATCATAAACAAAGAACAACTTATACTAATACTAACTAATTATATCTAACCTATTTCTAGGGAGCAATACTGTAATTAATGATGAGTAATGTGCTGTAACACATGCATTTAGATTATTACATATAGCTGTTATATTTCAGAATACATGGATATAAGTAGAAAGATAAACAAAGAGATAACTCATTGTCAAGTAAAACATTCATCACTCAGATATGTTGCGGAAGTTTCACAGAAATAAATAGGAAAAGATTCATAACATTAAATAATTCATAAGTTATAACGATATCATAGTTCATACCACAAGCTGAAACAGAAATAGTTCACATTCAACCAGTCTATGGCAAGCATTTGAGACTCCACAGTGATTTCTCCAGCAGAAAATATATACTTTTTACTATAAGAGTAATTAGTTCTTCTTACAATAACATTTCTGAAAGATAGCATGAAAAAATATCCTCCTTACATCTAATCCCCCTATATTTATACAAACAATAAAACTCTTGAGCTTCCCCTTTTAGCCCTTTGGGCTTCCCTTGACTTTTCCTTTACAAAAAATTGTCTTCTAGTGCATGCACTTAGAAAAAAGATAAATACAAAATATTACATAATTTATCAATTGTTTGAAAAAAACCAACTAAGTAGATGTCTGACAATGATTGTAAGTTATGAGAAGTTTTTTGCATAATTTTGCATAAACAACTTTTGTCTTCTAAACTGCCTTTACTGTCTCTAGGTCCTTGATGGGTGTATCAGCTGGAGGTTCCTTGGTTGTTTCCAACCAAGTCATACATCCTTGTAGAACCTCCAGGATATCTTGTGTCCTGTCTAAAAAGTAAGAAGCTGTACTTACGATTTCTTCCAACCTTATTTGTACCTATTGAATCTTCAACATCTCTTCTTCCATTTGAAGTTGCAACTGATGAATTTTACTTCTAATTACAAGAGCATGCTTCTTCAATGGCTCAATATCTATTTTCTATTACATAGTTGCTTTTAATGAAACTTCTAGTGAAGCTTTCTGGTTTTTCAATGCTACTACCTGAGTCTCGTAAAGCTTAGCTTTCCCCTCAGAAGTAGTCTTTTGCATTTCTAGTTCTACCACTTTATTCTCTAGACTTCCTTTCTCTTTAGTCAATTCTTCAATTGATGATTTTATACTATCTCTTTCTGCTTCCAAGACCTCATGTCTTTGCTGAAGTTTTTCACACTCTGCCAAGGTAGCCTTGGACTCTCTTTCAATATTGTTTGCCGATAATACCAAAGCATCTTTGTCTAATTGTAAGGTTTGGCATTCTTCTTTGGATCCCTCAATCTCACTAATCATAACTTTGTATTTTCTCTTTATATTTTGACTTTCATCTCTTTCCTTTTTCAAAATTTTCTTTCAATTGAGTGATCTTCTTCTGGGATTTTTCTAAATCCATCATTATTCTATCCACATTGTCTTAAGTAGCTAGGGCTGTGGCTACACTATCCCTTGCCATTAATCTCAGATATTTATCAATACCATGAACCACTTCCTTTTCGGTTACCATAAATCCCCTTTTTCCTCCAGTGTTCACCTTCTTCTCCATTCTCTTAACAATCCTCTTTTTGGATTTGTCATATAAAATAGTATTTAGACAAGGTACTTCATCTTCTTCCGTGGGAGTAAAAGGAATCAATTCAATTCCTGATACTAAAACTAGATTTCCTCCCGCTATGCTACTAGAGGGAGCAGAGTGTTCCACTGGATCAGCATAAGATTGAGTCTGTTCTTGATTTGCATTGTCCTATTCCTCTTGTGCCTTTTGTCGTAGCTCCTCAGCTGATTTTTCTACCCGCTCCCTTTCTTTATCAGCTGCTTCTAATCTTACCCTCTCATTTTCTTTTTTCTTTCTCTGGATTTCTTCTTCTTCTTCGTTTCTTTTCTTGGCTTCTTATGTTATGTTCTCAGCCTCTTCTATTGCTTTTATTTTTTCTTCTTCTTCGGCTCTCAACCACTCTTCTCCTTCTTGGGATAATCTGTGGGCCTCTTCCTACCTTTTCTTGGCAGCCTCCTCTTCTTGATTCTTTAGTTTCTCAACAACTTTTCCCTGTCCACCAACAGTAGTTATATTTTTTTTAAAGCTCCTTCTCAAAGCTGTCATATTCCGAGCATTCTAGAAAACTTCTTCATCTTTATCCCAAAAATATGTATATTCAAAATGCACCCCTACTGCGGTAAAATAAACAAAAACCTTCTTCTCATAGTCATTTCTATGGAAAATTATTTCCCAAAGTGAAAATATTCTAGCTCCTTCATGAATTCTGCTGCATTTTTTACTTTTTAAAACTTATAACTCCCTATATAGTATGGGCCTGGAGGATAAGAAACCTTATTTTGCTCGAATACGAAGTGTCCAACTCCATCGATGTATAGTTATCTAACTACCTCCTTGTGAATGACAAAATCTGTAGCATACTTAGGAAGAAGGGAAGGAGCCCTCGACCCACCAAACATCCTTAAATACAAACCTTCCTTAGTCAAGTAATAGTTCCTGTTATCTTGCATGACCTTCATTGCTTCCTCGGACATGCAATTACATTGAACCAGGAAAATCAATGTGTACAATGGCATTATAAAATCTTCACAAATATTCTTGTAGTGGCTGTAATACTTGTGAGCCCACAACAATTGGTAGGAATCATATACAGGGGACCGACCTTTATCCCATTGGCATTTCAATGCTGGGAATGGCTATGTACATAAAATACAATCAATCAAGATTGAGCTCATATAAAAAATTTTCTTCTTCTGTGAGACTCCTCCCAGGGCTGCACTTATGTAGGCTAACAAACTGTTGGACACTATGTTTTCCCAATTGAAGATGGTACCTTGAGTGGCTACAAAAAAGATCACTGATACCCAACCTATTTTGAAGTTCTTCCCATTGGCCCTCCCAAATATCCTATTTAACATCAAGGCTATCAACTTGTATGGAGCATGAAAGCTTGTTGTTTCATACTCCCATGAAGGCCTCATATGAAAGTTCTTACCTGGAATCATCATCCTTTTTACTGTTTCTACCACATCTAGATTGAGGTATTTCAACCATCCTTCAGTCAAATAGCTCTGTGGTGTCAAAAAATTATAAGCCATGGCTACATAGGCTAGGCTATAGGAAGCATAACCTCGCCCTTCAGTGTTATCCAATATTATCCTTGTCACATATGCCCTGGGCAGAATCCATCCTATCATCTCTGAACAAGGGAAAAGCTTAGGTCGGGTATCCACCTTCATGATGGATGATCTTTCGATATTGGCATAAATAGGCAAATCTCCAAATCCATCCTCTGGGACACTCTAATTTGAGATCATTTGGTATATCTCTGCCCATTTATATTCAGGATCGATACCAGTGATGGCTTTGGTGTCTTCGTGAATAACCTCGACTCGGGTTATTATTTCTACCTCTGGTTTCTCTTCTGTTGCTTATGCCTTCTTTTTTTTGCTTTCGAGGCATGTTGTTGTGCTGATGATGTGCCTGTGTATACAAATTAGATTTATTCCATTCACATATAAATAGCAGACTTTATACTAAAAACAACAATATTAACCAAAACATTACCAAGTCATCATAATGCATGTTGAACCGCTTTTGTTTCTAATGAAACCAAATGTGCTTCCTATATGTGAAACTAACAAAATCATGAAGCTTTCAAAGCTATATTGGACCCAATTCTACAAGCAAAACTTCCCCCAAGAAAACCCTAGGTTTCCACTATGTCCTTAAATCTACAGATATTGATACCAATGGCAAGAAACCCCTGGGAAAAATCAGACTGCTAACCTCTAAACCTGCAAAAGAGAATCTATCCCCCGACATCCCACAAAAACATAGCCACACTCAAATGATGGATGCGCACTTGCCCTAAAATGGTGATGGAGAGGAAGGAGCGGTGCAGACAATGAAACGCTCGTCTACACCCTACCCTCTTTCTACTAACAAATGTCGAAGAGCAACTCATGGATGGATGAAAATCAACAAGAACCAATACTAGTGAGTAAAATGACGTCTACACTAAACAACCAAGGCGAACCCTATATAAATAAAAAACACCACCGCATTTGAAATAACCTCCCCGACAGTATAAGACAAATTACCTAACCCTAACAAACCGTGGGTAAAAAATTCATTGAGTAACAGGATTGGAAGAGAATCCTACCTGGAAAACCTTGTGGATGACCCAGACAAGAAGGATCTCTGCCAGTAAATGATTTGCTTAGAAAACGACAGCTACAAAGCTTCACTCGGCAAAGAATACAATGAATAATGACCGTATACATGACCTCTATGGATTTATAAGCTTGAATGTAGGATTAGGTAAGTTTTTGGGTGGGAAAAAGAGAAGTTACAAGTAGATATCGAAAGAGAACTTGCGAGCATTTGTGAAGTGTCAAATGTACTCCAAAGAATGGGCCCATGAGATCAGGTGGACAATGCCAAAGCACATAAAACCATTGTCATCATGCCAACCATCTAACCATGCATCGGTATCGGAAAAGACTACAGGAAGGTATCGATTCAATATCCAACTCTGCCTTCATAACACCAGCCAAGCTAATCACTAAGTTCTTGGATCATTCCGAAAGAGAACCGATATGGTGAAAAAACAGTTAACAAAGCTTTTGTAGATACCAAAAAAATATAGATGATTTGAGACTCAATACATCGGAATGGTTCTAGACTAAGATTCTGATACCTCGAAAAAAATATTTTGATGCAGCTTGACAAAATGTTATCCGATACATCAGAAAGAGACTTTGGAACACTTCCGATGAGAACCTCGGCTATTTAGACTATTGTGCACTCGATATGTCGGAAAAACTACCAACTGTGCATCCGATACAAGCAAACAAACTTTTGATTTTTTCAAACCTTCAAGTCATGGGAAAAACCTGGTGAAAAAGATAAGGGGGCCCCTCAAAAATGTAATTTTTTTGGGGACAATAGTTGCAGTTGCAACAGATCCTTAATGAGACAAAATATTGTCCAATCATCGAAGTAGACCTCAAGAAATTTATGAATAAAATATTTGAATGCAACCACTACTATACTGGAAAAAAATATTAGGAGCATTCTTGAGTCCAAAGGGCATTACCGTGTATTGGAAACAACACCACTCCATCGCAAAGGTTCTTTCGTGTCAGTATTCCATTGCGATTCTAATATGATGGTATCTATAGAACCCATTAGTGAATGATTAAATTTATTAACCCCCAACACTCTCCAGTACCTCATCTATAAATGGAGTTGAAGATGGGTCATGTAAACACTCATCATTCAGCTTTCTTAGGTCGACGCAGATACACACTTCACTAGTAGTCTTTTTATATTGCACTACTATCATACTGATACACTCTAATTCTTCTACAGGTTCTATGATACCTCAATCCAACACTCGGTCCAACTCAGCCTTGAATTTTTCTTTATACCATAGATTCAATCTATATGGTCACTGCTTGACAAGTTTTGCGTTGGGATTTAAAGGTATCTTCATTTCTCTAAGGTCTCCAAAAATCCCTTTCATCTCTAATAATTTCATAGGGAACAGATCTTGAAACTCATGCAATAGATCCGTGATATTCTCTATAGTCTTGTCATCCCAATAATTTCCAATATTGGAAAATTTTGGATTCTCTGGGGAGACAATATTTACTTTCTTGACTTTTAGTGGATTCAGAAATTAGTCGCTAGAAATAACAGATCCTTCCACTGCGTGCATACCTTAAGAATCTAGAATTTTTATGTCAAGTGGGTCATTGACATCAGGTTCTACCATCACATTATAACACTCCATATAGTGTTAGATTGTTTCTCTATGTTGATTGAAGTTTGTCATTGCGACAGGGATATATTCAAATATATTTGTCTTGATTAATTGCAATGCAACATCAATTGACAGATGACCATAGAAAAATCAAAATGTGTGTATGAATCTAGTAGCTAATTCATCCCATTCAATAGTTCCTCGTCTCAGTTCAATAGATGTATACAAGATCCTTGGTATCATGTCTAATGTGTGTATGAACTAATGAACCCATTCCAATTGTGGACATCCCTCCCATGTCGCACACCAATAATCAATATGGTCGACAGGATTAGTAAATCCTGTATACTTTTGACAAGTATAAATGATCTCTTCTCCAAATATTATCTCCATCAACCTTCGACATTGTGTCCATTCTAAGATAGATTCTTTATGTGCAGCCCACCATCTAGTGGGTGTAGATTTCAACTAAAACTACAGGGTGGACAAGTGGTGATGTTATATGACTTTTTCTTTAAACACTATTAGAAAATATGCAAAGTTAGGTAAACCTTCATAGGTAGGTAGATGGCTTCCTCAATTCCTACCCGTTGTAGAGACTGTGTAATTCTTATGCACTTTCTCATGGATACTTCATGCATCCGATTCTACCAATTTTTCAATGCTTCAGATGAATATGATGTGAAAGAACTAATACTCCACTAACTAAGGTTTTTGTCAGCTATTGGATTTACATAATCATCCCTTGCAGATGTGATGTTATAAATATGGTCGAGATAGTCGCCTTGTCCTTCACTATTTACTAGCTTAATGTATCTTTGACCTTCTAGCAGATCAATTGGTGTGACCACCCTTAGATCTGAATATTCAAATGATAAGAATTTTTTCTTAAAATTGATGATGGTATGATTATCAATATCCCAATCAATCCCCAAAAGTGTAGGATATAGGTTTGTGTCATCAACAATGTCGATTAATTCAAAGTATACATACGTTCTCAGGCCTTATAACTTGATAGGAACTTGAGTCATTTGATCAATAGGTAGGAATTTTGACTGATTTTCTAATCTGAGCTGAATAGGAGACCAATCCATTCATGGTTTTCCCATGATTTCCCATGTTTGTCTTGTCAGAATGTTGACATCACAACCCAAGTCTAGGATAATGTAGTCCATATCGTAATCTCCTATCTTGGTAGTCATTCTTAACCCGTGACCAATCTTTAACATTTTTCCCACATGGTTTACTCTTATGTTTGGTCGCACATATTCTTGAGGTTCTTTTATTAGAGATGGTAATTCTACAACAACATCTTTATACTATATTAGGATAAGAAACTTAAAATAAACTCTTTAATATTACTAACATTTTTTGTCGGTTTCTTTCAAAACATCTAATCAAACCTCTTAGACATCTCCATTATTGGTCTTCTTGGCAGTGTAGGAGAATACGTTGACACTTGATTCTTGTCGATGAATTATGGTCGTGCATCCAAGAATACTTCCTTTTCTCTTTGGATGTCGAATGACACTTTCTTTTGTGCTATTGGTCCCACTTGCAGTTGTTCATGCTGGGAATCTTGGTATTCTCTATTCGTAGCACCTCCCCTTGTCATGATAGAAATATTTGGTTCCCTCGACTCATTATAAATCATTTGGATATTATGGCTGGGATTTAGATTGGGATTCTGTAGAGGGTTTGGATTTTCCAAATTTTGAGCTTGCCACTTTGAAATCAATTGTGGACACTATTCAATAGTATGATCGAAATATTTGCAATAAAAACACGTCTTTGTAGGGCTCACACAGTCCCTGGAAAAATTTCTCGATTTCCCACAATTATAACATATGATTTGGCCTCTTCCACGACCAAATCCTCCTCCTTGTCCTCGACCTCAAAAATATCCACCCCCCTTTGTTGAGATTATTGTTGCTATGGGTATTGATTTTATGGATACCAGAGCTGAGGATACTAATATTGTGTATATTGAGCTTGATCCTACTCAACTTTCATCTTCTCTTCATTTTTTATTAAATAGGTGTCAAACATTTTCTCTTGCAACAGCTTGAATGCTCTGTAGTCCTTCTCATCGTGGCCTACTGATTTACAAAATTTACAATATAAACTATCTGGTGCACTTACAATCATCTATAAGTACAAGCACTCTTCTGACTGATGACATGTTCTCTAGAATATTCTACACCAAGGCATCCTTTGTGTAATTATTGGGTTTAGAGTTCCCACTGTGACATTGTTCATGAACGTTGGGAAATTATGCTTATGGTTTCTTTCAGTTCTGCATCAGATACACCATATTTATTCTTGAATTCCTTTCCTTTCTTAATTTCTAAGAGTTGTAGTGTAAGTTTAGCTAGATGCAACTAGATCTGCATCATTCCTACACCAGTCTCTCCTACATGTGAGAATTCTAGCTTTATGGCCAACATTGGAGCTTCAGTCTATGACACAATATCTTGTTGCATCAAGGGAATCCAAATGAGAGGTAATAGAGTTGCAATGAACCACTCTTTGTTATGTAAATCTGACATTTGGAAGCTTACTTTAGCCATTAACGTCTTACATCTCTGGTCGAAGTCCCACATAGACTCCGTAGACAATTGCTTAATCTCTTTAATCTCTCTAATATACTATGATTCAGATTTGGGATCTCTAAATTCATCTATTAGTCTCGGTTGAATTCATCTATTTTTCTGTGTTACTCCTATTGGAACCATGGAGAAATTCATATACAAGTCAACCGCACGACCCCTCATGGCTATGATCATTTGTGCCTTTTTATTTCTTCATATTGGACCTGTCACATGGTCCATATGGATTCACATAGAAACCAATGTTGCTTTGGGTCTTTTAACTCATTTCCATTGAATATCAACAACTTAATATCATTTCTAGCCATTATATTGGTCCTTGGTACTGCTGGATAAAAAGTTTGGGTAGCAGGACTCCCTTGTCCACTATTCCATAGTTAGTATTAGTTGTATTAACAAACCTATTAGGAGATGAGTTTCTATACCTTACCTCCTCATACATATGTAGAGTCATAGGTGTGCAGTATTCGTATTCTATATCTGGTGCTTCCTCTTCTTCTTATTCCTTTTCAGGGATAGGATGATATTCCTCTTCTTTATCGCAAGAACCTCCGTCAAAGTGCAACGTCGACTCGTATTCTTCTCCTCTAGTCATACTGCAATTTCGTATTCCTGTCATAGTTCTTCTTCATTTTCCCGACCAAAATCTCTCTCCACTTCTTAGACATTTACCCTCTAGTGCAGTTCTGATATCACCAGGGAACATCTCAACTTACCTTGCTCCATTTTTCTCTGTAACATACCCAAAAAAACCTGAACAGATTCTTCGGGTGCGCAGTATAAAATTTCTTCTTTTAAAACATTTAATCACACCAATCAAGTCAGACTCATTGATTACTTAACCATAACCATTCTTTAAATATTAAGAACCTACAAAACAAAATCAGTCTAATGCTAACTCACATAAGAAAATCTCACTCAATACAATTAAGGCACCAACATTATATTAGTCACATGATCATGAAAATTACATATTAACCTTGTCATTTAATTATAGTTAACATGCTCCTTATCAAGATACCATATATTGTACTCAGTCTCCTAGGAACCATCATCGGAGGTGGAGCATGACTCTCCCGATTAGGCTGAGGAGAAACAATAAGGTTATATGACTTTAGATGATAAAAGAAACTAATTTATAAAGTATGCACATATGCAACTAATTTACTCTACTCTTATTTTCCAAGGATTATCCCAAATGCCTTTCCACCATTGGAACACAACTTTTGCAGCCACCACTTGAAGTCGTGTTTATTCAATGTACATATTAGCACTATAAATCAATTTATAAATCCAAAAACGTAAGCTAATTAATAATATTGAAACCAAGACCAAATATTTCCATAACAAAGTTAACACTTACATATACTACTCTAATCTGAATAAAGCTTGTGTGACTGAAAGTATGTCTATGACTTTCTTCCCAACCATAGGCTTCATTTGACGTATGTTTGTCCATCTAAATCCACCCCCGAGCTGGGCGACGAATCCACTAAAGTAAAGTTATAAAAATAGATGTTCTAGAAGCATTCTGTAAATATACAATGTGCCTTTGAAGCTATGTAGAGCATACAAGGTACTAGCCTTGGGAACATAAGCAGTCTCCAAATTTACCTATCTTAGATCTATGCAAGAATTCAATGACACTTACTAGTAGAATTTTATCGAACACGGATAGTATGATATTTGCAACATTTCCTTCTTGACATATAATAAAGAATCGAACACAAGCATTGGGTCCGTACGCTCAGACCCTATAATTTCAAACAATACATAACCATTTAGTGCATACATTCGATTGATACATTGGAAATCACATTCATTGGGTCTATGAGATACAAACCCTATAATTTTCATACAATGCTTAACAATTTCGATATATTTACCATACATATGTTGTATTTTTACAATACATATTCTGGATTTATACTTCGTGACATACATATACTTGGTTTGTACTCTGAAATCGCACTCATTGAATCTATAACTATATAAATCAGACCTTATTATTAGCATAATGAATCAGTACCCACACATTGGATCTATATACTGAAATAACACATCTATACTTGTTGAGTCTATAAAATATAAAACAGACCCTATCCATTACCCATCCATTCGATACACATTTCAGATCTATACTTTGCATTACACAACACAAACTCTATTTATAAATCAAACTGCAGGAAATAACAAAATATAGTCATATATTTGGTCACACAATAAAGCAGAGGGTTCACATATCTATATTCATTGAGTCTATAAATATATTAAATAGACTCTATCCATTGCCCATCGATTCGATACACATATCAGATCTATACTTGGTAACACACAATAACTCTACTAGATCTATACTTGGTAACACACAATAAGTACTAGATCTATGAAGCGAAATGCATAAGACTGGATCTGGTATTTCAATTCAAAAAATCAAAGGATTCCCTACCATATCGTGGAGTTTAAAACATACACTTTACAGTCAATGGCAGATCGCATGAGAATGGATCTAGAATTCTAATTCATAAATAAAACGTAAGTACTAGATCTATGAAGCAAAACACATTTCAATTTAGATAATCCAACGTTTCCCTAACAAATTGTGGATTTTAAAACATACATTTTATAGGCAATGGAAGATCGCATGAGAATGGTTATAGAATTCCAATTGAGAAATAAAATGCAAGTACTGGATCTATGAAGCAAAATGAATCAGACTCTATCTGGTATTTCAATTTAGAAATCCAACAATTTCCTTACCAAATCGTGGAGTTTAAAAACATACCTTTTACAGACAATGGAATATCACATGAGAATGTATCATTACACACTAGTAATTCCTAAGAAAAGCACGGTGTAACCAATACGATAAGCATACCATCACCCCCGATCTTCCATTCAACAAACCCCCTTCTAGCGTTTTTTATTTCCCCAAGAGAAAATCACCTGTTTTTTCCCCAAATAGCCCCCTCCCCCCTTCAAAGGATAGTAAAACGTTTTAAATAGCCAAACCCTTGGTTTTTCCAACATGACACATGGAAGGAGAGGTTACACAAATATTTCCTAAGAGGGAGACAACTCCCACGATTTTCTCCAAGGAGAAATCACACGACCAAACTCAATAACGTTTAAAAGTTAATGTCCCCATGTATAAATCAATATGTATACATATAATATTGTTATTCCTCTCCAATATATATATATATATATATATATATATATATATATATATATATAAATTAATGTTATTCCATTATAATATATATAATTTTCTATATGGTATAACCAATTTATATATATTTATGAAGGTTCTTCCATCACAATATGTGTGATGTTCTATATATATGTAATAATATTTTCTTCTACCTATCAATACTTTGATTATTGTGAGGTGAAAGTAACCTCCTCCTAGTGAAGGTTTTATTTCTCATAATAAAATCTTTTATGATTTCTTTGCATATATAATATCAACAAGTTTAACATGTTGTAATTATTCTTAGGTTCTCAGGGTAGGCTCTATGCGATAATCTCTTCATGCTTGAGCACCTAGGATCATAGGTTCGCAATAAAATGAATCATTAATCATGTAAATAAGGATAGATCCCAATTTTAATATGTAAGGAATTGATGAGTGTGTAATTTCCATTAATGACTTTAAGTACAAAGTGAGGGTTTGTAACCACCTTCCTCATTGAAACCAAGATGACACTAGTTATCTTTATTGGATTCCCAAGGTTTCCCTCATCTCTTACCTTTCCCCCTAGTGGATTCATCCCGTATTGTTGTTTTAGTCATGCAAAGATTCCAGCCTCCCGACCTTATCAATTTCATCCACAATTTGATGAAGTTAGAACCAATACTTACAGTGCCTTTTACTTACACTTCACATCTTCATGTTGCGTTGTAAGGGGATGTTACATCCTTTCCCCCTTAGAATTAACACCGTCCTTGGTGTTATGTGCTCGTCAAATCCTTGGATTCATTCACTCTTCAGGTTCTCCTTACTTGGTTCTACATCCTTCATTATATCCTCCAACTATGTTGTCGTTTAACTTGTTCTCTGCAAGATATCACAAGTTCTACCTAGAATATCACCATAATCATACACACCTCTAATGTCAATAGAAGAATGCATAAGTAAAAACTGTTTTACTTGACCTCTTTGGTGTGTCACTTTTTATTGAAATTCTTCAGGCGACGATCCTCTTATCTCGACTTTCCATACAAACCTTAATTATTTAGATTAATAGGATCACATAAAGCATTTTAGGCCACCAACCCGAAATATAAAACATACATCTACATGTCTACTATGATCAACATAAACATCATAGGCATAAATCAACATCCAAAACTATTTAATTTCATGATTCACAATGGTTCCAGTGTTCCTATTTATTCTATTTATTGATAGATAAGCATATTACCTCATAGGAACGAATTTACATACATCGCATATACCTTTTACAAGTATTATTCTTTGTAAGTGCCTTTCTGGTTTCTCTTGGTTGTCCTTCATCCAAGCAACCACTCCAAGTGCTAACAATACTCTCAGTACTAAACCAATATGCACAACATGAGGATGATAACCTTGTTCAGATGTATCTCCTACCTATGCTATTCAGGGTGATTCACCAAGCTCAAGCGCTTCCTTTCTTGTACACCGTAATACCTAGAGGTTCTTCACGAAGCCCCTACTCTCGTGACAATCCTCTTACGGCGTGAATGTGTGTGGAAAGAAGTTTAACCAGAAGCATTACACCTAGGCGTCCCCATGGATGCATACTGGTGCCTAGCTGGCCAAGGGGAAAACATGTAGCTCCTGTACAACATGTACCTCTTGCACCTCCTGTACATTCTTCTTTTTAGTTCCTCATAAAAACCAACTTTTTATTTTCCAAGTATTTCTCATTTTAATTGATTGGTTGTAGTTACGGTACTCTGGTTCTCAACATGGATCTCTATATTATTTCCATTACCAGTTCTTGGTACTTGCAACTTTTCTAAAAGTAATAAATCACAATACTTATCATTGTATAGCATCAAAATTTCAAACGATTATTTTCCACAAGGATGCGTGATCTATTATTCTAGCCTTATTGTAATTCATAACTTGCGAACATAATGATTTTCATATATTATTAAAATTTATACACCTAAATAATTTCTACAAATAAGAAAAAGTATGTTCCTGATGTAGTTATCCCTTGATCACATCCATTTTGATGCACACAAATATTTACTATGCATAACAACTTAGTCAATATTTAATTGATGTTTAAGAGGAGTCTGGTTACCTCATTCAAAGTTGAACGTCTTATATTACCAATTTCTAAATGATCAGTATCAAGATTCTTTGATTCAACAACTAAAAACATTCCATATGTTCCTGTTTCCCAAAATGTCACCATGATATGATAACCCAATTGTTAGAACATCCCTTCATAACATAATCATTAGAGAAGAAATTATTTCTAAACAAAATAAATGCAGTTATTGAAAATATTTCTTTTTGGTCTTGATACAATTTTATAATTAGACCAAGTCAAATAAGACTAAACTTACCACTTACCACTAAGTATTTTCAACTCTAGTTATCCATCATCGAGTTTGCTAATTACTTAATTCCATTAAGTCACTTATATTTCCAAGATCATTCCTCATTTGCTAAAAGCACTCGCTAGAGAAAATTTATAAAACATATAATTTAATTCGGACTGATATATTCCGTATTCATACATTTATTGATCTAACTTTAGAATGCATATATTGCATTCTTCTATCAAAATCATTTCCGATGTTTTCTCAAGGTAGACCTAAAACTACCAAGGTCCTTATCAGGAAGGAATTACAATAACATGTGAAAACGATAGTGCTATTTCTTAGTATTTTAAGGAGTCATTCTTTTCCTAATAAACTTTCAAAAGATACTTAAATTGTATCACAAACCCTGTTAACCAATGTACGATGTACGCTAGTATCTATAGTAAATACATATAGTTATATTAACATAAATTTTCCCTACAAAGGTATAAACATGTATTATGACAACTTGTATGGAGACACAATTTCTATATAATAGGACACCTCAACTTTTGTCAAGGGATATCATTACTGGTTACTTTGAAATACCAAGGATAGGTCACATGATCAATGAGGAATCATTGTATTTTCCAGTAATATAATGGGGTCATAATATCTTTAACCTTTTTTCCACGACTTTTCCTTGTATTAGTTTTAATTGGAAGCTAAACTATTCTCTCCAAGTTCAGAGAAGATATGCAGATTTATTTAACAGACTGTAACAGTTTATTGTAAGGGACCTATGTCTTGTACATCTGTCAATTTCTAAGACCTTCTTTCCCTATGTGATCAATATTATTTGAACAATACTTGAGCCATACTCAAAACCATCAAAGGGTATGTAGCTCATTTAATATGACTATACCGTCCATTGAGTTTGAACATAATCGTCATTCATCCATGGATTTCTTGAATGAACTTTGGACCTTCAATTACTTTCTTTGAAAATAATTTTATGGTTAGTAGATATCCATCATTATAACATCACGAACATAGAAACAACAAAAAAAACTAATGGAACTTAGTTTAATCAACATTGGCATATGCATCTCCATAGTAGTGGAAAAACCCGACTTACATATCATCCTTTACATACAAATAACTCAAAGCGACTAGACTAATATTTACCTTAATTATTTTTGTTATCTCCACCAACTCAATTCTTATTTCACATAACTTGTACCTTCTTATTTATGTTTCTCTCGTATAGGCCAAGGTGTTGCAACTTGAGCTCTGATACCATATGTAACATACCCAAAAAAACATGAATAGATTCTTGAGGTGCACAGTATAAAATTTCTTCTTTCAAACATCTAATCACACCAATTAAGTCAAACTCATTGATTACTTAACCATAACCATTCTTTAAAGATTAAGAACCTACAAAACACAATCACTCTAATTCTAACGCACATAAGCAAATCTTACTAAATACGATAATAAGGCACCATCGTTATATTAGTCGCATGATCATGACAATTACATATTAACCTTGTCATTTAATTATAGTTAACACACTTCTTATCAAGATACCATATATTATACTCAGTCTCCTAGGCACCATCGTGTTAGGATTATTAATCCTCCCTTGACCAAACTGTCTATTAGATTAATTTAGCCTAACTTTGGAGTTTTAATTAATTAATTAAGTCCACTAGTACCATTGGGTCCACATGTACTAGTTACTAGAGTGTGGGGAACACTGCTAGAGGCTATCTTCCACTGACTACATTTTCACTCATTAGATTAGGCACCTCCTATGCCAATCCCTACATTTTAGGAGCCACTGGGAGTCCTGTCGCCAACCTGCTTTGGTTAGTTAGAGTTGGAACGAGTTAAGCTTAGTTAATTTATAGTTACATTCATTTAGATCACAATAAATTCATTCAGTGCTAGTTATGCATGGTTGCATGTGGATTAGATGCCTTTGCTCACCTACCACTTCAGTTATACTGAGTTAACAATTTATTATTGATTGTGTGAGTTGTTTAGACATCTGGAATTAACTATTTGGACTCTGATATTGATTGAGACACCATGAGTTAGCTAGTCTGTTAGGTACAGTCACATCCAGTTGGTAGACTCGAATTCTTCCTTATGTAAACTATTTGTAAAAATAGATTTAATTAATGACAATGATACTATAATTACCTGAGCTATACTCATATGTTTCCTGTGTGGTTTGTTTTGTTCAATGTGTATATTCATTCTCCTTTTACCGCAACAATAATACTTGACTCATTTCTTGAAGATATAAATGTAACAACAATTTTAACATGGTATCAGAGCCATCTCAAGTAGGATTCATGTTTGTCTCTCTCCATTGAACATCAGAAGCAACTGGGTTTCTACAGAAGTCCTGCAAAGAGTGTCCTGCTTCCTCTAAATTTATTTAGAGTGGCGGTGCAGGCATGAAGGACCTTGAAAACATGTTCATGTCGAGAGGGAAGGCATGATTCTAACATAGTTTGAATGTTTTAGTGTTTTTCAATGAAAATCTATAGGTGCTACGTAGCTTGTGTGAAGATTTGTGTTTTTCCAACATGAGAATTATGGATTCTCTACCTTCTACTCGGCGGATCCTAACAACCTTCAATTACATTGATTGGAGGGAATATATGTAGATGGCCTTGTGCAATATTGGATACTACATGATAATACTTGGAAGGGAGGTTGAGCCCCATAATCCAGTTGAGAAGAACAAGTTTATGAACCGCTTAGATGAATCTTTTGGTTATCTATGCACTCATGTATCCAGAGATCTCCTCTTCCACCTTCAAGGTTCAAGGATACCTAAAGAATCCTAGGAGAAGCTTGAAGACTTGTTTGGAAAACAAGATGAGATTCAGGGACACCTCCTAAAGAATGAGCTGGTAGCCTTATATCCCAGCAATTTCGAAACAGTAGAGCAATTATTTACTAAATTCAAGTTTCTTTCACTTCAATGTAGACAATGCGGAATAGAAGGAAAGGATGAGAAAACTGTGCTTTCCATTCTCATCAAACTCATCCTAGAGTATTATGTATTTGTCTCAATTTTCCATTCGAAAAGGGATTCCTTTATGGATTGGAAAATTCCTTCATTTGATTCCTTTTCCGAGTCCTTAATCAAGGAGCAAGAGAAGTTGATTCGAATGGGATTCATCAAGACCTCCAAAGATCAAGATATCCTAGTGACAGACTCTTCCAAAGTGCAAGACAAAGGGAAATCAAAGAAGAAGGAGCACAAAGCAGCTAATTCAAAGCCTAAATAAAATCAACAGACTTCAAAAGGAGCCTCCAACTCTAAGAAGAAGAAGTTTGAAAATAATATATCTCCCTATTGTGAAAAGGGTTTCCATCTTGAAGATCATTGTATGAAGAAGCAGATTGATCAACTATCCACTCTCCTCAAGTAACATAACATTTCTCTCCCACAAGGAGCAAAGAATCCTGATGAATAACCATAGACAGAAGAGGATGAAAGGTGCCATGCTTTGAAATCTAGCCTTACTCAGTATACAACATACATAATCGATTCTGAAGCATCCAACCACACAGGCTTCCTCCAAAGAATCCTTCTCGACCCTCACACTGTCAAAGGGGCCTAATATTCAAATGGGAGATGATTCCCAGATTCCAGCATAAGGAAGGGGCTCATTCAGAGCGAATCATGGTTAGTTCAAGAATGTCCTCTATGTTCCCTCCCTTGCAGTTAACTTGTTGTATTCTTATCAGAGGACTCATATAGGCTCTCCCAAGAGAGTTACATTCGATTTAGAAACAGTTGAGATTATAGAAAAGGTCACTAGACAACTCAGAGAGAAAGATATTGCAAATCACTCTACAAAAGCTTATGAGTTCTCACATTTCTTACTTGTCTCTACTCCTACAAATTTATTGTCTCATGCTAACAACACCAACAAGATTTGGCATGAGATATTTGGCCATATCAATTTCAAATATCTCCAGCAACTTCACAATGATAAAATGGTTGAAGGTTTTCCTTCCATCCAAACTTCCAATGGATTATGTGTTGGTTGCTTGGTAGGTAAGAATCCAGAGAAGAGGTATGATGGTGGGAAGGCACATAGAGCTGCCTCTATACTTGATTTGATATATAGTGATGTAGTTGGACCTATTCCCACAAACTCCATTAATGGTTGCAGGTATTTCCTCACCTTTATTGATGATTGTTCTAGGTATTGTTGGATCAACTTCATGAAACAAAAATAAGAATTTTTTGATACTTTTAAAGTTTTTAAGGCTATGGTTGGGAACAGTTTCAGTGAGTAGATCAAATCTATAAGATATGATAAAGGAGGAGAGTACATCAAAGGAGACTTCCTGAATTTCTATGAATCAAAGGGGATTCGAATGGAACACTCAGTTCCATACAAACCATAATAGAATGGTGTGGCTGAGAGGAAGAACAGATCACTGAAGGAGATGGAAACATGCCTTCTCCATGCCAAACATATCCCTCCTTCTCTTTGGGCCGAAGCTATAAACTGTGCTTCATATTTGCATAATAGAGTGCCTCATAAATCAGTGGTTTGGGTCACTCCATTCGAAGCACTCCATGGGCATAAGCCCGATGTCTCTCATCTGAGATTTTTTGGTTCCAAATCTTGGGTCAAAATACCACTTGACAAGAGGAAGGCCTTCCAAGCCCAAAGTAACAAATGCATTCTACTAGGATATGTAGAAGATGAAAAATATTACAAATTGATGGAGGTTGCAACCAGAAGATGCTTCATTGAAAGGAGTGTTAATTTTGAAGAAGATCAGTTGTATGACACACCACCATCAATAGCACAGGAAGGTCTAACCATTTCTCCACCTCTTTTTGATGATGAGGATTTTCTGCAGGTTTCATATCCAGATGAAGAATATGAAATCCAACATGATCCTGTTATTGAGATTGAATCTCATAAGATTCTAGATCCAAATCTAGTATCCATTCCAAATTAAAATCCTAAGCCCAGATGGGCTCAAAATATACTAGATGCAGCTAGAAGTGGTGTTGGAAATCCAGAAGATGAAAGAAGAACTAGGTCCCAGTATCAGAATGAACATGTTGCACCATCTCTCACAGATTTGCTCCCTATAGAGTGGTGCAACAAAGTTCCAGGTCGGTGCTACTTGATGGTGAATGATCAACTACATGGCCCACAAAAGAAGAAGCTTGATCATTCTCTACCTTTACCATCCAGAAGAAACATACAGAGTCATCAGTTTAGAAGAAGATTGAGAGGTTCACATGCACAACTTCAGGATGCTTCTGCACATATGGACCATGCTGTTGCATAGAGATGCAATTTTGCAGTAGTGTTTTGCTCAAGTTATTTTTCTAAGGAGGAAGCTTCTTTCTTCTAAAGATAGCTTGTGTTTTCCTATTTCTACTTATTTTTAGGGGGGAGGGGTTCCAATGATGTTTTCCCCTATTTCCTCGGTTGTATTAAGCAACATTATGTCTTTAAGATTGTATATTGGTGACTTATGGTCTTGTTTCCAGGGCCTACAATTGTCCAAGTTAAGATTCACGGGGGTGTTAGGATTATTAATCCTCCCTTGACCAAACTGTCTATTAGATTAATTTATCCTAACTTAGGATTTTTAATTAAATAATCAAGTCCACTAGTACCATTGGGTCCACATGGCATAATGGCACCACATGTACCAGTTACTAGAGTGTGGGAAACATTGCTAGAGGATTTCTGCCACTGACAGCACTTGCATGCATTAGATTAGGCACATCCTAGGCCAATCCCTACATTTTAGGAGCCACTGGGAGTCCCTACACCAACCTCCTTCAATCAGTTGGAGTTGGAACTAGTTAAGCTTAGTTAATTTCCAATTACATCCAGTTAAATCACACTCAATTCAGTTAGCACTAGTTATACATGGTTGCATGTGAATTAGGTGCCTTTGCTCAACTATGACTTTCATTAGACTGATTTAACTGTTTATTATTGATTGTTTGATTTGTTTAGACATTTGGCATTAACTATTTGGACTCTGATATTGATTGAGATATCCTAAATTAGCTAGTCAGTTAGGTACAATAACTATTAGATTTTTATCATTTAAGAAATATGATCTTAGGATCTTATCTGAGAGAATAACATGCATAGCAATAAACACAAGAGACAAGAGACACAAAGAATTTTCCTCGAGGAAACCATAAAGGAGAAAAACCTGCAACTTCCTCAAAGATAGAATGAGCATCAATGGCAGCAGTAAAACCCGAAAACATAAAGATGATCTCAAATAGCTTGTTCTCTCTCTCTCACTTGAGAGAGCTTCTCCTCTCTCACTCATGTGCTCCAATGAGTGAGTGTGTGTGTAATAAACAGAGAGTCTCACTCTCTATTTATATTCTTTCGTTCACTTAAACTTTAACTCTGTTATGTAGGCTCAAGTAACCACAACTGGGGTACTATTGACTCGACTTACATTAACTCACCTAGGGCCGACTTCTCTAGGAGAGTCTAATAACCCTAGGGCCCCACAACTGCGGGGAATTTAACCCTTGATCAATAGGAGGGTTACCCACAATTACTTTACATGACTTGTGTACATTATTGAATCTCCCAATAGGAACATCGGGGCATGACATGACTCAAATACATTACATACACTTCCTGAAATAAACATCGGGGTACAATACATAAGATATACAAGTGAATACATTTCGAAGTTACAATTACATCAACACTCCCTCTCAACTAGGAAGGTATTATCTTGACACAATTTTATCAGCACAAATATTCTTCTCTGTATCATCTGGATTATCTTCATCTTCAAGTCATATTCATCTTCAAGTCATATTCATCTTTAAGTCATCTCCATATTCAAGTCATATTCATCTTCAACGCATCCTCATCTGGATCTGGATCATCACTCGATATGGATCATCATCACTAGATCTGGATCATCACTCACTCTATATCATCACTACTGGATCTGGATCATCACTAGATCTGGATCATCACTGTTGGATCTGGATCATCACTCGATCTGGATCATCACTGGTCATCATCACGAGTTCTATCTCTTGATTCTTCTCGTCACAGGAAGTTCTACAAAGCCAACCCTTTTTCATGCTGGTTATAGGCCTAGCCTCTAAGTAGGTATTCAGCTTCTTCAGCACTTATATCTGATCGAGTTAGAAAGGCGCTCCCAACACTTACATCTGACTATGGTCAGAAACTCATCGCAAACCATGTCAGAAGGATCAGCACTTATATCTGACCATGATAGGAAACTCATTCTACATCATGTCAGAAAGGCTCTACACTTACATCTGACCATGATAGGAAACTCATCACACATAATGTCATAAAGGTTCTCAGTCCCAGACTGAAATTCCTGGTAACTCACCAAGTGCCTCCATTCTCCCAAAGAATGGCCTCTCAGTACTTAAGCTGAGCTTCAATCCTAGACTGAAATTCCTGGTAACTGACCAAGTGCCTCCATTCTCCTAGAGAATGACATCTCAACACTTAAGCTGAGCTTCAGTCCTGGACTGAAATTCCTAGTAACTAACCAGGTGCCTCCATTCTCCCAGAGAATGGAATCTCAACACTTAAGCTGAGCTTCAGTACCAAACTGAAATTCCTGGTAACTGACCAGGTGCCTCCATTCTCCTAGAGAATGGCATTTGAGCACTTACGCTGAGCTTCAGTCCCAAACTGAAATTCCTAGTAATTGACCAGGTGCCTCCATTCTCCCAGAGAATGGCATCTCAGCACTTAATCTGAGCTTCAGTCCCAGACTGAAATTCCTGGTAACTGATCAGGTGCCTCCATTCAGAGAATGGCATTCAACACTTATATCTGATCATGTGAGAACACATCTCACAGTCACCTCAGAATGGCTCAGCACTCACATATGAACATGGAAGGAACCAATCCTCTCACCATGATAGAATGGCTCAGGCCTTACATCTGACCATGGAAGGAACCAATCCTCTCACTATGTCAGAATGGCTCATGGACTCATCACTTCCCCTTGGAGGGAACCTCGATCTGGAGAACACCAAGCTTCTCCCTGAAGTATTCAAACTTCATTCTGGCCAATGGCTTAGTCAACACATCAGCTATCTGTTCGTCCATCGCAACATACTGGAGCTTCATTGCTCCTCTCTGCACCATATCCCTGATATAGTGATATTTGATCTAGATATGCTTCGACTTGTCATGGAACACCGGGTTCTCAAACAACTTCACACAACTCTGGTTGTCGCAATATATACAAGTAGCATCCAACTAGAGATCAAATAAATCATACAGCAGCTTCCTCAGCCATACTGCCTCACAACTAGCTGAACAAGCTGCGACATGCTTTGCTTCAGCTGTACTCAGTACCACGCAAGACTGATTCCTGCTAAACCAAGAGATCACACCTGATCCCATACTGAAACAGCACCCTGAAGTGCTCTTTCAACATAACCTTCAGGTTAATCTTCTAATCAGCCTTATACTTGAGCCCATACTCAACTGTACCCTTTAGGTACCTCAGAATATGCTTTGTAGCAATCAAGTGAACATGTCTCGGATCTATCAGGAACTGGCTCAGGGTGTTCACAGCAAAGCAAATATATGGTCTAATATTCTTCAAGTACATCAAGGACCCAATCATCTGATGATACATCATGGCATCAACCAACTCGGATGAAGCAACACTCAATAGCTTCAGGTTCGATGCCATAGGTGTGGTCATGGCCTTGTGGTCCATCATCCCTTGTCCCAGGGAGATTCCATCCACATTCTGCCACACCTCCATGCCTAGAATGTAGTGCATCATATCCAAGTCCTTCATCTTGAACTTGGCAGCAAGTCTCCTTCTTGCAACTTTAATGAGTTCCTCTTTTCTGTCAGGAGCAAGTCATTGACATATAACAGTAGCATCACTACTCTTCCGCCTTCAACCTTGAAGCAAAGGTTGAAATCCACTTTACTCTCAGTAAATCCTAGAGTCATCAATAATCTGTCCATCCTGTCGTACCATGTCGAACCTCAGGATATTCTATAGTCACTCCCTCTGAAGCGAAGCATCATTCTTCCTCTTTCTTTCGTACTCTATGCACTAAAACATTATATACTAGAGCGACAAGTAGCTTCCTCTGCTACTAATATTCAATGTATCCATCTAGGGTCATTGGATACCAAGATCCTCTATCTTGAACCTTTCCAAAATTTCTTCTCACACCCATCTGTGAGCTTGTCATATTCTTCAAGCTACTCATGTATGTATTATCCCATGGGTGTCTTTTGAGCTCGTACAAGGTCTTCTTTAATTTGCACACATGAGTCTTCTTATCATGTGCCTCAACTTCCACTAGATGCAAATGTCTCTTCGTAGTCTATGCCTTCTTTCCGTGAGAATTCTCGTGCTACGAATATTGCCTTGTATCCCACGATGTTGTCATCTACTGCATGCTAGAGCTTGTAGATCCATATGGAAGATACTACAGACTTCCCTTCAAATCTCGATGCTACATCCTAGACATCATTCTTCATTTTGGATTATTAGAGTGAATCTTGAACTGTCATCACTTGTTCTTCGGAACAAGTCTCATCCTTGTTTTCTTGTAGGTGATTATACACGGTATTTCCTACAACTCAAATGCATTAGTTGTATGGTTAGAAACATTTTATAAGGCATATTCATAATGGAAAATTCTTATGCATAAATATATGATCATGCAACTATTTTAGCCAATACAACATTCATCTATATCTCACGGAAACTTCTCTAGATGTCTTCCATCTCTACTAGGACAACATTGATATTGTGCACTAATCCAATATGTTAGCAAAGAGGCTTCATTCTAGATAAGTAGAAATGGAGAGTTGTATAGAACCATGAGCTACTTACCCATCACATGCATATTACTAGTATACTGTCATTAATGCAAACATTCTATCATGCATAATGCATTAACTTAATATAAACAAATGTGTAACAAAAAAATATCATGAAATGATAATTGAATACTTATCTTTATTTGTTTCATGGGTAGACTCCTTCTTGAGCCTTTAACTTCATCATCTTCTTCATTTGAAATAGCATCATTTCTTATCCAAATGCTAACATGGATAAGAGGTTGTTCAAGAGTTGAGTTCTTCATATTCCTCATCGCTTGAGGGATCTTCTCTGGATGGTGAGAGCTTGATCTTCAGTTGCTCCCATCTTCTCTTCTCTTATTATGAGTCGAGCTTCTTCTTCTTCCCAGAGTCTATTGAAAGTAATCACTTCCTTCTGGCACATGTTCCTCGAATGAATGAATCCCATGAACCTGGGAGGCCATTCAAGGTGGTTATCACAACTTCCGCATTCTCCACTTCTTCTTCTACCACTTCAAGTTGTTCTTTGATTTGTAAAGTATGACTGTATGGTTTCTTGCATTCTGGATCTTCACATTCTTCAACTGTTTTCTCATAGTCATCTTTCGATTTATGTTATTCCCTTTAAATAGCTTGCTTAAGGAATCAAACATCTCTTTCGGTGTCTTTATGGAAGACACTTGTGGTATAAGGTGATCCGTGATTGAATCAACAATGATCTTCTTGGCCTTGACCAAGTTCTTCTTGTGTAAGGATTTTAGCCTCATCTCCCTCTGGAACTGGAACCTCTCCTACTTATGCAGGTGTCCAATTCATGTTCTTCAGAGAGATCATATACTTCCATGCTTGGAATTTTTCAAATTCACCAAGCTTATCATCAAGCTGATGTGATAGATCATTTTGAAATGAGAACCTCAAATGTAAATAGAAAAAGATTAGATCTTACCGATTTGAGGTGTACGTCCTAGTTCTGGAGCTAGCTGATCTAGGGTTTGTCAAAGAAACCCTAATTTTCAAAACTTGGAGTCTTTCAGACCTGATTGGATAGAAATATAGACCTCTTCAAGGTGAGCTTTCCAATGTACTCCTTTTCTGAAAATAGTGGAGGGAAGCTCTCGAAACAGGAAGCCCTAGTTTACCAATTTCTTCTACAAAAATTCCTGATACTGTTTCTACGGTATCTCTGAAAGTGATATTCCTCTATGTCTTAAATTTCATACTAAGGTATCCTCATTTGTCTTTGTTCCAACACCATAGGTTTCATCAGAATTGGTTTCACCAATTGGGACTTATGATTGTTTTCCCAAGGTGACCTGTTTTAGGATTGTTCAGTATAGCGAAGTTGTACGGACTTCCATGTGTCACTGTTTCATCTTCGGGGTCGAAAAATTATACCATAGAAAGTACAGTTGGTTCCCTTTGTATAACATCTTGATATATTTCATTTGGACCTTGGTATGCTGAGATATAGCAATTCTCCATAGGTGTCCTATTTAGGGATGAATCCTGGAATAGGATGGAACCCTAACTTGGAGGAATCATATCTCCTAGAATGTAGAAAATCTAAGGCTGAAAATTGGATACAGTGTACATCAGGATTTTATCTTTGACCTATGAAAGTTTTTCTCCCTGAGACTTCTGAAATCCTGAGATATAGAGAATTTACCAAAACTTATCAGTTTTAGTATTTAGGGTTTTTCTAGCCCGAGGTCAAACTAGGGTTTGACTTTCCCAGAGTTACACCCACCCAAAAATCTAGACCCAGGTCTCTAAAATTTGATTTCGATGGGGAGATAAATCCCATGCTAGGCTCACTCAAAATTCTTCTTTTGTAAAAAACCCTAATTTCCTGCACCAAAAATTGAAAATGCTCGGAATCGAATTCCGCTTCGACAGAAAGATGGGCCCTTCAATGGAGAGTCAACCTACAATACTTTTTCTGATGGATTGTGCAGAGAGACCCAAAAAGTAAGAAGCCCTAGTTTCCGCAGCTGCATAATGTCTTCTTCTCAAGTTAGCTCTGATACCATGTTATATTTTTATTATTTAAGAAATATGATCTTAGGATCTTATCTGAGAGAATAACATGCACAACAATAAACAAAAGAGACAAGAGACACAAAGAATTTTCCTCGGGGAAACAATAAAGGAGAAAACCCCGCAACTTCCTCAGAGATAGAATGAGCACCAATGGCAGCAATAAAACCCAAAAACATAAAGATGATCTCCAACAGCTTGTTCTCTCTCTCTCACTTGAGAGATCTTCTCCTCTCTCACTCATGCACCCCACTGAGTGTGTGTGTAATAAATAGAGAGTCTCACTCTCTATTTATATTCTTTCGTTCACTTAAACTTTAACTCTGTTATGTAGGCTCGAGTAACCACAACTGGGGTACTATTGACCCAACTTATATTAACTCACCTAGGGCCGACTTCTCTAGGAGAGTCTAATAACCCTAGGGCCCCACACCTGCAAGGAATTTAACCATTAATAAATAGGAGGGTTACCCACAATGACTTTACACGACTTGTTCACATTATTGAATCTCTCGATAGGAACATCAAGGCATGACATGACTCGAATACATTACAGACACTTCCCGAAATAAACATCGGGTTACAATACATAAGATATACAAGTGAATACATTTTGAAGTTACAATTACATCAACAATCACATCTAGTTGGTATATTTGAATTATTTCCTAATGGATTTCAATTCTTCCTTATGTAAACTATTTGTAACACCGGATTTAATTAATGACAATGATACTGTAATTACCTGAGATATACTCATCTATTTCTTGTGTGGTTTGTTTTCTTCAGTGTGTATCTTCATTCTCCTTTTACTGCAACAATAATATTTGACTAATTTCTTGAAGATATAAATGGAACAACAATTTTAACACATCGTTGGAGGTGGAGCATGACTCTCCTGAGTCGGATAAAGAGAAACAACAAGGTTATATTACTTTAGATGATAAAAGAAACTAACTTATAAAGTATGCACATATGCAATTGATTTACTCTACTCTTGTCCTCTGAGGATTAGCCCAAATGCTTTTCCACCATTGGAACACAAATTTTTTAGCCAACACTTGAAGTCATGCTAATTCAATGTACATATTAGCGCTATAAATCAAATTATAAATAAAAAAACATAAGCTACTTAATAAGATTGAAAACAAGATAAAATATTTCCATAACAAAGTTAACCCTTACATATACTACTCTAATCTCAATAAATCTTATACGATTGAAAGCATGTCTACGAATTTTCTCCCAGCCATAGGCTTCATTTGACGTATATTTGTCCGTCTAAAGCCACCCCCAAGCTGGGGGATGAATCCACTAAAAGGTAAAGTTATAAAATAGATGCTCTTGAAGCATTTTGCAAATCTACAACGTTCCTTTGAAGCTATGTAGAGAATATAAGGTACTAGCCTTGTGAACATAAGAAGTCTCCAAATTCGCCTATCTTAGATCTATGCAAGAATTCAACGACACTTACTGGAAACATTTTAGTGAATACGAATAGTATGATATTTGCAACATTTCCTTCTTGATATCTAATAAGGAATCGAACGTAGGCATTGGGTCCATATACTCAGACCCTATAATTTCATACAATAAATAACCATTTAATGCATACATTGGAAATCACATTCATTGGATCTATGAGATATAGACCCTACAAATTTCATACAATGCTTAACGATTTTGATATATTTACCATACATATGTTGGATGTTTACAATACATACATTGGATATATACTTCTTGACATACATATACTTGATTTGTACCATGTGTAGCATTCCCGACCCTCCGACCGGCGAAGAGGATGCTACCCACACCACACAAACGGGAAAACAGCCCCCATGAACATGAACAAACATCAATGCTGAAATTAAAACAAGCTTAACATAATGCATACTAAGATGCATAAAACATTCAAGGATACACAGTTACTCAACATTCAGCGGAAGCAACACACACATTCCATCATTTAACATGTTCATCATAATTCATGGAACAATAGATATAATTGCAGAGGTGAAACAGTCATAAGTCCTTATCTTTTAATGAAGAACTCGCCCCGCAACCAGCTACGTCGCTGCGACGTTCCACCCAACCATAGGCTAGCATGCTCATCAATCTCTCAGCAACACTGCCACCCCCGAGCTGGGCATGATTCCTCAAGGACTAAGGGAACAAGCAGGTAGACACATAGCCAAGGATACACAAAAGATAGCTAAGCCAACATAGTTGGGTTTATCAGGCCATCAAGGAGCTAGGATGGGCTAAATGCCAAGCTGGTGGCCTCAACACCAGTCTTCTCATGCATACACTGCCTCTAATCCCACTCTCAACAATCTGAAGACCAACCACTACATACAGCAGCAAAACAATCCCTTCACAGCTCTGTGAAGAAGGAAACGACAACCAAGTGCCAATCCAAACCAACAGGTGAAACAACTCAAGTCCTTAAGACAACTTAGAGTTTTTCTTAGCCCTAGTGTGGCCAAAACAACTCAGCACAACACCCAAAAGACGTCCACATCCTTAGCATGTAAGAAGCAACCCCAAAACCAGGGAAAATCGATAGCCCAATGCACAATAAAAACTATGGCGACCTTACACAGTCCCAAAATAGAGGAGAAGACAAACTCCCAGCGTGGACAGAGGAAAACACAAACATAGACCACATCAGACAGCATACATGGCCACAATAGATAAAGAGACATACACATACCATCGAAATCGGTATGGGACATGCAGGCACATAGCCCCGAGTGTGAATGGCTCCTGCACCTGAAAATCTTGAGTGATAGCCACGATTCTCCTGCTCCCCGAGCGTGAGGAAAACCAACGCAGAATTCCTGTGCGTAAGAAGGGGAGAGAATGACTCTCTGTGTGTGGATGGACAACCGATGGAGAATCCCCCAAAACGGTGTGTGTGAGGAAGCAGTCCTCCCTACGTGAAGGGAGAAACTTATACAGACCACAATCATCCAAAAGAATGGAGAGCTGACCCTGCCCGCATGAGGGTAGCAACGAATATCTCTTTCCTTCTCATGAAGAGAACCCTCCGCGTGAGGATGGACCAGACCAAAACAATGGAGGAATGGAGAGAGAGGAAAGAGTGGGGAGAATGGAATGTCTCTCCTCTACCCCAGCGACGTGAAGAGAAGAGTTTGCTGGTGGAGTGGACACGTGGGCAAGGACTGATAGTCCTTCCACAGACACCACTACTCAGCAATAACTACCTCAACTACTCCACAAAGCATTAAAGAGGTTGGATGAGACAAGGGAAGATGGAAAATCAAACAAGGTGGTAACACATGGATTTCCTCCCCATAGACCAAGGTTTGACATCCCCCACACCCTTATCCTTTGGAATCATGCCCTTTTCATTTTAACGTTGCACTGCCGTAGCTGGTTGTGGGTTTATTTTTAATTGATGTGCGTATTTACATGATGCCAAATCATAATGTGCCGGATAGCACGATATACCATCAGCAACTATCCCCATTGCCGAAACATACAAAACCAAATCGATGGTGGGGATTTTTCCTTTAGCTCCTCACCACGATTAATTACATTATATACATCATGCAAACGGGGTCAAAACTGGGGTGTTACATTCCCCTCCCCCTTGGAATAACACCATCCTCGGTGTTCCAATACATAGGAATACATATACAATACATATACGATTGCACATCAAAATTTCAAAATTTTGCAGATCTGTCTCACGTTCAATTATTCACTATGAACATGCAAGACCAAGCCCCTTGGCTTCCATGGACTTGTCCTGCTAGTTCTCAGCTTCCAGCTTATCCTGAAGTCTAAGAACTTTGCGGCTATTGCCCTCATCATGTTCCCTCATTGGGCATTCCCGGCGTAAATGATGTCCTCCGCATTCCCAGCATTTCACTAGCTGCTTCATCTTTACCTGCTCAATTTCCTTTGAGTCTTCATGCCTGGACCATTTCTTAACGAGTCGCTTGGACAAATGCCCCATCGCTGATCCACCTTCCTTTCCTTTGCCGATTGCTCGCAGAAGGATTTTCACCTCCCTTTGCAAACCAATAGAGTCTTGCAAAATCTGGTGGTTCATTTCATTTTGCCTTTTCTGTATCTTGAGCATCTCCCCAAGATTTTCTTGGGTCTTGGAAATCATTTGAAGGAGACTTATAGCCAAGTCCAACAACTTTTGATCTGCTGCCATGATCAATGTGCACCACCGGGTTTCACTTTTCTCACCTGTGAAATGCATCATTGAAATTCTGTTAGACCAAGCATAATATAGACATTAAAATCAGTAAGTTAATTACCCAATTGGCATGACAGTCCAAGCCTCATCAATGAGACTTTCCTATTTTTCATGCCTTCCCAACAGGCACACGAGCTCATTCATGTCCATTCTTAGGCAGGGAATTAACTATTCCAGCATTCATAATTTACTTTCAGCAAATACACACATTCCATTTTCAGTCATACATGCATTCAACAATCTTTTGTTTTTCACAATGCATATATATATATATATATATATATATAATTAAAAGGGCAAGAGAGAGCAGCAAGAGTTTTCCCTCTTTGTTTTGTTCCATCCTGGAACCCACACCACCGCTATGGCTTTTCATGGTCTCAGCCTCTTTCACTTCACCGTGAATGCTGGACCAATCCCTCTTGGTCATGACACTTAGTGTCTTCGGTCTATTCCAGACCCCTAAACCATGGAGTCTCTCCACATGGTTTGTCTCGGCTGCTAGGACCTCCACAATCTTATTAGCACCTTTTCCATTACCACTCATTTTGAGCTCTCTAGGATAGTCATATGTCCACATGCACCCCTAGGATGCTCTCATAGTCCTCGCTCCCAGCGATACCTATATCCAAACATTGAATAGATTCACATGTTTAGTTTATTCTCATCCGTTTTATCTCTAGAACAAGAGCTTAAAACATCATAACCAAATCATATACACATGTACATTCATAAGCAAAATGTTCCAATACTTATTTGTATTTTGTGTTTCCTCGTTGGTCCACAGGATCCTACTTCGCTTTGCAAGCCTTGGGATCGCCTATGGACTTGGATGTTAGGTCAGCGCGTAGGCTGCTCCACAACATCAAATAATTAATGTCCAGCCAGTACATCCTCATGTCGACTGCGCTTGGAACTTTACCACAACCATTTCCAGGTCTAGGATCTACTATGGATCCTCAGGCATGTAACAGCCCAACATACACTTATACCAACGTACACTTATATCAACAATAACCCTTACTCCACAACCCCTCACAACAACCATTTACCTTTAGGGTGCAACACCCAACTGCATCTATTTAGCCTGTCAACACAAGCAATATAAGCAAACTCATCAGTGTCATTGCTCTAAAACTGTAATCATATTTCATATCATTCACTATCAAGTATTGAGACATTAGGAGTGCGTCCACTCCCTAGGGTGTAATCAATATTGAAAACCCTTTCATGATCCGACATCGGAAAAGTGTGCACTCTTTTCCGGTGTGAGCCATGTAGGCCCTATTCATACTCAAGCAATCGGTCATAATGGAAATAAAATCAAAACATGTTCTGCATATGGAATTTTAATAATTGACATGCATATTATTAGCAAGGGTCACAGAACACTTATCCATTTGCAGATGCAGTATTCCTTCGTTAAGGAGGAATGGGGCTTCCTTCTCTAAGTTGACAGTCCCTCGGTTAGCCATCCCAACTCCTTTTCACAGTTCATATCCACACATGTCTTACCGACATAATCTATACCATCTCACTCATATTTCTTTCCAAACATGTAGTGCAGATGAGACATTTTTAGAATGTCCAATGGAGTTTCACCCGAAACCCATTTCAAAGATGAGGGAAAACCTCCCCATGAAGTTTGGCTCTTGCAGGTCATCACACATGATCTTCTTGCAGTGTTTACCCCTCGCACATTCATCAAATAGCCAAACATTCAATCATTATCTGATAATACAATCCAAATTGATTGTTCCATAACCAAGTAATGACATTAATAATCAAATTCAATAGGAATTTGCAATTCTGACTACTACATAAATTAGTTTGCTTAGCAATGAGGTGATCCTCCTTTGTGGGTCTCTTGTAAGTAGCACTACTATGCCCATTATAATTTTTATGCTTACTAGCATAACATGAATACCCACTTACAATGCATCCTCTTGACACAATCTTATGCAAGCCAATAGTGATTAGTAGTCATCAGCAATTTCTTAAATTTGAAATTCACAATTCAAATTTAACAACCCATTATGTATACCAACTATTTTCACAACCATGAGGCTCTTCTCATAAGGTTTGGCTCTTTCACATGGTAGATTCTGTCATTTGTCATGGTCTTACTCTCATTACCATGCTCTAAATAATCTACCTAAAACCTGAGCTTCAATCAACCAAACACTTGGTAAGTCTGGATGCATATAACCTTTTCATTGCTACAACCATCACTGAAGCATTTTCAGAATTTATAAAATTCAAATACTTCCAGCTGTTAATCACATCAATATTACCAAAACTCATTTACTTCACGCAATCATTATCATACTAACATTTGCAAGGTATAGTCACATTATTCATGTAATTAAATAAAATGTGTAGATACTCCTTACTTCACAAGCGTATCATTTATACCACCTTGCTCTTCCATAGAGCATTCCCGGCAGCCAATTGATCATGACTATCCTCTTTATGCACTTACTATCCTGCATTCATAACAGCCTATGAAATGGTTCCTGAATTGTCATCAATTCATCATTTCATCCATTAGTTATTCATAACATCACATGCACTCATCTCAATGCATTCATGCAATACATCACCACATTTGTACCTATACTTATGCAATCAGTCACTCACACCCTTCATATGTATCCATTCAATGCATGACTACAAGATTCATAAAATATTTTTAATGCATATCCATTCAATGCTACCTTGCATTGATTTAGGAATACTATGCATTCAAACATACCATGCATGGCCTATCCATGACTACTTCATATAGGATGCATTACTATAATCAAGATCATCAGTACTTGCTTTCCTTGGGCTACTAAGTTCAATCAATATATACAGGCATGCCACCTTTCTCTATGGATGCATTATAAAATTCAAATATCCACATGGTATGAGGTCTCTTACTTTTACCATTCCATGGAATTTGTCATAATCAAACTCTTACCTTCATGGGTCCTACTTACACCCTTAGCATTACTAGTTTGTTTGGTATCTCGCAGAGGATTGTAGACTTTGCTCACCAACTTTTGATTATGGACTAGTTGCCTTATCCCTTTCTTCATAGGGTTGCTGGTCACATTCATCGGCATCAGCAACATACTCAACCATGTCCAGGTTGTCGTTGGTTTTTCCACTAATGCCAACACCAATGCAATAGTTATCATTAGTGGCTCATTATAAATATATAATTTTCAATATTCTTACCAACATGTAATATCCTATGCATGCAATACATATCCTCATACATTTCAAGTATAAAACTTAGGAATGTAGTTATAATCAGCAAGATAGGGTTTAAGGAAACTTCCCTTTTCAAGTCCCACATCCTCGCATGGAACTCCTCTTCCACATAACAGCTAGTTAGCCTTCATAGTCCTTGCTACCTCTGGGCATGCAACTTTCTAGATTTGTCCATTTGATAGCAGCGGCCGTGATTAGCACTTTACTGCTCCATGCTCAGATTCTGGTGACTTTTCCTTGTTCCCTACTGGATAAGCTTTCCAACTCCTATCCACATGCTTCATTCCGACCTCGGGTGTGAAAACCACACCACTTCTAAAAATGAAAATTTTCACCAAATCTCGACATTTTACACGCAACTGCATTTTGGACTGGGTGCCAACTTCAGCCACCTGTAAACCCCACTAAAAAACTGCTGAAAAATCTTGTTGAAAAACAGTCGAAATCTGTTGGAAAATCCCACTTGAAAATCTCAAAATTTCCTCTGCAGAATCGGCTCTCATTTCGACTATCAGCCTGACGTTTCGGCTGTCAAAACAACTAACTTCTCCGCTGTATCGGCGATCTGAACCACAATCCTTTCCACTGCATCGACGACCAGAACCACTATCCATCAGATGGATAGTTCCTTAGGCATCCGCAATGTCGGGCAGTAAACTGTCTGTGGATTCCGTGGCTAAACGACTCATCGACGATTGGAACAACTAAATTTTTTCGACGTTTTGGGCCGATCCTCCTCTGGCTTCCGACATATCGGCAGACTGATCCTCTAATTTTCTTCGACGTGTCGGCAGTCCAATCCTCTAAAGTTTTCCGACGTTTTCTGTACTTAGAAAAATTTTTGGAAATCTTTCTTCTTCCTTCTGCCGCCGCATCGGCAACCTCATCTTCTATTTTCCTTCAATAATTGCTGCTGCATCGGCTACTCAAACAGCTAAATTTTGCCAACGGTTTCCATACTTAGACGAATTTTCAACTTTTCAAAATTTTTTCCTTTCTACTTTCTTCCTCTGATGGCATTGGAAGTCCTTTCAGCTAACTCAGCCGACGTATCGGCTACTCAAACAGCTAATGCCTTCCGATGATCTCAACACTTAGAAATTTTTTGAATTTTCACCCACGTCAGCTCAATCATGTACTTTCTGCCACCGCTTGATCTTCTTTCTGTTGGCGAAATAGTTCCTTCCGTAGCCGCAATGGCGGAGCATGATCCTCAATCTTCTTTCAATCGGTGAAATGATTTTGACCGACATCGGTAGTCTTTTCTCGTCGGAAGTCTAGTGCTCTAGACTTCCACAACGGCGGGCATACAAACCACTATCTTCTTCCGATAGCTGACGATTTCTATACTTAGAAAAAAAATTTGAACTTTATTCATGGCGTCGGCGGTCGGAGGCCTTACCTGTCGGACGCGTAGTTGTTTAGCCATCCGCAACGGCGGGCGCTCGAACAATTTTCTGCTTCCGATGATTTTAACACTTGAGCCAAATTTCAAAACTTTCCTATTGTGCGTAATAGGATCCACGAACACTGCTGCATTGGCATTTTAGTCCCTTCGACAGCCGCAACAGCGGATAGACAACCGCTAAATTCTTCTGCGGTGTTGACGACCCCAACATCTATTTTCTGCCGACAGACGTCAACACTAAGAAAAATTTTCGTAATTTTCCCTCCAACTGTTCTCCGTTGGGGCATGCTTCCTTCTAGCTCTTCCGCTACATCGGAAGTCTGTTCCACTAAGTGTTCCGATGAACTGACTGTTCAAACACTTAAGCAAATTCGTGGAAGTTTTCTATCATCCATTTTTTATCTCTGCTGGGCAGAGAGAAATCCTGCCTCTGTCACTGCATCTTGGTGGTTCATTTAGGCCCATGCTGCAACATGAGCTCTGATACCACTCTGTAACGTTCCTGACCCTCCGACCGGCGAAGAGGACGCTACCCACACCACACAAACGGGCAAACAGCCCCCATGAACATGAACAGACATCAATGTTGAAATTAAAACAAGCTTAACATAATGCATAAAACATACAAGGATACACAGTTACTCAACATTCAGCGGAAGCAACACACACATTCCAGCATTTAACATGTTCATCATAATTCATGGAACAATAGATATAATTGCAGAGGTAAACAGTCAGAAGTCCTTATCTTTTAATGAAGAACTCGCCCCGCAACTAGCTACGTCACTGCAACGTTCCACCCAACCATAGGCCAGCGTGCTCATCAATCTCTCAGCAACACTACCACCCCCGAGCTGGGCATGATTCCTCAAGGAATAAGGGAACAAACAGGCAGACACATAGCCAATGATACACAAAACATAGCCAAGCCAACACAGTTGGGTTTATCAGGCCATCAAGGAGCTAGGACATGCTAAATGCCAAGCTGGTGGCCTCAACACTAGTCTTCTCATGCATACACAGCCTCTAATCCCACTTTCAACAATCCGAAGACCAACCACTGCATACCACAACAAAACAATCCCTTCACAGCTCTGTGAAGAAGGCAAAGACAACCAGGTGCTAATACCAACCAATAGGTGAAACAGCTCAAGTCCTCAAAACAACTTAGAGTTGTTCTTGGCCCTAGCGTGGCCAAAACAACTAAGCACAACACCCAAAATACGTCCACAGCCTTAGAATTCAAGAAGCAACCCCAAAACCAGGGCAAATCGACAGCGCAACGCACAATAAAAACTATGGCAACCTTACACAGTCCCAAAATAGAGGAGAAGCCAAACTCCCAGTGTGGACAGAGGAAAACACAAACACAGACCACAACAGAAAGCATACATGGCCACAATCGATAAGGATACATACACATACCACCGAAACCGGTATGGGACACACATGCACACAGCCCCGAGCGTGAATGGCTCCTGCACCCGAAAATCCTGAGTGACAGCCACGATTCTCCTGCTCCCCGAGCATGAGGAAAACCAACGCAGAATTCCTGTGCGTAAGAAGGGGAGAGAATGACTCTCTGTGTGTGGATGGACAACCGATGGAGAATCCCTCAAAACGGTGTGCGTGAGGAAGCAGTCCTCCCTGCGTGAAGGGAGAAACTTATACAGACCATAATCATCCAAAAGAATGGAGAGCCAACCCCTGCCCGCGTGAGGGTAGCAACGAAGATCTCCCGCCTGCTCGTGAAGAGAACCCTCAGCGTGAGGATGGACCAGACCAAAACAATGGAGGAATGGAGAGAGAGGAAAGAGTGGGGAGAATGGAATGTTGCTCCTTTGCCCCAGCGACGTGAAGAGGAGAGTCTGCTGGTGGAGTGGACACGTGGGAAAGGACTGACAGTCCTTCCACAACCACCACTACTCAGCAATAACTACCTCAACTACTCCACAAAGCATTAAAGAGGTTGGATGAGACAAGGAAAGATGGCAAATCAAATAAGGTGGTAACACATGGATTTCCCCTCCATAGACCAAGGTTTGACATCCTCCACACCCTTATCCTTTGGAATCATGCATTTTTCATTTTAACGTTGCACTGCCGTAGCTGGTTGTGGGTTTATTTTTAATTGATGTGCGTATTTACATGATGCCAAACTATAATGTGCCGGATAGCACGATATACCATCGGCAACTATCCCCATTGCCAAAACATACACAACCAAATCGATGGTGGGGCTTTTGCCTTAAGCTCCTCACCACGATTAATTACATTATATACATCATGCAAACGGGGTCAAAACCGGGGTGTTACACCATGAAATTGCACCCATTGAATCTATAACTATATAAAGCAAACCTTATTATTAGCATAATGATTCAATACCCACACGTTGAATCCATACACTGAAATCACACATCTATACTCGTTGAGTCTATAAAATATATAACATACCCTATCCATTCAATACACATTTCGGATCTATACTTTGCATCACACAACGCAAACTCTGTTTACAAATCAAACTGCAGGAAATAACGAAATACAATCAGATATTTGGTCACACAATAAAGCAGAGGGTTCACAACTCTATATTTGTTGAGTCTAAATATATTAAATATACCCTTATCCATTTTCCATCGTTTCGATACACATATCAGATATATACTTGGTAACACACAATACTGGATCGGTACACTGAAATCACAGACATGGAATTCTATAAATCTAAATTCATTGAACCTATAATGCACAACGCATCAGATTGGTATTTCAATTCAGAAAATAAAATGATTCCTTACCAACTCGTGGAGATTAAAACATACATTCTCTAAACAATGGAAACGTGCATGAGAATGGATCTTGAATTTCAATGCCAAAATAAAACCTAAGGACTAGATCTATGAAGCAAAATGCATCATATTGGATCTAGTATTTCAATTCAAAAATCCAACGATTCCCTACCAAATCGTGGAGTTTAAAAAAATACATTTTATAGAAAATGGAATATCACATGAGAATGGATTATTACACACCAGTGATTCCTAAGCAAAGCATGGTGCAACCAATATGAGAAGCCTGCCATTGCCCATTCTCTTCCATTCAGCAAACCCCCTTCCAACGTTTTTTCTCACCTATTTCTTTTCCCAAAGAGCCTTCCCCCCTTCAGAGGATAGTAAAACGTTTTAAATAACCAAATCCTTGGTTTTTCCAACATGACACATGGCGTAAGAGGCTACACAAATCTTTCCTAAGAGGGAGACAACTCCCACGATTCTCTCCAAGGAGAAATCATACAAACAAACCCAATAACAATTAAAAGTTAATGTCCCCATGTATAAATCAATATGTATACATATAATAGTGATATTCCTCTCCAATATATATATATATTAATGTTCTTCCACTATAATATATATAATGTTTTATATGATAATGTTATGATAGAACCTATATATATATATATATATATATATATATATATATATATATCAAGGTTCTTCCACTACAATATGTGTGATGTTCTATACATATGTAATAATATTTTCTTTTACCTGTCAATAATATGGAAGTGACCTCCTCCTCGTGGAGGTTTTATTTCTCATAATAGAGTCTTTTATGATTTCTTTGCGTATATAATATCAACAAGTTCAACTTGTCATAGTTACTCTTAGGTTCTCAGGGTAGGATTTATGCGAAAATTTCTTCATTCTCGAGCACCTAGGCTCATAGGTTCACAATAAAAGGAATCATCTTAATTATGTAAATAAGGATAGATCCCAATTTTAAGTATGTAATGAATTGACGAGTGTGTAATTTCTATTAATGACTTTAAGTCCAAAGTGAGGGTTTGTAACCGCCTTCCTCATTCAAACCAAGATGACACTAGTTATATTTATTGGATCCCCAAGGTTTCCCTCGTCTTTTAGCTTTCCCCCTAGTGGATTCATCCCCAATATTCATTTTAGTCGTGCAAAGCTTTCAACCTCCTAACCTTACCAATTTCATCCAGAATTTGGTGGAGTTAGAATAAGTACTTACAGTTCCTTTTACTTACACATCGTGTTTTTAGGTTTCATAGTAAGGGGATGTTACATTCTCGCACTTCTTCTGCGACATTACCAAGGTCTTTATATATAGTTCTTTACTCGTTGGATTCCATTCTCAGGATCCCTTTCTCACATACAAGCATTTTGATCCATATTTTCAAAGATGTCAAATGCCTTCCTATGGGTCCTTGGAAAAATTCTCTTTCTACTTCATTATATGACCTTATAATTTCGACAATGATTTCTATGATATATTCTCCCAAAATACTATCAATCCAGAAATCAACAACTTTAGACATGGGGTTGCTTGTTATTTTTAGTCATTGAAGCAACTGAGGACTCCACTATGTTGGTTCTCCTCCTTGGAAATTTGTTCGTTGGGTTGCTAGTTTTAACAACCATTCATACAATAGAATAGGAAACTTAGAAAAAAAATTCATGAATATCCTTATAGAAGTATCACTCCAACCATTTTATCGGATTCAACCAAGATGCTTCACTTTCTTCTCGTGCAAATTCTAATGCTTTAGAATCCACCCACAAGTTAAATTTTTGGCTTCGTTGAGTACCAAAACATATTGCTCACTAAATGATTCAAGGTCCTGGAAACATAACCATTTTTTGGCGTTTCTCACTTCGACCCAGGTTCAGAACCTTATTTGTCCATTAAAAAATATGAAGATAACGACCTAACAGAGTAGGTCTCAGTTGCAAGAATCTACGACGCAATTGTAGTCTCAACCGCAATATATCTTATGTATCACTGCCAAAACAAGGTTTCTATAGTTCTGTGGGGATTTTTGCTTTCTTGTCAACTTAGTATCTTTCTCGATCGAAGTACTTGTCCGTTAATAGAGATTATAATAGTTACTATACTTCCTTAATAGCAATTCCAACTAACAACTGTGCGATAGAAACATATAAAGATTCATTCATAATAAAATACACATACATTCATTTGACATAAGCTCATTCATCAAATATGCACATAAACATAATTTAACATGGAAACCCATCTGAAAAAATCACAAAGGTGCTCTTCATCTAGCATGAGAAATATATGGCACCTTTCATCTATGCACTTAGCTTGTAGACTATATTCTATATCTTCTTCTATAATCTATATAGACTTCTCTATCCTCTCATGTTATCTAGTCTTTGGTCTCTACATTTTCCTCTCCTTCACCCTACTATCATTTTGCATACATCCTGGATCGACTCTCTCTTATCTACAACTCTACAACTCTACAGACATACAACAGACAACCATGACTAACTTAGATCAACCAAGAGTACATATATCTAAGTGTGTAAATCTGAGGAATTAAGCAAGCAAGCAAACCAAACATAGCTTGGGTTCTCCCTTTTATAGATTGTTATATGTCGTAATCAACCGACTTCATTCTTTTAGCTGACAGGATCTCATTCCTATTCTTGTTTAATTCAGTTACAATTTTCAATAGGCACTATCGAACAAAAATACAAAGATGATTTATTCCCTAAAGCATGTGTTATCCTAACTAACTTCTTACCCATGATATCCCTAGATGTCCTTTTCAACTGATGCATGTCTTCTATCATCGTTCCTCCCATCACGGCTGATCTCGAGACACATTACCTTATGTCACAAGATCTTCCCTCGTTGCTTCTTTTGTCATAGCTTCCCTTCTGTCACAAATTCCTCTACAACCTCTTCTTCTATCATTTCTCTTGCTCCAATGTAGCTTCCTTCTTCATGCGACCAAACTCTTCATATTCACGAGCAAAATTCTAACTGAATTTTGCCTATCTTTTCCTAGGGCCAATACCTAGTTATTACTAAATTTTCAAATATGAAATTTACAAATACGATATATGTAGAATTAGATTTCACAAACATGAGTTCCTTCTCATAATGCTTGTCGTTTGCATGTGGTAGCATCTATTATTTACTATGGGCTTACTCACATTGCCATACCAATGCCAATTCTACACGTGATCTAAATTTTCAATCAGCCAAACAACTTCTTAGTATCCAACATATAATATTTTCATTGCAACCATTACAACAATCACTTAAGTGATCTCAAAGTGATAACACACAATAATTCAATCACTATTAATTTTTAATATCTCAAATGCAATGAAATACATTTAATTTATATGCACCATTAGCATAATAAAATTGCAAGATATAGTCACATAATCTACGCAATCAAATAAAACTTCCAATACTCATGATTGCACCATCATACTCCTATCATACAACTCTGTCCTCCTAATAGACCATTCTAGTAGCCAATCAAACATGACTACATTCTTCATGCAATTCCTTTCTGCAGTCCATAACAACTTATGAAATTATCTCTTAATTTCCAATAATTTTATCATTTCAAGTATTAATAAATTGCAATGAAATATATATTACAACCATGCATTCACACAATGCATCTCAATATATATACCCACACATATGAATGCACAATCAAAATATTTACACAATCTTTTAGTGTGCATTCACTCAATCACAACCTTGAATTAAATCATGAACACTATAATGTCATGTCATAAACAACATACACACATGGGATGATATTATTTCATCTGAATGCATTCAATATTCTAAACATACACATGGTATACAACTCGTTTCCATTACTACCCCATACCTCACCATACTTAGTGGGATAACATTCACATAAATGCATCCAATATCACATGAAAACCAAGTTATTATAATTCAAATATGGATTAATGGATTCTTACCCAATCTCATTTCAGTACTTATGCAATCAACATAAATAAACCATTACTTGTATGACTTCCACTAACATTTATGATGTTGCTTGATTAGTTGGCCTATTACCAAGGACTACACATCCCTTAAACCAGCCTTTTGATCGTAGATTTATTGTCTTATCCATTCTTCATAAGGTTATTGGTCACATGCAATAGTATCATCAACATGTTCAACTATTGTCTTTGGTCCTACAAGCATTTCCAATAGCAATAATCATTATCAACAACAATAATTAGCATTAGTGGTTAATTGCATATGTAAAACCTCACTAATTTTACCAATATGCAATATCATATGCATGCATAACCAAGTTCACATTCGATATTAATTATCTCTTAATATGTCCATTAGTGCATATGCATTCCAACTATCTAATCTCTTACATTTTCAACATTACCATGTCAAAATGTGTGAATTATAAAAAGAAAGAGTCTGATGCCATGTACAAAATTGATATCCTATGCTTGGATACAAAGTAGAAATATTGCAGGTGAATCTTTCTACTAAAGATATTTCTTACAAAGATGCACATGAAAAATAGAGAGAGGAATAATGAGACTAAACAAAAGATAAGTGAAGAATGATTGAGAAATATTCCATGTATTATTGATAAACAATAGTGTAAATAAATAATACATCCTTGAGAGGAAAAATTGAGTTTCTAAGGAGACAACTCATGCTAGCTCATAAATAAGGCTTACCAAAAATGAAAACCTCCCATAGGTGACTAAAGCACTTTCCAAATCAGCCCAAGAGATCAAGAATTGGATAAAGCATGAGTGAGTTATGATGAGTGATGGAAAATATTACTAATCATGGAATCTAGAGAGAAAATCATGGAGGATCGGTTGGTCACAAAAGATAGCAGTTGCCAAGTTAACTAGCTTTACCTTATCCACTGAAAACTAGGAAAAATAGTCTAAAGGAAGAAAAGGACATGAAGACAGAGTTACTAATCTGGACAGTCAATAAAGTTGGAAGAATCTTATCCATAATTAGTATAAGGTGTCACGAAGAGAAATTCCTATGGCTTGGGGTACCACAACAGACAGCTTGACTCCAGAAATCAATCCTTTCCAATATGCAAGAGAAATCAAACATCTAACACTAAAGGATCAAACCTCGTACCTTATTTTGGACGGTTGAAGTAGATCCCCGTTGAGGTTTCCACCTTGAGCTTGAATTGATGAATCACTTCCTCAACAACAGGTAAACAAGACAACCATACTATATATATTGGTGTTAGATCTACTCTAGCATATATAATCAACAACGTATAAGCATTTGAAATCATCCATGGATAAAATATTCATTCAAACATACATTATTGGATAGGAAAAGATATTTCTAATAATATAAAATCAGAGATTACAATGAATACAACCTCTGTCGGCACGTTTGCGAATCGGAGAAACTGAATCCCCCACTTGGGCCTCCACCACATCAATCCTCCATCTCTTGATAGCAAGCTCACAAGCAAAAGGAAAGCTTGGGAAGAACACCAAAGTGCTCCAAGGGACAAAGGGATGCAGACTCAAGCACAAGTTCCAGCAAGAATGGGCTATAGTTTCTTTGCTCTCAATTCTCTTATGCCTTCAATGTATCCAAAGGGTTCCTTATATAGCTTTTCAATGGGGTAATGAAAGGTTGAATTCGAGTGATCTCAAGGCATATGGAAGGCTAGGAGACAAGTGAGTCGGATCTATGCCAAGGAAAACTCCAAAAGGATTTGGATTTTTGTACACATCTCGATGTATGCGGTTTTAGAGGTCAAACCTGTGTATATACGCGATAAGGGGTTTAAAAGTCGCGTATAGCAATTTTCACATGTTTTTAGGGATGGTCTAGGAAACATCAAAGGACAAAAAATGGTCCAAGGGGTCTAAGGAGTTTGCAGAGGGATAGGGGAAGGCTATATAATTGTGATTCACCTAGTGTGGTAAAATCAGCTATAACAGATGCCCCCTAATGTGTGATGTCAGAGGGGTTATACGATGGCCGAAATACATTATAAGTCCATCCCAGAAGTGGAGTGATAAAGAATCCCAAGTGGAAGACCAACCACCCAATCAACATAGTACAATGATACAACTATGCACATAACTGCAAATACATATAGCAGTCCCAGATATATAAGAGCACAATGGCCATGAATAGGCATGATACAAAATATGACATAAGTGGTCATTGTTGAGGCGCGTGCCTTAACAGTCACTAATTTTGGTAACTCTGCGGTTTTTGTGGAAGCTTGTAAGCGGAGTTGCGACTCAAAATAGTCTTAGGGGTGTCGGGGTTGAGTCAAAGCCCTCTTTTTTGTAATTGTCCATAATTTTCAGGTGTAAGCCCATGATTTTGTAATAGTGCACTTGTATAAATAGGCACTCATGTAAAGATGTCAAGATCATCTAATGAAATGAGGATCGTGTGATGTGAAGAAGTTAGATCTATTTTTGGTTTTAAGGTCAAGTCCCAGCTGTGTGCGTAGACGACCTCTGCAGCTGTGTGCGCAGAGGGTTTTTGTAAGAAAGGAACTGCAGCTGAGTGTGCAGCTTAGAGATTGTAAGAAAGGAACTGCAGCTGAATGCACAGTTAAATTTGAAGGATGGATCTGCTGCTGAGTGCGTAGATTAGAACTGTTGTTTTGTAAGAAGTGGAATAAAAGTGCAGTTTTGTGGACGTAGCCCCTACACTGAGGGTGAACCACGTTATATCTTGTGTTGTGGTTCTTTTGTGTGGTTTCTGTTATGTTTTGATGCTTTTGATAAGTAGGTGAATGCTAAAGTAAGATAACTGTTAAATATTAACTTTGCTATGAATTCCTAGTTAAGGGTTAAGCAAGAAAAGTCTTTATCTAACTGCGAAGCTAATTAAGTGAAGATCGAGGCTCTATTTTGTATAAATATTTGTTGTTAAGGCTAAACGTATAGTAATATCCCTCTTCTGCTTGCAAAAACCTGATTCTCCGGCACCCCATAGCTGTTTTGGGTGAGACTACAACCTATTCGCAGGTTGTTGCCGAAAGGGCCAACACTGTGGGTCTTTTTGTTGGTGTGAAGTTAAAGTCTAAAACCCGGGTCTGCCCTATAGCCCAACAAATTTGTTCCGTTTCCGGTTGAACTCAGTATCTGCTTGAAGAGGGATCTATGTCAGACCTAAAGGGCTATGTTTTAGAGGCCCTCAGTAAAAGAAATCGGTGATTGGGTTGAAGCTACCTATCAGAAATTTGAGGAACAAGAAAATAAGGATCCTCGTCGTAGCTCAGACGAATTCTTGCAAAGGTACGTTATTACTGATATTCATGAAATTTTCTTTGGTAGTATCCACATAGAATTGCACCAGTGGTTATCCAGGTTGACAAAAAGAAAGACCAACTTCAAGGAAGATCAGTTTCTTGACTGGACCCCCGCAAGAATTAACATATTGAAAAGAGTGAATAACGCGATATCATGAGTTGTTGATTTATGGACAACGCGAACCCTTGAATCATTTGTGACCGAATTTGCCATCGACACAAGTACCTCTTTTAGCGAAGATGAAAGGCAGTTCTTCAAAGGACCAAGGGGTAAGTACCTAAATTCATTTAGTCTGCAAATTAAAATGCTCTTCGCTGAGAAGGACATATTGCTTATAGAATCAGATTGCTAGATTTATCTTTACTAACCTATGTTTGGAAGTGAAAGTAACTTCAATGAGAAAAGTGGTTTGCTGCAAAGCGGTAAAAGATACAAGAGAAACCTAGAATCCTATACCCTAGGCCAGAATACCGAGTATACGCTAGAAGACCCTGAATCTGAAGAAAACCCTTTTGTTAGAAACCCCCCTATAACTCCGCAGCGAAGATCTGTTACCCTTGAGAACTCGTCGCAGTCCAGAAGTAACCCTAGCCCGAGTATTCCTATCGCAGGTCAGTCTACTCTAGTAAGTTCTCCCCCCCCCTCAGTCCACTATGGCCCATATGACTGATGATATTAAGCTCCCAATATTCAAAGGAACTGGATCAGAGGATCCATAACAGTTTTGGTTTTTATGCGAAGCTGTGTGGACTGCGAAGAACATTATGGATCAAGATATAAGAAGAGCGAAGCTGGTCACTTCTTTTAGAGACTGAGCTTTGACCTAGTTTATGAAACTTTCCAATACTTAGAACCATGTCTTGGCTGATATTAAAGCAGCGATGATCAAAGAGTTCAAGAAGCCTAAATCAGAGTCACAGTGTATAACTGAATTGAAAGAGATTCAGCAGAGGCGAGGTGAATCAGTTTGGGACTTTGATTAGAGGTTCAAAGTTCTGCTAGACCAAGTTCGTTTCACTATTGGACCAGTGCAGCATAAAGAATGGTTCATTGCAGCCTTATTACCTCATACCAAAATGCCACTCATGCAACAGAAGGTTGCTGATCAGCAAGAGGCTTTGGAGATTGCCATGAAACTGGAGACAGCTCCTGTCGAAGATAATTCTGGCATAGCCCAAATACAAGCGCAGTTAGCAGAAATGGATTTGGAGCTACGCGACATGAAAAAAGGAAAATCTATTCGCGAAGAGGTGTGGTGTACATGATGTAGGACAGAAGGTCATGACAAGGAACAATGTCTTGCGCTAAGAAATTACCTGAATACTGGTGCGCCAAACCCATTTAACCCTAATGTTCTATATTGTGAGATTTGTAGAACAACTGGCTAGCATCGACCTGAAGACTGCTATCTGCTACAAAGATATGTGCAAGTACCTAAGAATCCCTATTGAAAGTTCTGTAAGTCAGTTGGACACAACGAAGAGGAATGTTGCAGCTTTGCCCTTATGAGAGAGCGAACATATGATGCTTATAGGGTACAAAATGATGCACAAGGCAATGATGGATATGGTTACCGTGGTAGTACAGTAGGTCGAGGTACTTTTGGAGGTCGTGGTCATGGTGGTATGCCTGGAAGAGGTCGAGGCTAGGTTGTGTGCTATAACTGTAATTAGGCAGGGTATCTAGCTAGAGATTGTCGGAACCCAACTATGACATGTCGATATTGCAGAGCAGTAGATCATGTCATTGAGCAATACCCACAGCTAATAGCCAAGATACAAGAAAGAAATAGTGCTCCTCCTCAGAATATTCAGATGATTACTGTAGAGCAAAGACCTGTCCCAGCCATTAACATTGTTACAAGGAGTGGAGCTATGACATAAGTGTAGAATAAGGAAAAACATCCTGACGAGGCTTGGGTTCGTAAGACCCCGGAGAAAGTTCCAACCTTCGATGTGTGAAGAGAAAAAGAAACATTTATGGAAGCCAAAAAAGACTTTGTTGATCCGAGCACAGTAGTAGCACCTGCACAACAGCATCAACAGTTGTCACAGTCTCAAGAAGCTTCGACAGATAAAGTAAGTGCACTGTCGACATTTTTACAGAGTTGTATGAAGCTCTTACGAAATCAGAATGCTTTAAATGAGTTACAGAAAGTTATTGCTTCTTGCGAGCCTCAGCGAAGCTCTAGTAAAGAAAAAACTATCAATAGAGTTAGAAGAACTGGAAGAGAAATGAGATTGCATGCTCAGATAGGAGAGTATGACATGACCGATATCATTTTAGACCTGGGATCAGAAGTAGATGTCTTAACTAAGTAGACATGGGAACAAATGGGAAAACCTACCCTTGAATGGTCCCCTATACAGTTGATATTAGCCAATCAGCATAAGATTGTGCCCCTAAGAATATTCCCTAGTGTCCCAGTAGACATTGATGGAGTTAGTACCTTAGCATATTTTGAAGTCATTGAAATAATTGATGATAGAAACCCCTATCCAGCGTTGCTAGGAATTGAATGGGAAATAGAGAATTTTACAATAATAAACCTTAAAAATAGGTAGATGACTTTTGAAGGAAAAGGCTTGAGAGTTATAGTACCCTTGGACCCTTCTCAAGGAGAAATGTACACAGAGCCAGTCAGAGATGAAAATCAGGATATTCTGGATCTACAACATCACAGCTAAAGAAGAAGACTACGTTAACCCTACTCCTGAAGATATAATGGATTGGAAGTGTGATAGTTCTTGCATGACTGATTCAGATGAAGGATTAGAGAATTGGTAGAATAGACTTTATGAACTACATGGACATCGATGTGCAAGAATTACCAAGTCTCTCGGATGGCTTGGCTTGCAGACAAGAGTCTTACCTATTTTTGATGGCTTGATAGACCCAACAGATTTTATTGTGCAATTTTCAGAGTAGGTACCAGATTCACAGAAAATGCAAACTCTAGATTCAATATTTTGAGCCACAGCTACTAGATGGTGGAATGTTCATAAGAAGTATATTCAGAGTTGGGAAGTTTGTCAAAAGTTCCTTCGCTTGAGATTCATGGATCAACCTCAGGAGGTGCGAAGTAGATTTAATGGTAAGATTAGCCCTCAGGAACATTTGGAGAAATGTTACGAAGCATGGAAGCATGTACCTCATGAAGAATGGGTACATAGGTTTGTGCACACTCTAGAACCGGTAGCAAAGAACTGGTATGCGGAGGTGGAGCTTCGCCATGGTACTGTAAGTTGGGATAGTCTTGTTGATAGTTTTGTGCTTACATTTTCTATTAATGAGGTTTGTCCTACTTTAGACACAGCTATTAGTTTGATCCATACTAAGGTGTTTGATGATAAAGAAATAGCAGAGTACCAACTTGATTGGAAGGCACAAGAAGCTAATGCAGTAGAATGTTATAACCTCGCAATTGACGAGGATGATGACCCACGCAAAATTAACATTCTTGAGTCAAAAGGACACTGTGAAGTACATGGACCAGCAGTCGAAGCACCTGAAGTGACTCAGCCCTTGAAGACAAGGAAAATAAACATTGGGTCAGAAGAAATGCCTAAGTATGCTACTATTGGAGATTATTGGGATGAAGAAACGGTAAGCAAAGTGACCCAACTTCTCCATGAGTATCAGGACCTATTTCAGACGAAGTTCTTAGAAATGAAAGGTATCCTTGGTGATATATGAGTGATACAAATCCCTTTGAAACCTGATGCAAAGCCTGTGAAACAGCGCCCTTATAGGTTGAACCCTAAGTACAAAGAAAAATTCAGGATAAAGTTGGATAAGATACTCGCGGCAGGAATCATTGAGGCTGTGGAAGACATTCTGTCGCAGGTCGAAGCTTGAAGCCCTGTCGAAGCTGGTGTCAGGAAGTGTCAAATATCCTTATTATGGCGCAGCCAGAGTTACTGGTGGTGCTGAAGAAGGACAGGTGTGTCGGAGCTCAAAATCCGACCGTTGGAAAAAATTATAATGGGCAGCGCCGGTACGTTAACTGCATTAACTGCCTGTAATAATGAGATCCTAAGAAATCTAGCGCCGTTTGGACAAGATCTCTGTCAGATTTGGTGTCTTCAATGCAAAATTATGGCAGATTTGGTTGGTGGATTCTATAAGAAGACACCCGGGCCTGCGGCAATCACATTACACATTTCCTTGAGTCTTACAATTGAGTCCATGTCAATTGATCGCAAACTTCAGGAACTATTGAGAGAATTTGAACAGACGGGTCTGCAGAACCTTATGAGAAATACACCTACCTCTGCACCCCATAAAGAAACTCCCCCAGCACCGACTCAGCCAATGCAGACACGATCTACTAGGAAGAATTTTAAACCAAAAGTTCGTTCTAAGAGGAACGAAGACAGACACAAGCAATCAGGGAAAACACCGGAGGGTCCCGAGATGTATCCTCCTGGCTCAGCAGAATGGAGGCATGATGTTTGTCTTATGCAAAAGCACATTGACATGCAATCACAGGGGTACCGTCTGTTAAGGACCCAAAGTTGTGGATGGTCAAATGTTCGATAGGACATGAACGGGAGGCAGTTCATGGGATGGAGTCGCTGATAGATTTAAAAGGCCCAATGATTCCCATGACCATCATAAATATTGCGAAGGAAGACAGCAGCATAAGGAACATAGGTAGTCTGTTAAGGATGAAAGGATGAAGGATCAAGCAAGCCACGGCCGTGGTAGAAGTAGCAGAAGGGATGACGATGATGACAGGCATATAAGGGAGCAGGAGGGCAGGAAAATTAAAGATGATAGTTACAGAGATGCAGATGGATACAGAACTTGACAGAGTGCAAAAGGAGCTAGTAGAGAAGGAGCAACCAGCCGACAACAGTTCGCTCTGTTCACCAACAAGATTCTCCCACCAGACAAGTAGCAGAGTGTCCCGGGACGAGACACTGGTGAGTCTTAGGGTCCTGTTGGGGCGCACGCCTTAACGGTCACTAATTTTGGTAACTCCACAGTTTTTGTTGAAGCTTGTAAGTGGGGTTGCAAATAAAAATAGTCTTAGGGGTGTCGGGGTTGAGTCAAAGACCTCTTTTTTGTAATTTTCCATAATTTTCTTGTGTAAGCCCATGATTTTGTAATAGTGCACTTGTATAAATAGGCACTTATGTAAAGATGTCAAGATCATCTAATGAAATGAGGATGGTGTGATGCGAAGAAGTTAGATCTATTTTTGGTTTTAAGGTCAAGTCCCAGCTGTGTGTGTGGACGACCTTTGCAGCTGTGTGCGCAGAGGGTTTTTGTAAGAAAGGAACTGCAGCTGAGTGCATAGCTTAGAGATTGTAAGAAAGAAACTGCAGCTGAGTGCGTAGTTAAACTTGAAGGACAGATCTGCTGCTGAGTGCGCAGATCAGAACTGTTGTTTTGTAAGAAGTGGAATAAAAGCGCAGTTTTGTGGACATAGCCCCTACATTGGGGGTGAACCACGTTATATCTTGTGTTGTGGTTCTTTTGTGTGGTTTCTGTTATGTTTTGATTCTTTTGATAAGTAGGTGAATGCTAAAGTAAGATAATTGTTAAATATTAACTTCACTATGAATTCCCAGTTAAGGGTTAAGCAAGAAAATTCTTTATCTAACTGCGAAGCTAATTAAGTGAAGATCGAAGCTTTATTTGGTATAAATATTTGTTGTTAAGGCTAAAGGTACAGTAATATCCCTCTTCTACTTGCAGAAACCTGATTCTGCGGCACCCCATAGTTGTTTCGGGTGAGACTACAACCTGTTCATAGGTTGTTGCTGAAAGGGCCAACACTGTGGGTCTTTTTGTTGGTGTGAAGTTAAAGTCTAAAATCCGGGTCTGCCCTATAGCCCAACAGTCATCACCATGTACAATATACATAAATCAGAATCTCCATGATGAAGATATACAAAGGATCATGATCTCCATAATGGCTAAAGATATACAATGGATCAAGATCTCCATAATAGTTCGAAATGTCTGACATATACCGGAATCAAGTCATGAGAGCTGAAATCTTATGAACACTAGCACGATCAAGGAGGTAGCATATAAGAGATGCCACCAATCTGGAAGGTCTTCTACACACACTGCTATGAGTACAAGTCCTACTATGTGAATAGAGGTGTCGAGGTCGAACATAGTAGTCCATCATCTGATTACCGGTCATTGATGTATACCATTAACAGACATGAGATCACCCACCAATAATGATAATGGGAATCAAAGTACTAGAGTGCAAACTAACAAGTGTGAATAAATGTGTTTAGGTCGAACACTTGAGAGGATCTATCGATTAGGGGACATTGATGTATTCCCAAAAATTGTCGATGGCGAGAGAACCTACCACTGATGACTGCAAGTCTCAAGTCACTCAAAAATGACTCTAGATTCCAATTCCAGAATAAATGATCTGAAGTCGATGGGATGAAATCCGCTGGAAGGAGGGCATTAAGGCATCCCCCATCATCCAACATGAGGTACTTAGCAAAGCTGTATAATATGGAAGGACTCGATCATAAGGTGCATGAACCAATCACTGTACCAGGAATGGCCGACATGCAAAGTCAAGATAATTGAGGAATGGCCGACTCACATTTCAACTTCCTTCGAACAAGAGCATAACGGCAAATGGTGACTAAATAAAGGTAGCATAGACTCGATATACAAAACTGGGACATCTCTGCGACACAGGAGGCATCAAAAGAGGGTCCATGGGGACTGGAAGCTTAACCAGTCGGTGGAGATAAATGAGTATAGCTCCTAAAGTCAAACTATAAACCCAACCAACGGATGTGATATACAGTGCTATGTTCAAAGGCGACACGACTCGACAGCTGCCAAAAGATAACATATTTCCTTATCTAGATTTTTGGTTTTTTAATTTTTTTTTTTACTTTTTCAAATATTTAAAAATCTTGAAAAAGAATAAAACTACTTTATAGTTACAGACTAGGAGGAGACGAGTGTCATAATGGGAAAACAAATTAGTTCCAAGCAGTGGAACATACCTATGCTCAATTCAAGGATACATGTGTAGGATAGCGACACTCGGGGGAAAGTCCCCTCCCAGTAAAAATAGGGAATCAAGCTGCAAAGGATATATAAAATGGCTCTGCATGTCTAGACATGAGACAAGCTCGGGCAATATGGATGATACTCAAAGTCAGGAAAGCCAACATAAGGCTCAATAAGGCAGGCAAAGCTCATGATAATGCAATTACAACTTGACATAAGGGAGTCTTGAGGGAAATAGGCCAACAAAAGATCAAGAGGAGTATGAGGCTCTTGCGAAATGTCATGGAAATTCTATACATCGAACTCCCACACCCTAAGGGACAAAATGTCGACATGCGCACCAAATGCAAATAGGGCACTAACTAGGGTACCCATGTAAGGTCAATCTCTACCATTCACATAATGCCACTTCTAAAACATCAAGAAGGTTCTGTGACATAGTAGAATGGGTTCATACCTAAGGCTATAATGAAACAGTCATAAGGTCATGCAAAATGCAAACGGTGATGAAACCTAACCTATATCCCAATTTAGACATGATACCTGAAATCGGCATGAATGGGTCAATCCAACGGCTGAAATGACGCTAAAAAAGGTCTCCTACATCATAAATTAGTCCAAAAACAGTCCAAAAGGATTAGAAACGGTCCAAACTATAGAAAAGGGGGTAAAAATTTTCCAAAATTTCTATAAATAGTAAAAATTCAAAACATTATATAACATTTGAAATTTTTACCCAATTGAGCTCAGAACTTCATCGGCAAATTCTGGGAGATCTAGCCGGTGGAATCCACTACCGTTTTTTCCAGGTACTTACCCATGCTCTACTCTTTCATTTTGATGCAAATTTTATCAATTTTCGTGGTGTATTTAGGATTCTAGGCCCATCTTAAATGCGCGCCATGGCCCATGCAGAAATCGAGGGTTTTTCTGGGTATAGGGATGGATATATGTGGAAAATTCCCTCAAAGTTGCGTACATACATGGCTTCTTAGCAAATAGTCGAATATGCGGCCGCACTCAATGATTTTTAAGTGTTCTAATGGATCAAACTCAAATTTTATGTACAGGATGGTCCTAGAATGGAGAGAATGTGAACATGGTGATGTAGAAGAGGCAGTAAGGGAAGATCTAATGGCTAAACAAGCGTTACATGCATGCGGGCTTTACAAGTTTTGGTGTCTTGGTGGCTTAAGAGCCAAACAAAGACTATTGCAGAGGTTAGTGGACTACTAGGATCCAAACTTAGAGTCATTCCAGATAGATGGGATGTCCCTCACCATAGAAGTGGAGCATATATATTATTACTGAACTTTCCGGATTGGGGGAAGCAGTGAACCTACGCTCTTGCAAGCCTGGAGGTGGCCTGACTATAGATGAGTACATTGTGGTGTACTGCTATCCAGACACGGAAAAGGTGGGGATTAAATCCCAACTAACTCCATATAGGTGCTGGGCTTAAAGGCCAACCTATTGACACTGGGTAGGATAGTAGGATTAGCTTCACTCCACCAGGCCTCGCGGCCTCTGATGGTCTATGCAATGGATTGCATGAGACCCACTATGTACGATTGGAGTACTGCGCTATTGGGCAACATGAAACACCAGCTCAGTGAGTGCAAGATGGGTAGGGTGCAAAACTTTGGTTTCAGCAGCATACTGAGCACGTTTTTCTTTGAGCGTGTTCTAGGATTGAGCCCTAGAGTTGACGTTCCTCTACACAGGGTTCGAGATCCAGCCCAATGGCGTTAGGCGGATACGATGCGCATATTGGGTGGAGGTAGGGTGTCCAACCCCTATCCAGATTATTTCTTTCCATGGTGGCGATGACAGATAGTTTCCATCGATGACTACCCCTATGCGGGGATAGATTTCTGGGGGGACCTAGACATGTCGCTACCTCCAAAATTGGCATACGCTAACATTGGTAACGAATCTTGACCCTCTTTTAAAATTTTTGGAGTTATTTAAATTTTGTTTTTTGTTTTCTGATTATGTGGAATCAAAAGACATGTTTTTGGGTGACAATACATAGTAACATCTACCATATGCATGCAGATGTGGGACCACGGTGGCCTGAAGGCTTCCCTCATCATAGATGGAGGCGAAGAGGAGACGATATCATGGGTGTGGATGCGGAGCAGATGCTCCAAAGCATTCATACCAACTTCATGAGACTAACACACAGAGTACCCATGGCGCAAGTCAAGGACTTTCCTGAGGCCATGCAGCGCTAGGTGGTGGGTGTACCATGAGCATGGGTGCAGCTATTTCGACAGCTAGCTAGAGCCTTAGTGACGTTCCATGATCACAACCCCCCTCCTTCTCCATAGGCTTAGATACCTGGGAGTGATAAATTTTGTACTACCGTGTATTTATATTTTGGTGGCTCGAGAGCCCATTTTTGTATTATGACACTATGTATTACCACATTTTGGATGTTTATAAAAACTTTTATGATGATCGATTTATTTTATTGCATGTGTAAAAATTTATGTTTGTGATGAGCTTATTGTGTATGAAACAAATGCCAATCTAACACGTAGTTAGCATATGAGTCAGCAACTTGATTATTAATTCTTGGAACATGTATGTATGTTATATTGTCAAATTTCCATTCTAACAATCTCACACGTAATAATCTTCTTAATAATGTTGGATCCCTAACATGGTACAAACCATTAAGCTGTGACACTACTAACTCCGAATCAAGTCATACCTCAAGAGAGAGAACACCATGTGAAATGGAATCTCGTAGAAGTTCAATAACGACACTATACTCAGCAACATTGTTTGAAGATGGCCGTAAACATACGCCTCTTGAAGACAATACCTGACCCATAGGAGCATAAATCACCCAAGCAGTAGAGGCTGAGTGTTGAGTGTGACGGCTCGCACCATCCGTGAATCCTATGAAGGTGGAAGATTCCATTGACATTTGCCAAAATAAATGGAAACTAATCACAAACCCAATCACCATAAGAAAAATACCTACCTATGCAATACTATACAATAATATACAGTAACCAGCCTTGGCTGAAAATCATGCATAGTACTTTTTGAGATAGAGCCCATTTCTAGGCTTCTCCAAGGACATTCCCTCATAATCCACTAACTCATAAGTGCCCTTCTCTAACACATTTTTAATGACATAAGGACCACGCCACATGGGGTTAAACTTTCCTGCCCCCAAGGGTTCTTTCGGTTGATCCCACAAAAGGAACAAGTCTCCCTCACTAAACCTCCTTGGATGGATAGACTTATCGTACTAGAACTTAACATGATGCTTATTCACTTCTAGAGCCACTAAGGCATCTCAGCGCTGCTCATCAAGTTGATCCAGGTGGATCAAATGCTCCTCCAACAGGGAAGTGTCTAGTAAGATCTCTATGGCTAGCTTCAATGAAGGAATCTCGCACTCAACCAGCAATACCGACTCCACTCCATGTACAAGCTGATATGGAGAAAAACCTGTGGTAGTCTTAATAGCGGTTCCATAAGCCCACAAAACAGGATATAACATGATGTGGCAATTCATCTTGCTTTGTGTGATGGTTCATTGGAGAATGGGTTTGAGTGATTTGTTCACTGCTTCTACCTATCCATTCGCTTGAGGGTAGTAAGAGGAGGAATGCTCTTGCTTATACCCTAACTTTGATGCCAACTCTTCCATCATATGATTTTGAAAGTGCAAGCCATGGTTAGTGACAAGCTCTTTCGAAATACCAAACCAAGTAATAATCTAGTTGAATATGAAGTGTGCGGCTATCTCACCGTCAGATTTAACTGTAGGCATAGCCTCAACCCATTTCGTGAAGTAGTCAACAGCCACTATGATATGATGATGCCCCCCAGCTAAAGCTGAGTTGTAATCCATAACATAAATCCCCCACTTAGTGAAGGGACCGGCAGTGATGATGGGATGTAACAGGGCAGGTCATGAGCGCATATTTTGTGCAAACACCTGGCAAGGGTGGCACTTCTTGATTGCATCTACATAATATTTAAAGATCGACGGCCAAAAACAACTTGCTCTCAAGATTTTTTAGGCTGTAGAAAGCCTAGATAAATGACCACTACACACCCCTCCATGGAAATCATTTAGCACAAGCTCAGCCTCCTCCTGAGTTAAACAACGACGTAAAATGGACTCTACCCCACAGCGGTACAAAGTGTTATCCACTATGAGGTAATTCTTGGATATGTGACGTAATCATCATTGTTCATCTCGTGAGAGGTGAGTAGGGACCTTTAATGTTTGTAAATATATAATAATATCCCTGTACCATGGGTCTAAAGTTGATATTAAGAATATGTGCTCATCGATAAACGTATCTTCATAAACCAACTCCTCGGCTTCGCTTGGAAAATCCGATATAAGCTCCACAAAAATTAACGATCTCTTCGATTTTGCTAAAACAAACTCGAGATCGAATTCTTACAAGATGATAATCCATTTATTATACTTTCCCCCAATCATCTTTTGAGTGAGGACAAATTGAAACGGATTGATATGGGCTACAAACAAGGTCTAGCGAAGTAGAATATAATGTCTCAACCGTTGAACTGGATGTACAGTAGCTAAGGAAAGCTTCTCAACATGGGAATAATGGATCTTTGCATCAATAATATTCCAGCTCAGATAGTATATGACATGCTCTTGGAGCTCCTCATCCTCTTGAACCAAAACCATACCAATCGTCTCCATCGACGCGGCCACATAAAGTAGAAAATCACAGCTATAGTCTGGGGGACTAATCACCAGGGCCGATGCTAGGGCTCGCTTGAGTGCATCAAAGGACTCCTGGGCTCGCTCATCCCAACAAAAGGTGGTGTCCTTCTTCAAAATATGCATAAAGCCTCTAGTCAAATTGGCAAAATTGACAACGAATCTCCATAAGAAGTTTTCCATACCTTGCAAACATTGAAGATGTCTAATGTTTTTCGGGGGAGAGAACTGAAGTATTGCCTCAACCTTCAAAGGGTCGAGTCTTATACCCTCTTTGGAAACAATGAATCCTAATAAGCAACTAGACTTCACACAAAAGATGAACTTGTGAGGATTTAACCTGACCAAATAATGGTGGCACCTTTCGAATACTAATCTCAAATGATAGGAAGGACGCATTCTCATACGAGAATGAGCAGCAAGGTCATCCAAAAACACTTTGATAATCAATTTGAGATCATGGAAGATCAAGGTCATAGCCCACTGAAAAGTAGCTCCAGCGTTCTTAATGCCAAAAGGCATTTTCCGATATGCAAAGGTTCCCCAAGGAATAAATACAGTCCTATGTCGGTCCTCAGGTTTAATTTGTATCTGATTGTATCCAAAAAATTCGTCCATAAAAGAAAATACCTCGCTACCCACACATTCATCCAAGATTTGATCTATAAATGGTGTGGGGAAATTATCTTTAGGACAGGCATGATTCAAGTCACAGAAATCAGTACATATGCGGATCGCTCCCTGCTTCTTATCAACTGGAACGGGGTTTGAAACCCACTATGTCAAGGGAATGGGATAGATAAAACTAGATTTCAATAGTTTCTCTATCTCTTCCTTAATCGCGGGTGCTTTCCTAGGATTCACTGCATGCAAGCGTTGTTGAACAGGCTTAGCATTGGGATAAGTTTTAATCTCGTGTTCAACAATGTGAGGGTCGATACTTGGCATTTCATCATAAGACCAAGCAAAGATATCATGAAATTATTTAAACAGCTCGGTGTATTCTTGAATCTCAGCATGGGAACATTTTGCCCCAATATAGACATTCTCTATCATGCCAAGATCGCGAGAGATATTGATAGGAATGGTAGGAGATATATTCGTCATGCTCCCATCAGCCATCGGACCAAGAGAGCTTAATGGAACCATGGGACTACCAATTCTCTCACTAAGAACCTCCCTAAAGTCCTCACGCTCCAACCGGTCAAGCTCAGGAATAAAATAAGATCTATGATGCAACTCTTCCCAAGGTGGCTCAACCCCTGACATGGCCTCAACAATCACTTCGTTTGAAGGAAAAACACTATCAAGGAAGTCATGTGCATGAGAAGACTGAACTGCCCATGCAGGCAGCACATATGGGTCCTCCTCCTCTGTCCGTGAAGAGGAAGGACTAAGCTCTACAACACACCCAATATTAGCTTGATAAGTTACCATAGTTGCAAGCAATGGCATGTCTGTCACAATGGGCTCACTCGAAGTATTCGATGTAGGAATAATCCAAGGATCTTCCATATGACTCGTGCGAAAAGACACCGATCTCACAGATGTCAAAGCCTCACCGGAACTAGACCCTATCATATTGACAGGTGCAGGACAACTAAAGCTTCCCATAAGGGATGGATACATGCCCACACCCACACTCCCAGTTGTCGGCTAAGAGTTCTCTACAATTGGGATCAAAGCTCCCGAAGATGCGGTAACTGATGGATTCTTGAATGACGTTTGATCAATTGTAACTATCTTCCCATTAAATGGAAAGCATACAATGTGAAATAGTGAAGAAGCTACGGCTTGCATACTATACATCCAATTCCTACCCAGCAAGAGATTGTAGTCAAGGGGTGCATCAACCACCTCGACCTCTATCGCAATGGTCTTCTCTCCCAAATGGACGTTAAGGGAAGGAAGGATCCCATGTAGCCTAAATGATCTCTTATCAAATGTAGTGAACATGGTACTAGACTTAGACAACTCAGGGGAACCTAAACCCTTCCAACACGATAAAGAAATCACAGAATCAACAGCACCTTCCCCAATCACAGTGTGCTTGACGGTCATGTTAAGACATTCTACACGAATAAAAAGAGACACATAGTAAGGTAAGCGAGGCTAAATTCCTGCGGTTTCAAATTTAATCACGAAGGAATAATTATCATCATTCACACCATGGGTAGAAAGCAATTCCTTCCTTTGCGAAGGACAACTCTGAAGTACTTCTAGTGCAGACATCGCACAAGGAGTGTGGCCCAAATTCTCGCTATCAGAATAGTTCTGGGCAGCTCGGGCATTAGGATTGTGCCCCGAATGCTTAAGGAATCCCTTAGGAATGCGAGGTACAACTTCAGGTTTATCCACAGGTTTTTCAATATGCAAAGGAGTCCCTGGTGGATCAGGTTCCTTTCCTGGGTTGGGTTGTGATGAACCATAGTCCTTCACACAGGTCACAACCTTTGTAGCATGCACCATGTTAATGCAACCATGACCTTTACCCTATGGCAGATCTTGATCACCACCAAACTGATCATGGGTCCTTGAGTTCATGTTTTGATTGTGAGGTAAAGGGTTAGTCAGCACAGCTGGGCCCTGTGCTAAGAATCTCGAGGCTTCATCAATACGAGGGCACAAGTAAGTGAGGTGATTGCCCTTACACAACTTGCAAGGAAACTTAACCTTACGTTTAGATTGTTTGTCCCCCCCAGCATTTCAGGTGTTCTTGTCATTAGTATTAGCATTTTCATTCCTATTCCCACCCTTACGATTGTTCTTACCCTTATTTTTATTCCTTCCGGGTTGCTGGTTACCCTTCTGGTCCGACAATTGCACCGAAAGCACACTCGTAGTTTGGGTGGGTTGAGACGAAGCCATGGCTTGTCCCAAAGTAGATTGGTTGATTGAAAATTGACTGAGTTGTTTCACAACTGAATCCATAGGTTTAGCACTCATACAACCAACAATTCCATCGGCATGTGGTCCAGGTCTAACTTTGGGGTTGAAACTAGAATGAGTAGCATTGGGAATGATCTCATATAACAAACCAGATTGAGCATAAATCAAATCCAATTCTTGTACCTTAAAAATGGCTTGTTCCTCATTTTGTGCTCTGGATGTAGAAAAATCCTTCCCTATATAGGGCAATAACAACTTAAGGAACCATTCAAGGAGGAATTCCGGTGGTATAAAGGATTTAATCAACCTCTTCCGTCTACGCCACTCTTGGATATGGTTCGAGATATGTGTGGCTTTATCCTACCAAAATGTCGACAAGAGTTCCGTACCAACGTCATAATGCACTGGTAGCTGGAAGTGGTTAATAAAAGTCATCGCTAGGTCATAGAACAAAGTGAATGCCCCCCTAGGTAATTCTATATACCATTTCGCGACAGGCCCTGTAAGGGTGCGTTTAAATAGCCTTAAACGGATCGAATCTTGGTGTAAGGAATTTGAAGAGAAATGATAGGTGAAAGGTAGTAACATGTTCACTTGGATCCTCTCCCAGTTTGCCCCCGAATTTAGGTATGTCCGAGGTAAGCTTAGTAGGGACATATGACCAAGCCAAGTCATGAGATACAGGATCGTTCGTCAATCTCGACAAGTGAGAAAGAATTAGTGTTGTGAGGAAAGGGAGCCTAGGATGAGTAGGTCAGTGCACTACTCCCAGATAGTTTTAATTCACATAGGTCTGATTACCATAACCACCATGGCCTTGAACATAGTGCCCTCCTCCTGTTTGACCCATGTAGGGTGGCATGGAAGCACCATAATGTGGTATACCTTGACTATTCGGGGCTACAAAGCCGTAATTTGGAGAGTAAGTGGGTTGTTGATACCCGTATGCATAAGGTGAAGAAACATGTCCATACTGTGTCCCATAATAAGGTCCATAAGTCATCGCATGAGATGTCCCATGAGACACTCCGTAAGTAGGAATATACGCTCTGGAAGTAGTAACATGACCTCTAGAAGTATGAACACGACCTCCTGAAACAATGGGCGGTACTTGAACTTGAGACACAACTAGTCGAGTAACAATAGTACAGACATGACTCATAGCAACATTCCAGCCCGAAGGACCACGTGAATGAGGTGGAGGGTGAACATTCAAAGAACAAGGAACCGAGGATGAAGGGATTTGTGAGACTATGTACATGGTGTTCGCTATAGTCACTCGTCTTGGATCTGGTATCCTAAGAGGATCACTAACCCTGGGTCTAGGAGGAATATGTGATGTAACTTCCATCGCCAGGATGGAAGGTGCAATGTGACTTGTGCTCCCAAACCTCTCCACATGGTAAGGAATAGGAGTGCCCCCAGGCATAGTTTTAGGCTCAAACTCTGACTCAACATGAAATGCCAAATCATGTGTGGGCATACCAGACATACCATAACTACCATAACTAGTGCTTGCGGGTTCATAATAAGTCTCATCTTTTGGCATGCCGTACCGACGATGCGTCAATGGGGGGTCAACACTAGAGTAAGTAGGTCTATCATGAAAAGTACCTATCTCAGAAATTATAGGACCTAACTCAGTCATATTAGGTGAAGGATCATATGTAGGAGTAAACTCCCCATCTTCCACTTGAATGGGAGAGGGTGGTTCAGGAATACCTTCTTCATGGTCTCCCATCATGTGTGAATCAATGTGTGAAGCAGTCTGCTTGGAGTGTCTATCTCTCTCTCCCAAAGGAGGAGGATATGTAGAAGGCGGAAGTCCTGCTAAATGATGAGAATGGTGAGGAGCTGCACCTGAATCCATAATGACTCAAAAAATGTAAAAAGACTCTCTAACTATGCAAACCCTAGGCAAGCTAACGTGCACAGAGCATACACCAATAAAATCTAAAGCCAAACACAAGCAATCAAGGGTAGGATAAATAAGCTCCTGAATGAAGTAGGTATGTCTCGCCTAGGAGAGGCTTTAGACTCCCATACACAACAAGTGGAGGTACGTAACCAATTATTGTGGCCCTTAGCTTCAACACGTAAAGCAATTGTGCTGTCCGACCCCAACTTAGTTGAGACACCCACAGAATAACCCCTATAGAGTACCTCCTTGATATCCTAGGTAAGGAAACTAAGGTGACCTCAATATAATCAATGCTCAGGCAGACAGTCGCATGTGGGATTGACCGTATGGGCAGGGTAGAAAATCCTGAAACTCCCTAAAGAGCCCCCAGATACGAATACAATCCTGGAAATATCTCTGGTGCTACTTAGTTATGACTAGGGGTCATCCCAATCAATAACCGCTCACATTGCCTCATGCTTAACTCCCTTTTGAGAGGAGGATCCTAAGAAACACCAATTATACCAATGAATTTCACACTCTCACCTAGACAGACACATACATGTTGTTGTGTAGTGGTCTTGGAGAATTTACTCACAATGAACTATTCCAAGACCCTAAAACCTAATCTTGTTGGTGAACCCTATCAAATAAAATAGTGTAGTTAATTTTATTTAAGCGTTGATTTTAATTGGCTTTATTACTCAAAAAAAGGTAGATGACCGTGAAACCAATGGTTTTATGACACAACATGAAGCAAAATGGACACCTAACAATCAATGCAAATGCATTGTGTCCATGAAAAACGGGGTATGCTACTACGTGAAATGCACAATTTTCTTCAAATGATAAATGCAAGCTTTCCTATATGAAATACTAACTAATACTTCAAAGCAAATCTAGTTCAAGTACTATGCAAAATGCAAGATGCAATGCATAATGATAATCAAATATTTTTGGATTTTTTGAAATAAAAATGAGATACTAAAGCAAAAGAATGGTTCTACAACCTCGAAACTCTGTAAGCACAATCAAGCAGCACTGAAGCAAAGTAATAAGGTAAAAGAAATCTAATGCAATAATCCCAAAACAAAAAATTGAAAATGAAATGACAAGAACATTCTTCAAAAAATAAATTTTACCCTAAAAAAATGTCTCTGGTCATAAAAAGAGGTGTATACAGACTCTAGCAGTATCAAAGGAGACTCAACAATCATCAAAATTCACCCAGCAACAATCAATCTTCCTCTAGAAGGCAAAACTAAGGGCATATGCAACTGTTCCCAATAAACCCACGTGTGTACGCAGATATAGAAGTGAAACCCGTGTATATACACGATTGTGAGTTAAAAACTCGCATACATGAAGAAAAGTGCATAAAAATAAAGGCAAATAGATAAGCTGAGACCAACTTCACACCAATCAGACACTACCAGGCTAACATGCCCCCAGACCCGACACAGAAACAGAGCAAAAAAGAGCAATTCAAAGTCATTGAATGCTGATAGAAACCCCCAAAGGACAACTACTAGGAACTCCCCAGTGGAGTTGCCAATTCTGTTACAGAGAGAAATTCCTATGGCTTGGGGTACCACAACAAATAGCTTGACTCCATAAATCAATCATTTCCAATATGCAAGAGAAATCAAACATCTAACACTAAAGGATCAAACCTCATACCTTATTCCGGACGGTTGAAGTAGATCCCCGTTGAGATTTCCAACTTTAGCTTGAATTGATGAATTACTTCCTCAACAACAAGTAAACAAGACAAGCATACTATATATATTGGTGTTAGATCTACTCTAGCATATATAATCAACAACGTATAAGCATTTGAAATCATCCATGGATAAAATATTCATTCAAACATACATTATTGGACAGGAAAAGATATTTCTATTAATATAAAATTAGAGATTACAATGAATACAACCTCTGTCGGCACATTTGCAAATTGGAGAAACTGAATCCCCCACTTGGGCCTCCACCACCTCAATCCTCCATCTCTCGATAGCAAGCTCATAAACAAAAGGAAAGCTTGGGAAGAACACCAAAGTGCTCCAAGGGACAAAGGGATGCAGACTCAAGCACAAGTTCCAGCAACAATGGACTATAGTTTCTTTGCTCTCAATTCTCTTGTGCCTTCAATGTATCCAAAGGGTTCCTTATATAGCTTTTCAATGGGGTAATGAAAGGTCAAATCTGAGCAATCTCAAGGCATATGGAAGACCAGGAGACAAGTGAGTCAGATCCATGTCAAGGAAAACTCCAAAAGGATTTGGATTTTTGTACACATCCTAATGTACGTGGTTTTAGAGGTCAAACCCGCGTATATACGCAATAAAGGGTTTAAAAGTCGCATATAGCAATTTTCACATGTTTTTAGGGATGGTCTAGGAAACATCAAAGGACAAAAAATGGTCCATGGGGTCTAAGGAGTTTACAGAGGGACAGGGGAAGGACATACAAGTGTGATTCACCTGTTGTGGTAAAATCAGCTATAACATAAGGTGATCCTGGGGTAATTATGGAAAGTATTGACCAAATGGTGCAATTGGAGGCCAACTAACTAGTCTAGAATATAGGAAATTAACCATAAAGGATTAATTAATTATATCCTAAGTATGTAGTGGGTTTATGATATCCTAACAAAATGTCTATACATAAAATTCATAAAATATGATTGTATTAACAAGAAAAGAGTTGAGGATTCATCCCTTTCCAATTCCTCATCATAACATGGAATTCGTCTTCCACATCATAGCTTATTCAATTTCATGTCTTCTCTACAAAGAACACAAGGGGTCATTAGATATTATTTTCTCACCAAGCAACAATTCAATACATATACACATATATGGAATTTATACTTGTTACCTTCCTAGCATGTAATTCCTATGCTATAAACAAAAAATGGTTTAAGGTGAAAAAGTTCCCTATTATCATCCTAAAACCACCTTATCATCCTTATGTAGCTCTCATTGGTCATTACAATAGCTCTCACTGCACTTTGTTCTGATTTCCTTTCTACTCCAATTGCTTCGAGCAATTATGGCCAAGTCTAGCTTGACCTTTCTTAAACTTCCTAGAACTGATTAGCATTACAACTTATTCCATTCCAACTCCACATGGAGTCTTTTTAAGGTCCATTATAGGTTCGTGTGCCTCATTAAACAATGAGACTTGCTTCTCTTCCCATGGACATATTTGCCACAATTTTGAATCACACAATTGATTTACACATGGGACTGCCTCATTCCCTAACTAACAACCTTTTCATGGACACACTATCACTATCATGATCCACATGAAAAATTACATACTATAATGTATTATTTTTATATGGACAACTTCTAGGTGAATGGAATTTATTTACACATTCTCATGACTTACTCATGAGTTCCTAGTTCATATATTGTACCATCCTGCACGTTATCTTAGCATGCATGCACTTTCCCACAAGGATGATTCACCAATCACCTTTACAAGTTGCATTTATTTTAACCAATGGCCTATTCCATACCTTACTAAGGACTCTCTTATGGGATTTAATATCCATCACTAATAATTAAGAGCCCCTATGGATTCCATCGTGCATGTTTATAAAATGCAATCTACAAGAGACTAATATTATCCACTCAACATGTTTTCCCACGTGATAACATGAATTACCATCATACTTGACTAATTATTCCTGCTCAATGGTACTTCCTTGTCATCAAGCATCCAACAAGGCTTGATTCCATTTTTCACATTGCTAGCTAACCCAACTATGCCTCCACTTTAATGGGTGAGCACCATTACCATGATATGTGTATCATAATACTACTGAGTTTGATCTACTTTCAGCCATGGTACATTCTTGTACCATTATACAGAACTTTCCCAAAGTTTAAGGGTTTTCTTTGGAAGTCATCCACATTGAGAATTTCTTTCCCAATAAGGCCTAGAGGCTTTGTATTACCTGCTATTTGAAACAATTAGAAAATGGATAAAAAATAAGAACCTTTTGATTGATTCTTATGTATTTTAGCCTCATTACATTCTTAGAGATAGAAAGTATTTTTCATGCATTTTGGAAACAACCCATATTGTCAATTTCCATCAAATTACATAAACGTTTGAATCATCCCATTCATAATATAATTGTGCACAATTCGCCTGATTTTATATTGCTCCAAAAACTGCAATTGAACTCGGGAACTAACTTTATTTATTAAAAAATATAAAAATGGGGGTCAAGGGGATTTCCCCCTTGTGACCCCATTTCATGCAATCTGGCGCATAAGATCAACTACATTTTTCTATATTCAGGCACTTGAAATTTGGCTGTGGAAGTTGTTACTTTCCCCTTGGTTCACACCCTTCATATGCCACCTGACACACCTTATCACTTATTACACATAGGTGGTTTCAAGCTCCATGGAAGTGGTTTTCCAAAACTACTTTTACAATCCTGAATGCAGGAGAAGGTGACATGCCGCAAGGTGGTTTCTGTCGCAGGCTCATGCCGATTTATTAACCTTCTTGCATATTCATGGACCTAAGGAATTTCTAGTTGTTGATATGATCTACACAATCTTCCACTACTGTCAGGACTGATGAGAATCCCATCATTCCTGACATGACCTGACGTAAACCCATGTCACATACTTGCACATAACATTACTACTTGTTAGACCTAGAGGTGGTTTCAAGTTCTTAGGAAAGTGGTTTCCTAGATCCACTTTTGTGAGCGTAAACACATGAGAGGATGACACATGGATGGGGTGGTCTTGCTTCAAGGTCACATCGCTAAATTAACTCTTGCACACCTTCACGATCCTGAAGCTATACCAAATTTCGATAAAATACACAAGATCCACCTAGAATGATATGTATGTGTGGCCTCATCACATCTGACATACACACACATCATATTTGGACCCCACATCACATCATTTCCTATTGGGCCCAAAGGTGGTTTCAGGATCTCAAGAAAGCGGTTTTTGGAACCCGCTTTTATGATTGTGAACTCACCAGCAACTGACACGTGGATGGGGTGTTTTTCCTTTTAGGTTCATGTAGATCAAATATCTATCGTGCAAGTTTCTAGGCATGAATCAATGTGAGTTGTTTATCTCCACTACTTCCCAATGACCAGATATCAACCTACTCAACACTCTTCCACATGTGATCACATGTGCGTAGATGTGATGTGGCCGATCCACATCACACCCTCTTCCCACATTTATTCTTCATGTCAGACCTCTTTCCCGCATGACTCCTCGATGCCACCCTGCCACCTAGTACTAGTGGGGTCCAATTAAAATTTCCAAATTTTTTATTTTTTTTACTTGCACATGATTTAATTCACCAATCACATGCATTAATTTGATCTTAATACAAAATCATTTCTTCCCCCTATCCATCACTTGACAGAAACTGATTTCTACAACACCATTTCTAATTTTCACCTGTAACTCTGAATTTTGGCCCATACAACTCTACTATTGCAACAAGAAGCTATGATACCACTCTATAACGTCCCCCTCACCCAATACGACCATCGAAAGGGGACATTATGCTGATTTGGGACCTCAAATTTTTCCCTGAACCCAACATAAGATATTCATAACAAAAAAATATGTTTGTAGAACATAAATAAACATGCATAGAAGAAATAAAATCAATCCACACGTGATTAACATGCATAAACATACATAAATATTATAGCCATCAATTAAAACCATTGCATAATCAAATACAAGATAATACTTATCTTTAATCAATGCAGACTTAAACAACTAGTTGTGTAAGAGCAATTTTCCACCCAACAGTAGGAACTCTATCCAACATATACTCTTTCTACTGAGAGTCCACCCCTAAGCTAGGAAGTGAGGTCACCAGGTCAAAGGAAACACCTATAGGCTTCTCTCTCTCAGCCCAAAACCCAACATGCTCTCTATATTTAGCCAAATTATCATAAAAATACCTACAGGGATTCACTTACCTCTCACAGTCTTGGCTTCCACGATAATTGCCCCACACAATACCATTCTTGGCTCAGGCATCCCCTTCACTTATCCACGATGCTCTTGGGTGATCCATCTTGCTGAGTGCTTCCAATGTGCATAGAAGAATACCAAACTGCTAAATGTTGTTGGAGGACCACCTGTTGATTGAATTCATGGCTTCTAAACAATCTACGAGAAACAAAACTCAATGGGAATGTTTTCCTAGCGTTTCTAGCCTCTTTTCTCACCTACAGCCATCAATTTCCCTTCAAAATATGCAACTCTATCTCTAAATTCGAATTTCTGTTGTATACACAATCATGAACCAAAATACCAAGCTTTGGTAAATGTAGATATGTGTGAAAGTGTGAGAGGAAGAGGGTTCAATCCAAGAGGTATGAGAAAATGGTGACAAGACAACTGACATAACTTCTAACAATAGAAGAAAGGAATCCTGGAAGCTACAAACTGACTTCTGGAAGCTAACAAAACTATCACAAAATTGAAGTCATTCCCATGCTTCAATAACTGCATGAGGTGAATTTTCCCACCAACTTCATACATGCATTCAATGATTGGAAAATAGTTAAAAATGAGATATTTGTCTTATTCAAGGCACACGACAAAATCTTGGGTGAGTTCTAACGTTAACACTTGGTACTAAGGGATTAGTTTCCCATAGCCCCCCGTTTCAACCTCTCCCCCTCTAGTGGGATCATATCCCATTTTTTGCTCTTTACACAACCATTCTTGGACCATTTTATTATGATCCACATAATATTTACATATATTTTGAGTTAGCATGAAAATCCAACCATATGGTCCAAATAAAAATATTTACATTGCATATGCCTATCCATTGACTATTTGGACCTTAGCCTTGATATTTGCACTAGGAATCCAAACTAACATATTTACATCATTTAATTGAATACATTACAAGGGTCGAATTGGGGGTATTACAAAAGAAAGAAAGAAAAAATGAGACCAAATGAAGGAATAAGAGAGGTAAAAAATTTGGGAACTAAGATTTACTGAGATTAAGACCATCATCCTTGTTGATATATTTGTTCTCTTTTACAATCTCTATGGATTTTGCTTACTCATATTTTGGTTAGGTAATCCTCTTTTCTCATGATCTTGGTTTGTGATTGGTTTCTTCAATACATATATGATGCTTGGTCTTACTAGAGTGCTCTACTAAGGTAAGGACTTTTCTTGGCCATGAGTGATAGCTAATTTATGTTCCTTTAATCTGACTTGAAAATATCTACCTGTCTCACCAATGTACTTAAGGGTGCAAGAGAATGGGATGCTATAAACTCCTTTTTGTAGTTTTGGGTCCACGGGGTCTTTAACTAATTTAAGGAGGATTTTAATAATACTTGGAGATATCATTTTTCGAAGACCATGTATGCTGATTTTCCTTTTGATTTTGATTTTCTTTTCATCATACTATGGACCTGCATCAGTGTTGAAATTGAATTTTTTATGCTTTAAAGAGTCAAGACTAAGGGTTAAAAAATCCCGAATAATCAAGGGGAAGAGGTATATAATAAGGTTGAAAGATTAAATTTTTTCCTCATAATACAAAGTCCATATGACCTCACCTCATAACTAGGAGTGGAAGAGAAAAGGAGCTAATGGATGAAATGTGCGCAAGATGCACGTGGCATGGGACCCATATACGAAGTCGAGAGCGTGAAAAAATAAATGGACGACCAAGATTAGTTTGGAAAAATATCAGTGGTTGGCAGGATATCTGCAGCATGATATTGAGTAGAGGATAAGAAAGTGGAGTGGTAGCATATTGTAAACTTCTTTCCACGTGGAGCATTCTAGTGAAGTTCGCTGAGGAAAGTGATGACGAATAAACCGTCAACAAAGGTTCCCAAAATTGGGTTTATATGTGGTATAAAGGACTGTTGGGAAATGAAGAAAGATTATTTTGTATTGACGTTGTGGAAAAGGTAGGATGCCGACAATGCAACAGTCTCCATTTTTTTGTCATGATTCAAAAGGTCAATTACTAGTCGTTCTTTTCTCACCAGGTAGCTATAAAACCTTGATTCTTGTTAGGTTTGTTTTTATGAAGAAGGTTCAGGGTTCGGTTTCACTCTATAAACTTCTGGATATTAAGGAAGAGGGCATAGTTTATAGGGAAGGGAATGTTTTTGACCCATTTTTGTCTGTATGAAGTATCTCTCAGTCCAGGGAGCGACTATGGGAGTTTAAAACACAATGGAATGGTGTTTTAAATGTTGTTGGTTTTTTCTTCTATAATTTTTCATTTGAACAGACCTTACAGTTCCATGATTTTTTTGAATGGCATGTCAATAATTACTATCCGACTGAAAGTGTAATTATGAACAATAATACCCCCAAAATTATTTTTCATATTAATGCAATAGTTGTCTATGAAGTCTTCAATATACCTAAAAATTTTCCTGAAAACCTTGATATTTTTAACGAGGAAGCTCTGGTTAGATTGTATAGAGGCTGTAAATCCAAATATAGAAATGTCTTCTTATCAGATATTTTGAAAACTAGTCAATCAGTGGAAAACCTTTATTTGTCCCTAAATGCCATCCTTTTCCAAGAAGAAGTTCAATTAGTCTTGTTTATATTGAGTCAAATATTGGGTTATGATAATGATAAGTCTATAACTGAAATTATGTTGTGATTCTTGTTAAGATTAATTTCACCTGAGCCATATTCTGTTAGAATAATCAACCCATAGTTACCTACCTTAGACATTAATTTAATCATTGTTTGTCTTAGTACCTAATTTCCTAGATTCCACTCTATGCTAGATGCCTTCTACATGTCCTAGAAGTCAACACATGCTAAAATGAGTCATGGAGCACTTGGGAAACATCCTGGAAACCCATTTTAATATGTCTTCTTTATTCCATATCCTCCAAAGTGCATATCTACTTTTTCTATAAAGATATTTCTGATTTAAGGCAAAGGGAAAGCTAGACTAGTGGTAACTTCCTTGTTTTTTTCCCACATCATCCTCCCTCCTTTTCTCCAAATAAAAGAATATATTGGTTGTATTTCCATCCCTCTTTTGCTTTCCCACTTGACTTAGCCAATTCGTGAGCATCTACCTAGATTTGGAAACTACTTTATGCACCTATGGGGGATTTGACTAGTTTTAGTAAGCCTGCTTTTTTAAAATTTTGAATGGAATATTTATGCATTCAAATATCTCATGTAATTATATATTACAGCAGCCTATTACTTCATAAGGTTGGCTATTGTACACTTACTCAATACATATTAGTGTTATGCTCTAATTTCAATCTCCTTTGGTGTTAATTTTGCATCTTTGATTAGCAATTTTGCGAGTGTAATTGTTCCATCTCTTGGGTTCAATTTCCACATGGTATCGGAGCCTTTGTAGATCAATTTATCTCCTTCCATATTGCTATTGCAGGTTTGACATCTTGACTGGGAGCATATTCTGCTGACTGAAGGGCACAGTTTCTGAGCTATGGACCAATCTCAGAAGATCATTTGACTCCATTCAATTTATTTGAGTGGAAATATGAGATGGGGATATTGTTGAGAGTGAAAGGTGTCTATAGGGTGGCTATGGAAATTGAGGTAGAACCCAATGCAGCTGTAGAGAAAATCAAATGGCACAACAAGAGGGATGAGGCCTATGGTCTTTTATGTCTGAGCATTTCAAGAGACCTCCTATTCCATCTTGATGGATTGACATCACCTAATGAATTTTGGGAGAATCTTGTAGATATTTTTGGAAAGATAGATGATATGAGAGGACATCAAATCAAGAATGAGCTGATATCCTTCAGTCCCAGTAGCTTCGAATCCTTGCAACTCTACTTTTCCAACTTTAAAGCCCTTGTTTTGCAGCTAAAACAATGTGGGATCGAAAAGAAGGAAGAGAAACTAGTTTTGGCCATACTCTCTAAGATTAGCCTTGACTATTCAGTGTTTGTTTTGACCTTCCATGCCAACAAGTTGATAGCTTGAGCCTAGAAGATGCCTAAGCTTACAGATTTCATGGAATCCCTCACATAGGAACAAGATAAGTTGGTGATGATGTGCATCATAAAACCTTCCAAATACCAAGCTTTGGTTGCTGGATATTCAAGGGTGGATTCAAAAATCAAGAAAAAATATAAAAATCCACCTAAGCAAAAGAGAGACAAGAACAAGTCTCAAGAGGAGCCCCAATGTTCCAAGAAGAACTCCCAGAAGAAGAAGAACAAAGGAGAAATGAGCAAGTGCGCATACTGCAGTAAGGTCTATCATCCTGAGAGCTCTTGTATGAAGAAGCAAATTGACATGTTGACCCAACTCCTAGAGAAGAATAACATATCCCTTCCTGATTTCTCAAAGAAGAGGGAAGAATGATCAAATTCAGAGGACAACGAGAGAGTACATGCCTTGGTTGATGGAACATCAAGCTCACTTATATTCATCATAGACTCTAGAGCTTCTAGACATATGTTTTCAACAAAAGAGGCATTCTCCTCTCTTGACATGTCGAAAGGTCCACCAATCGTTTTGGGAGATGACTCTCTCACTGACAGTTTGGGGAAGGGAAGGATTGATCTTGACCATGGTAAGTTCAATAATGTGTTGTATGTTCTAGGTCTTGCCTATAATCTCTTGTCAGTGTATCAGATGACTCACACTGGGTCTCCAAACAAGGTCATTTTCTCCCCTGATGATGTTGAAATCACTGAGATTTTGAATGGTAAAGTCATAGCAAAAGGTGTTGTTGATCACACTTCGAAGGTATACATGTTTTCCCATTTTCTACCCTACTCAAACCCCTCTGCTCTTCTGATTCATGCTAATGAGGCAAGAAATCTTTGGCATGAAATCTTTGGCCATCTTAACTACAAGTATATTTTTTATTTGAGTGAAAAATATATGGTCATAGGGTTACCAAAGATCAAGTTTTCTAAGGGAGTATGTCAAGGTTGTATCCTAGGAAAACACCTAGAGCATAAATATGAAAGAGCTAGTCATGAGAGAACCTATGCACCTCTTGAGTTGATCCACAGTGACATTGCTGGTCCATTCCCTCATATGTCCATGATTCAAGACAAATATGCACTAACCTTCATAGATGAATTTTCCAGGTATTGTTGGGTTCACTTCCTAAAGCATAATTCTGAAGTTTTTGACCTCTTCAAAGTCTTTAAAGCCTTGGTTGAAAACCAGTCTGGGAGGAAACTCAAGATCCTCAGATTTGAAAATGGTGGTATGTCAAGTTTGAGTTCATTCAATATTGTAAAGATGTAGGTATTCATATGAAGCATTCAATCCATTACACACCACAACAAAATGGTGTTGCTGAGAGAAAGAATAGGTCACTGAAGGATATGGCAACCTGCATGATGGAGGCTAAGACTTTGCCACCAAATTTTTGGGGCGAGGCTATAAAATGTGCATCCTACATCCAAAATAGGGGCCTCATAAGCAGATTGATGGTATGACTCCTTTAAAATCTTGGAGTGGGCACAAGCCAGATGTGACCCATTTGAGGATTTTTGGCTCAAAGGCTTGGGCTAGAATTCCAACTAAAAAGAGAAAGACTTTGCAGCCCCAAAGAAAAGACTGCCTATTTTTTGGGTATTATAAAGATTCAAAAGGGTACAAGCTCATAAAATTTATCACTAACAAATATTTCATTGAAATAAGTGTTTAGTTCCAAGAAGAGCCTTTAGCACCAGTTGCAGTTGGAGAGTCTTCTTCACCACCAGATCCATTGATTGTAAGTGAAGAGACTAATGAGTTTGATGATTCTGATATGTCTGATGATCATGATTTGATTGTATATCCTAATATTTATACAAGACCAAAATGGGCAGCAAATACCATCCATGTAGCTGGGGAACTAGCTGGAAATCCTAATGACACTAGGAGGACTAGATCTCAATTTGAGAGTGCCCTTTGTGTGAAAAATCCTCTATTTGCTAAGAAGTGCTATATGATGGTTGAATCAGATCCACAGACATATGAATATCTATCACATGATCCAATATTGCAAATATCCATGAAATAAGAATTCATCTCGCTCTAGAAAAACAACACTTGGGAATTGGTTGATCTTCTGCCAGGCAGGAATCTAGTTCAATGTAAGTGGGTTTTCAAGACTAAGTTTGCTTCTGATGGTTCACCTTTGAAATATAAGGCAATATTGGTAGCCAAGGGATACTCACAATTATATGGTATTGACTGCTATGAAACCTTTGCACCAGTGGAAAATATGGACTCCAAAGGCTAGCTTTAGCCATTGCAGCTTCGAAGCAGTGGGAGGTAGATCACATGGATGTGAAGTGTGCTTTCCTAAATGGAGATCTCACTAAAGAGATTTACATGCAGCAACCTGAAGGGTTTATTTCTAATCCATATTTAGTGTGCAGGTTAAAGAAATCATTGTATGGTCTCAAGCAAGCCCCCAGGGCTTGGTATGCCAAGATTGATGGCTTTCTGCTGTCATTGAGTTTTGTTCGATGCAAGTCTAATCCTAATGTCTATTTGAAGCTGATTCATGGTTATTTGATGATTATTTTATTGTATGTGGATGACCTTCTGATTACAGGTAGTTCAAATAAAGAGATTGCCTCCTTGAAGGATGCAAAGAACCATGCATTTTCTATGACAGATTTGGGATTGTTGAGCCAATTCTTGGGTCTTGAAATTGATCAATCCCAACATGGAATAAAAGTACATCAATCCGAGTATGCCTTAGATTTTTTGAACAAGTTCAACATGAAATATTGCAAGCCAAGTAAGACTCCCTTCCTTTCAGGAGTTAAGCTTGAAGAAGCAGGTTCTTCTCTTATGGTAAATAATACACTGTATAGGCAGTTGATTGGGTGTTTGCTTTATCTTACACACACTCGGCCTGAATTATAATATGCAGTTAGTGTGGATTCAAGATACATGGATCAGCCTCATGAGATCCACTGGAGGGCAGACAAAAGGATCCTTGACTTTGTTCAAGGAACAAGAACTCATGGGATCTTCTACAAAGCAAAATATGATCTTGATTTGATTGGGTTTACTGACAGTGATTGGGAAGGTGAAAACACAGAATGAAAGTATACATAAGGATATGTGTTCATTCTTGTAGAAGGACCAATCAGATGGTCAACCAAGAAGCAGAGTGCCATAGCACTCTCATCTACAGAAGTAGAGGATAGAGGAGTTGAAAATGCAGCAACTCAATGTTTGTGGTTGCAGGGATTACTTGGAGAATGTGGCTTCGAATCAGAGTTTTCAACTATTATCTACTATGATAATCAGAGCACCATTCAAATATGCAATGATCCAGTTCAGACACAGTGAACCAAGCACATTGATATCCATATGCACTACATCAGATAGCTTGTGCATGCTGGTACAGTTCATATACTCTTCTGTGCATCTTCAGAACAAGTAACAAACATCTTCACCAAATTTTTTTGTGAGAAGACATTCAGCAATCTCAAATCACTACTGGAGATTTTTTATCATGTTGTGAAGCATGATTGATGACAATATTTCCAAATTTTGTTTTCCTGTCCATGTTTAAGGGAGGATTTTCCCACTGGGTTTTTGCCTCTTTCCTTGGTTGTATGGACAAGTAGTATGTAAAGGGTGACTAAGCCTTGTTGCTAGGCCCTATAGTTCTCTGATATTTACTCATAAATTTAGGCTTAAGGGGGGGTGTTAGAATGATCAACCCATAGTTACCTACCTTAGACATTAATTTAATCATTTTTGTCTTATTACTTAGCTTCCTAGATTCCACTCTATGCTAGTTGCCTTCTACATGTCCTAGAAGTCAACACATGCTAAAACTGAGTCATGGAGTGCTTGGGAAACATCCTGGAAACCATTTTAGAATGTATTTTTTATGCCATATTCTCCAAATCACATATCTTCTTTTTCTGTAAAGCTGCCTTGTTTTATTTCTGATTTAAGGCAAAGGGAAAGCTAGACTAGTGGTAACTGCCTTGTTTTTTTCCCACATCATCCTCCCTCCTTTTCTCCAAATAAAAGCATGTATGAGTTGTATTTCCATCCCTCTTTAGCTTTCCCACTTGACTTAGCCAATTCATGAGCATCTACCTAGATTTGGAAACTGCTTTATGCACCTATGGGGGATTTGACTAGTTTTGGTAAGCCTGCTTTTTGACTATTTCGAATGGCATATTTATGCATTAAAATCTCTCATGTTATTATATATTACAGCAGCCTATTACTTCACAAGGTTGGGTATTGTACACTTACTCAATACAGATTAGTGTTATGCTCCAATTTCAGTCTCCTTTGGTGTTAATTTTGCATGTTTGATTAGCAATTTTGTGAGTGTAATTGTTCTATCTCTTGGGTTCAATTTCCACATATTCAAACCAAATTTAATGTCTTGGTTTAGATGAGTTATTATACAATTTAATTCACTCTCAATTGGTAGAATTTCCTAAGTTGAGGCATTTCAGGTAGCAATCATACTTGTTTAACATGATTCTATGCTCTAACGTGTCTGAGTCACATTTCATTGGTATGATTTTTATCTTGGGATTCCCATGAAAATAAATGTTTTTACGTTTTTCAAAAAAATTATGGCATATGTATAAAGAATCATCTTTGATACGGAATTGCCTAGAGTTCTGGAAGAAATGAAGAATACTTTGCAGCCTTCACTAGATATTTGTACAGGAGATTGGTTTTTGTACGAAGAGTTTAAATGGCCCAGATAACTTTCACTCCTACAAAATAAGTGTCATTTCTAAAATAAATTATTGTAAATATTATGGTTAATTCAAATAAAAGAATAAAGACACAGTTTGAATGGCAAATAATTAGACAAGATGAAAAAAATTTGGATGATTAAGGGAAAATATTTCTTTTACAAAAACAACCTATACAAATGCAACAATATTAGTTTGATGGTAAAGATAGCACATATTCAGATTCTAGATACAAATTAAAGTTTGATTTTGTTTCAAGCTATGTAGAGAAAAAGAAGCAGTTTTTGAATGAAACCCAGAATCTTTTCCCTTAGGTGAGAAAATTGATGCATCAAGAAATTTCGTTGATTTCCACTAAGGATTTAGAGGGGGGCACATTGAAGTTTGATGTGGTAAGTGATGCAAATGTATCAGAGATGGAAGCTAGATTGGATAAGATCAGTGTTTCTGATAAAATTCAACTTCATCAGCAAACGGGTGATGCATTGTAATTTGATTTCTTGCAATCTACCTTTAAGATTAGAAAATCACAATCAGCCATTGAAAAGTTGTAAAACGAAATTAGACAAGAAAAAATTGAGAATATAGCAAATTTAGTTATAATTAAGAAGTTACAAACATATCTCATAGTTTTAGGAACTGAACCTAGTACTATTCAGATGACTAAAAAGATTCTGGAAGAGAAAGAAAAAACCATTCAAGCACTCAAGAAAAAGATAAAAGTCCCAAGAGGATAGCATGTTCAGTTGTATGAGTTGATAGCATTGCAGCAACAAAAAGAGAAAATTCATCAAGAGATGATGGATTGTAAATGGAAAGTATTGAAATTTCAAGAAGAAAAACATGCTTGGGAATTTGAAAGGTCATGATTAATATCAAAGATTTCAGTATTGAACACAAACCAGAGGGAATAAGAGGAAGTGTTGGAAGATTTGATGAGTCAGCTTCTGATTCCCAATGAAGACCAGATGAATGAGTATCCCACTGAGGAGCTGTCATTCGCCATCTCACAAATCAACCTAAGAGAATGTGAAATAAAATAACTAAAAGAGGAGAATCATAGGCTCAAACAAGAAATGGCTCAAAACATTGAAGAAAAGAACAAAATTTTAAATGAGAAAAAACAATTACAAGATAAGGTTAGTGAATTAAAAGAAAAGGTAACATGAAAGATACCATTACAAGGAACTAAGCATCTTATATGGGATGCATTATCTGTGGAAATCACAAAGTTTAGATATTATTTGAATTATAGTATCGATAAAAGCTTGATAGTAGATATGTTCTTCCAAAGGTGCAAAGTGGAATAAGAAGCCATTGGATACAGTATAGAATGCCATTGATTTCTTGAATATTTTGACTTATGAAGATATACAGGAAATGGAAATTAGAGATCGACTTGCCATTATTTTATGGGCTAGGAGATTTATCAGTAAGAATAATCATGTCAAAACTGTATAGGAAAAGGAAAATTAGATGCCTCTTCAAATTAGATATTTCAAACAAATAATTCAAAAACCTTTTGATGGCGGTCTTCCTTATTCCTGGGACAATGATGAAAGATTACTTTCTCAGGAACAATATCATACTTTTTCGGTTATACGCAGTCATATGGATCATTCTAAATTTGAGGATTTAACCAAAGGGTTGAATCGAAAAGTCATCATTGAAAAACTAACAGATGATTTTCAAATATTTGATTACTTTTTAATTACTCAAAGTAATTTTCCAACTATTTCTTATACTTCGCATGTGGAATTGGAAGTGTCAATTAAGGAAATGATGGACTATGACATCCCAAACAAAGAAAAATGGAAAGGAGTGGAAAATTTTAGAAATACTAAATATAGATTACATCAATGATGGACATATAGTCGCAGTTCAAAGGAGCACTTCAAGTACCTCATCTAGCATGCCATATGTATATTTTAAATTTTGTATTTGGAGAAAACTTGAAGTTGCTAGGTTCCTAGAAATTAGGAATTTAGTTACAAGAACTATGTGTAACAAATGATTTGTTACTCTTGTGCTCAAGAATATATTTGTATATATTTTTAATTTTATGATGTAATGGCCGTTGGATCCCAAATAAAGAAGAAGACAATCATGAACAATATTTTTGAGCTTTAAATATAATTTTGCAGAGAATAGAGAGATAGAGCTATTCTTCGAAACAGAAATTCATGTGGCAATAATTCTAAGTTTGTAATATTTTTATGTGTGTGTGTTATCTTTATCTCAATTCTTCATTATTTGTGTTTCTTCTTAGTATCCTATTGAGAACAAATGGTTTGGAATCCAACTATGGTCCTCCAAATGCATGCAACTGGATACTCATACTTTTATGTCTGACATTACATTAAAATTCATCCATAGCTTGATGCTTTTATGTAATGTATTTCTTTTCTTGAATTCTTCTACCATCTTACAACAAAATTTATGACTGAAAATTGTTGCCTTCCTTGCTTCTGAGTTGGAGATTTTTCATTCCCCTTTACCTACAAAACTGAATATCTATATTGATTTAAATCCATTTCCCAATGGTTTCTTTCTCATGATCTTACCAATTATAAATTGAAACCTATTGAGATTCATGTTGTTGAAATATTGTAACTTTGAAGAATATTCTATTGTATTCTATTATGGTAATATATTCGGATATGTTTTATTGCTCCATCGAGATGTTGTAATTGTATTTGGTCATCATAGAGTCATGAGGTAAAGCCTTTGTTGTACGTCAGGTCGATAGAACCCTCCAGAAAGTAATATTATATTATTTTTATTCTTCTTAGGTAAGTCAACCCAATGAAGTTTGTTAGGTTTGACCTAGTTAGGGAAAAAGTCAAGTGGAAGATAAAGTATAGGTAGGTGTGATGTGATCCTCATTTGGACACACACACTAACTTGTGTAATGCATAAGAGAGAGAGAAATAGATATCTGCAAGGAGAAGTAGCACTTGTTTGGGATTTTGTCTCTGTACTTTTGATCATCTATATTGAGGAAGTTTTGTTTGGTTTTCTTCCCCTAGAGGGTTTCCCAGGATAAATCTGTGTCTATCTTGTGATTGTATTTCTTTCAGTGATCCTGTATATGTTATTGTTGTGAAATTGAATTGAATACTAATGTCATATATCTTATCATATTGAATCTTAACATGGTATCATAGCTATTCCGAATAGGACATCCTTCACAAGGTGAAACTCTCTCTCTTCTCTCTCCGACAAGAAAGTAGGTATTCTTTCAAAGTTAGAATTTTGGAAATATGATTGCATAGAAATTTGTTCATCACTAGGGTGCATCTATTGAGACCTAAATCGAAATTTTTGAGTGGGTAGATCTATGAAAAAGTCAAAACCTAGTTTGACTTTGGACCAGAAAACTGCAAAAACTGTAGATCGGGATTTTGCAGGTCAATTTTGAGAGGTGAGGATTTGGAATCTCCAGAAACCAAGTGTACCAGTCAATTTTCCTCAGTCAAACGCATCTCATGGTAAGTTTTGTTTTTCATTTTGAGAATTTTCATTTTTTGGTGACCTCCTAGATAAGATGGACCCAAGCACTAAGTTTGAGGATAAGCTAGAAGGCATAGAGAATTTCCAAGCATGAAAATATAGGATTGGACTCATTCTTAGAGAGAATGATCTTACCAAATACATCAAGGAAGAAGTTGCAGAACCTGAAGAGGATGAAGCTAAGGAGAAGGACAAGAAGGACTTGATTAGGGAAATGAGGATCAATGTTTATCCTATCAAGGACCACTTGATTCCTAAAGTTTCATCCAAGGAGACCCAAAAGGAGATGTACGATTCCATATCCAGAATGTATGAAGGAAGAAACATAGAAAGATGAATTTGAGAACTCAATTGAAGAGTACCAAGATGTGCCAAGGAGAATCCATTCAAGACTACTTCATAAGGGTCTCCCAGTTCAAGAAGAAACTAGAAGCCATTGGAGACTCCCTTGATGAATATGAGATACTTATGAATTCTCTAAATGGTCTCACTCGACCTTGGGATTCATTCATCCATACTATGTGTTCCAAAAATGAAAGAATGAAATTCGACATTGTATGGGAATATTGCATCCAAGAGGAGGATAGAGTAGCCAATAGAGAATATCTACTTAAAGCCAATGATCAAGCCCTAGCCACCCATACCAATATAGGAATACGTAAATCTAACTTCAAGAAGGAAATCCACAAGGAGTATCAACCTCACAAGAAGTTCCAAAGGACAAGAGGAAACAATCCAAGAAGAAACTACTCCAACTTTCAATGTTTCAATTGTGGAAAACTAGGACACATTGCCAAAAATTGTCCATTGAAGAAAGAAGAATACAAAAACAGGAACAAAAACAAAAGATACCATGAACACCTACCTGAAGATGAAGATTATGAAGAAGAAGAAGAAGGACCTATAATAAAACAAGAAAAAGAAGAAGATGTAGAAGCATATGTATTAATTTCTGCACTCTCTGGGTCTATGACACCTAGAGAAGACACATGGATTATTGATAGTGGTGCTTTAAAGCACATGATGGGAAGAAAGAAAACTCTATCAAAACTTGAAGAGAAAAACTCTCCTAAGAAGGTATCATTAGGATATGACTATCAATACCCTATCAAAGGAATTGGTGAAGTAAGCTACAAGCTTGATTCTAGAACCCCCATGAAGATGAAGGAAGTCTTATATGTACTTGGTTTGAAGAATAATTTAATTTCTATCTTAGCATTAGACAAGAAACGATTTAGGGTTTCATTCATAGATGGACAAGTAATTATGTGGACCAAAGGAAAATCAATTGAAGATGCAGTTGTCATTGGTGAATAAGAAGGAGGATTACATAAACTCAAGGGACATTCAGAGAAAACCCTTGTTCATGAGCCCTCTAGCTTAAGTGAATTATGGCAAAGGAGATGTTAGTGCCCATAGGTTGGGTGGAAAAGGGCTCTATCCTAGGCAACATCAGGACTGCTTTAGACTATGCCTCCAGCCCTGCGCATTCATAGAGGGATCTCTTGCTTGTTTTTAGGTTTACTTCACGTAGGATATTCAATCAAGAATGGTTTAGAGGCCAAACTGCTGAATGGGAGGGGTGCGTTAATGTAAGATGTAGGTGGGACTATCAGAGTAAGGAACCATTGGGCAATGGAGTTGAAGGTATGGGTAGGGAACATATTGCAGGAGGTAAAGAATGGCATAAATTTACAAACAGAGGCAATATAGCCACTGATCTTGCAATCATGATATATTTAGCGAGTGATTAGTAGATGATAGGGAAGAGTCCATCACACAGAGCACCAACAAGATGAATTCTATGTAACTTTAGAAGAAAACTTAATGAATGTCTGAATCAATAGACGGAGCATAGCATGTATGAATTCCAGACTGTTATACACTCATTTCATACATGAAAGAAATTAACAAAGTGGAATGAAAACATGAAGAACATTTCACATAAAGAGATTACATATTGAAAGAAGCAATGACATAGGAATATATGTCTTGAAAGAACACGGAAATAAAAGACTATTTACAACGGAGAGCCTCAGCCCTTGAAAGTTTCCCAACCAACCCCTATTTCCCTCTATTGGGAGTGTATTTATACTATTTCAGTGCTGAGATTACTCTCCGAAACAAACCTAAAAACTATTTCCAGTCACAATCAAATGTTAACAGTCTAGAGAGTGTAACTATTGCCACGATTTACAAATGTGAATAAACATCATGGAGCTAGTGGGTGCACTCATCCTGAGTGACAGCCTAACGTGCTAGGATACTGTTGTGGATTCTGAGTATAATGCCTTTCTGTTTTCTTTCAGGTGAGTCACCATTTACTGGGTTTTGGACCTTTTAGCCGACCTAATGAGTCAGCATAATGCCCTTTTTCTGTCCAAAGTGTGTGTTTCTGCCATGTTCAAATGCATATTTCTGCATGGGAACACACTGGCAAGGTAGTTTGCATGTTTCCCCAGCTCAACCTCATTCGCCACCTCCTTCCTCTCCCGGTAACACTATTAGGCATGGGGTCTGGAAGAAGGGTCGCATTTCTCCTGGCCAAGGCAAGCCTTTGCGGTGGCTTTCCATTCTTGTAATCCTCACCTCTAGTGAGGTGGGATCTCCCATAGGAAATAAGGTGGAGCATACCTCCACCAGCCCCATCACCCTTGGCAAGTGGAATTTACAAACTGGGCTATGTAGGTATTAGACCCTTAATGCTCCCATCTGAACAAATTCTCCTCTAGAGAGTATTCTAGGACTGTCTCCTTCTGTGGAGGCTTTGGGGGCAGCGATGGTATCAGGGGTCCCTGAAAAAACAACTACGTAGAGCAAGTGTCCAGGAAATAAGTTGTTGGAGGTGCGACTATCTAAAGGTGGGTGTATCTCTCAAAATTCTTCACATCTGGGCCCTGATGGCTGGTGTCATCCTTGGCATGGAACACCAAGGTGACGGGTAAGTGGAAATTTGCTTTCCAACCATCAGCACACCCAGATGGACAAGATTTTCGAACCAGATCGCCATCACCAAACCCTTCAAATTTATATGGACTCGCGACAAAATGAAAACTCAGGCTTTGGAAATATGTTAGCTCACTCCCTGTGTTTCAAAGGTAATATATATAAGGATTCGAGACTGAATTCTGTAATGACTGGTCAGACTTTCCATACATTCTATCATCAAGTTTTTTTGGTGTTGATATGTGTGAGGGCACGGGCAGGGTGATCCTTTACCTGCTGGGGATCTAGTCACATCGCTTCATCGGCTGCAGCACCTTACCATTTGTTGTGGGAAATAATTTGGGTGCCACCTTATGTAGTTGATCCAGATTGCAAAGCACATGAAGTGACACTCCCATGCTTCCTTTCTCTTGTGACGTAGGAAACAGAATGGTCTCCCCCTTCATGCTGGCCTTGCCCCATGTGGATAGTGGATTCGCTAGTTATTTTCCTTACTTCCGCAGGCCAACTCACACAAAAGCTGCCTGTCTTTAGGCAATATGACTCTGACACAGGGATGATTTCACCTATACACACACTACAAATTGTGTCGGGGGATCGACCAATCTGTCAGGAGGTAGATTACGTGTATGAACGCCCCTTCCACTATCATCTCTGTACTGGATGTGAAACTTGCAGCCTTGAGGCCTCCTCAGCCATCTGATTTGGGGAACCTTTCACATCCATTGTCCATGTTTCTTTACTTCTACTGCCAATTTCTCCTCTCTTGATACAACGAGCAGCTTTAGGTCGAGGCGTGTTCTTACTCGTCGATCGTGATCGACCTTTCTGTGCAATCGTTGATCTGAGTGGGTCCTACCACCTATTTTTGTATCAGGACCCTCATGTTGTCTGCGTTATTTCAAATCACAAAAATAGCCACAACCGTGAATCTTATTCCCTTCTTCATCATGACCGTCGATATTTGCAGCAGATACCACTTTTCATGATTTAGAATCATGACTTTATCCGCACAAGTTTGTTGTGCGAAATCGACTGGGGTCATAGATCTACTCATGCTCTCATTTCCACTGTTAGACACTGTCGTCCTTTAACCTATTTTGCGATTTGGGAAAGTTCCTTCTATCAAGCATGTTTGCTCAGTGAAACCATTTCGGGCCGTCAATTGGGACTTGCCTTGATCTTGGCCTTTCATTGTTTTCCAGTTTTAATGGACTCTGGGAATGCCAAACTTTGACCATTCTCCCACTTCTTTGGCCAAAACCATGATCTATCATCGCTCTTCTTCCGTGTTCTCCCAGATCATTGGTCTATGACGCCTTTCTCTATCATCTATGCTGCTACAAGTCTTCACCTATGGAGGAATATACCACTGTAGATTGAGCTCTCTTCATCATCTGACGGTTTCAAAACATGGAAAATGTGCCTCTGATAATCTGAAGGGCGTTTACATAATTTTCAAATGAATAGGACCCTTTTCGGACTTTGTCAGGACCATAAATCGACTGTTACAAACAAAGTGCTAACAGGAGGATTTCTCACATCAACTACAAAGAGTTACCCCATGTGAGAAAAGTAGTGATGGGTTTACCATATTTGAAGATTGATCATGAAGGCATTTTCAAAGGATGTGCAAAAGGAAATAATATCAATAATCCACTTCCAAAGAGTGAGACAAAGACTAAAGCTATGTTGGAATTAATCCATTAAGATGTATGTGGTCCAATTCTCTCCACATCTTTGAGTGGTTATGAATATTATGTTACATTTATTGATGACTATTCAAGAAAGACATGGATATATTTCTTGAAAACAGAGTGAAGTATTTGGAAAATTCAAGGAATTCAAAGCCTTAATAGAGAATCATTCAGAAAGAAAAATCAAGACACTCAGAAAATACAATAGTGGAGAATATAATTCAAAATATTTTGAATCCTTTTGTAAAGAAGCTGGAATCAAGAGGGAACTATCTACTCCCTACAATCCTCAATAGAATGGTGTTGCAGAAAGAAAGAATAGGACCATTATGGAAGCAGTGAAGACAATGATACATGATCAAGATCTTCCAATTTATATATGGTTTGAAGCAACAAAGACGACATTTTATGTACATAATAGATTATCCCATAGTGCCCTTGGATTTAATACTCCAGAAGAAATGTTCACAGGAAAGAATCTTGAAGTGAGCCAAATCAATATATTTGGTTTACCAGTATATATTCACATACCAAAAGAAAAGAGAACCAAGTTGAACCCTTCCGGAAAGAAGGGAGTATTTGTTGGATACTGTGAAGTCTCCAAAGCCTCCAGAATATACATTCTAGGATTACATCACATGGATATTAGTAGAGATGTAACATTTGACAAAAAAGCAGCTCTCGAGAGATCCATAAAGTTCCAGCATGAATAAGTATATGAAGGAGATGTACCTCCTAGAAATATAGAATCTGCACCCTCCCCCAAAGATGAAACACCAGAAGACCATGATATGCTAGAACCGCAAGAACCTCCTACTATGAATATGTCACGAAAGACAAAGATTTCTTGTGAAAGAGAAATTATATAAGAATCAAAGAAGTATGGAGATCCATAAGGCTCCACAAGAGTAAGAAAGAATCCAAATCCATTTTCCAGTTATGTGGCTTTGATGTGTGATATCGTAGATCAAGTTATGAAGAATCTATGCAAAAGAAAGAATGGGTAGAAGCAATGGCGGAAGAATACCAATCAATAATGAAGAATGATGTTTGGGATATAGTTCCCAAACCATAAGGCAAAAGTGTGGTATATTCCAAGTGAATATACAACATAAAGCATGAATCTAATGGAAGTATTAAGAAATACAAGGCAAGGTTTGTAGCTAGAGGATTCTCTCAGAAAGAGGGAATTGATTATGAAGAGACATTTGCATAAGTATCAAGGTACACTTCCATTAGAACCATCATGGAACATGCATCCATGATGAAGTGGATTTTACACCAGATGGATGTGAAGACAACTTTCTTAAATGGTGTTATTGAGGAAGAAGTGTAGATAGAAAAACCACAGGGATTTGAAGTTGAAGGCAGACGTAGTCACATATGCAACTTGAAGAAGGATTTGTATGGATTGAAGAAATCTCCTAGAGCTTGGTATGGAAGGATAGATTGATTTTTGACAAGCTTGGGATTTACCAAAAGTAAAGTTGATCCTAACCTTTACTTTAAGTTTATGGATGATGAACCTGTCATATTATTGTTGTATGTGGATGATTTTTTTCTGACAGAAATGAGAAATAGATTGTAGAGTGCAAGAAGATTCTAGCTGAAGGATTTGAGATGAAATACCTTGGATTGAAGCACTACTTTCTAGGTCTGGAAGTATGGAAGAACCCAGAAGAAATATTTATCAACCAGGTGTTATCTCCCCAAATAAACTTTAGAAAGTCATTAGAAAAACCTTTATTAAAATTTTTCAGGCTCATTTTAATGAGTTCTAACTTGTAAATATTTTTAAAAAAACTTTGTAGTTAGTCTTTATTTCAAAAAATAGGTTTCGGTGGCTAAGAATTGTTTCAAAATGGTCTCTAAGCCACTTTTGACATCTAAAACCACTTTTGACATCTAAGACCACAATTTCAAGGCGCTCCAAGCCACCGAAATTGGCATTTTTACTATAAAAAGTCATCATTTTCAAATGATGATTCCGAGTGACTGGAGAATCATTTTGTAAAATGGTAAAAATATTTTTTCCCTAACATGTCAGAGAACAATAATCTCTCTTAGTTTTCCTACAGGTGTTTCACATTGAGATAATCGAGTCCATATCTAAGCCCTAATTTTCGGATCTCAGAATTTCCTTGTTTGACACATGTTTTTGAAGTACAGATCTCAGGAAAATGAAAACAAATTTCAAAAAAAATGAGAGAGGTTTTTTCTCAAAACAAACTAATATACAATAACCTCTTTCGATTTATACACAGGTGTCACATATTTGGAGAACCAAATCCATCTCTGAGCCGCAGTTTTCAGCAATTTGGCCCAATTTTTTGTGGCAAAAGATGACCTGTCAGTCCTCCAGGTGGCATTTTCAATCTCATCTATCAGTCCATGAAGATTTTCTGCAGCTGTTGAAGACCATTGAGATAGAGGTGGCCCCCTTAAATAGGATCCTTTCCTATTTTTCATAAAAGTGTTTTGAATGTCTATTTTTAGCATATTTGATACAATTTTATAGGATCTTGAACTGTTTTGTAAAGGCTATAAATCCTGTGACTTCTGTAGCACAAAGGGGTCGATTTGGAGTTCTAGCTACACTGTTGTTGTGATAAAGAAACTTTCTATAATATATTTAGTATGCAAGATTCTTTCATTGTTATTTGTCAGATCTTCTTTTACATTTATGTTCTATTCTTATGAGTGAATTTTGTTCTTTATCTATGTTTACATAATCTCTTGGTGACTGTCATCTTACCATTTGATTAGTGAGAAAAGGATCACAAGTAATCATACTAGTTTTATTGGCCCATCATATATATGTGTTCTGGTTAATAAAGTCAGTTTATTCTTCCATATTTATCTATTAGGCCTTGTTTTGTCTGAATGTATTTAAGACTGTCTTGAGTATACCATTCAGTGAGTTAGATATTCATTTTTATCCAAGATTACCCATCATTCAGCGAATCATTGAGAGAATAGATTAAGTTACCAGGCATATTCGAGCTACAACCTATAAGAGTTTCCTAGAGTGCTAACATTTTGGTGCCGTTGCCGAGGAGAGGAGATTGAAGCTCAGCTTCCCTGGGAGGACAACATAGATCCAACTTTGATGATAAACAAAGTCTGGACACTATTTTGGTTGTAATCATCTATCTGGCGACTCCATGAAGGACTAATTCACTGGCGACTCCACAATATTCAGATGTCAAAAGCAGTTGCTGCTCTTTTGGCTCGGAGGTTTGCACCTCTTGAATTTTCTTTAGTTCCCGGTTTCCCACATCTAGTACTTGATATGTCCGAATGGGGAGATTTTCTACTTGTCTTCAAAGAGGAGAAAGAAGAAAATTCTGTAGAACACCTCCTCAAGTTTCATGAATGCATGGATATACTAGATCAATAGCATGAAGATGTCCGTATGAAAATGTTTATGTATTCATTGTACGGTGATGCACATCAATTGTATTTTTCTTCACCTCCTTCTAGCATTTCATCATTGAAGGATTTTCACTGAGCATTCACTGAGCACTGCAAAAGGTATTTTTCAGATGAGTTTGCATTTAGTAATTGCTGAGACGGATACGAATTACATTATAAGGTTGAAAATGTAAATAGAGATGGATCTCTCCCTCACAATATGAAGCAACCCTTCAATGATCTTCAAGATGATGCACTTTCCCATAAACATAAACTAGAAATGGATTATAAAGGAGTTGAATGTTTGCTTACTATCATTAAATCTGATTTTTATGAATCTAAAGAGTTGATTTCTTTAACTACACATGGAAATGATCAACTTTATGCTGGTCAAATGACCATTGAAATTAGTAAGGCTATCCCACAATTTTCAGATTTGCAGACTAACGAAAGTGGTAGTAACCATGAGGAACAAAATTTTCAGGGACGATCTATTCTTTAGCTAGAACATTAGGAGGATCCTCCTTATCCTTATGAATATGTTGTTTCAAATTATGATGAGGAACAAGATGAGATTTTTCCAAATCTATTTCATGATTCTATTGCTGATACTTCTATACAAGAAGCTTCATCTTTGTCATTAAGATCTTATCTTGATGCTCCTATATTCGAAAAATACAGTGATGAGGAAGAAGATTTTGAGGTTTATAAAGGGTTGTTGACTACTATATTGTCATCTAGTTCTACTTTTTAGCAAAGGGATGATCAGAAATGTATGCATGCTGTGGTTAATGATAGTTATGAAGAGTATGTTGCATAGGGGACACCTCTTTTTGTGATTGATATATTAATGATCTTCAGGATTTTAATCATGGTGTAGATGTTTTTGACATTGTACCAAATGCATCTGCTGACTTAGAGTGTCAATAAGATCAGTTTGTTCCCTTTGAAAAAACAAAATATAATGAACAGATTTTTATATCAGCATGTGACAGATTTGAATATGCAGCAGATAGTAAGGGCAACCCTCAGTTTTTTGATTTGCAGACAAAGGGAGAGTGCAATAGATATGAAGAGGAAGATGATGAGCTGAAAATCTCATATCAGCAATCCATCCTATATGACTCTCTAATAGAAGTTGAGCAGTCCACATTCAGCATTGAGATCAGTGACAGCCATCAACAAAAGCATCTCAGTCAGTTGGAGCAGCATCATAAAGAGGTATTTCCTGTTGGCTTTTATGACCCTATTGCAAACTATTTGGAATCTTTTAGCAGTATATATGTTAAAATATTTCTATCATATGAAAGTTGGCTTTATCATCTATTCAAACCACTTCCTTGTTCGATGTACATTCCTTTATTTATGGGGTCTATTGTAAAGGAAAGTGTCCTATGGCTAGGGTTTAAGAGGCCATCAACATACTGGGGTTGAAAGAGAGATGCACAATGTTCAGCAAGTATATATAAACAAGAATAGAGATGAGAAAGGTCCACACCTGATAAACTGAATGCTGGTCCAAGCTTTCTCTTCAATCCTCTCCTTGCTCCTCTTGCTCCAAGAGACCTGCAAAACAAGTTATACCTTCCTCAAGCCATTATGACCACATATAAGACAATGATCTGAATAACATTATAATATGATCATAAACAAAAATTCAATCACACATTGAACAATGATTTGGGAAGAAGAAGGACATCACATCTTTATTAATCTTGAAAACAAGTACAAATATACCTTCTCTTCAAGTTAGGCACCTCATGAAACCTTGATCTAGATCTGTTGTTTCTCTTCTCCAAAGAACTCAGCCTCCAAGCTCTACAACACAAGGGAAAGCTCCTAGGGAAAAGGTGTAGGAAAAGGGAGTCCCAATTTCTCCAGCATAAAAATGCATAAAATCCAAGTCCCTCTCATGTCTTCTCCTACTTCTATTTATATGGGTGAAATAAGGTAGTTCGAAGGTTAGAGAAGTTACAGCAGTTAAGTAAATGCAGTTACATGACATAACTAATATCCAGTTAACGCATATTTTAATATTTAAATGTTAATAAACACATGTGCGGGTCTGCAGTAGAGCAACCCGCGAATGATGTGCGACTCTACATAAGAGCAACCCGCGAATACCAAGATTCGCGACTTGCTGTGAAGGATACTCGCGAGTGATGCGCGAGTTGTCAATAGAGAGAGTCGTGCATACATCCTAACATGGAAAATGTGGCAAAGTAATTAGCTGGATAGAGGCAGAATGTATTCCATAATAAGCCAAGCTATAGTATTCTAGGCAAACCTCAATCCATAAGTGTCCTTTTGTGTGCCAACATAAGGAAAGTTGACACTCGGATGGAGAGGTGCCATTCTGGTGTATAACAGATTCCCCCTAATGTGTGAGGTTAGAGGGGAAGATGATAGCCGAAATACATTATAAAGGAAAGCTGAGTATGGAGAGAGAGCAGAGAATCCAAGATCAAAAGGCTCGAGTGAAGTTACCTGTAAGAGAGATAAATGTCAGAAAAACTGATCTCTGGGATATACACATCCATACACAAATCATTGCCATAAAGATAAAGGAAGATCCAACATATGTATAACTGATGAAACTATCATGGTCGCTCAATATGCAAAAAGGCCCCATATCAAATCTAAAGGAGCCATGGCCACAAATGAACAAGGTGGATCCATACTCGACAATCGATCATAGCCACAAAAATACAAGGTGGATCTATGTCTCAGCAAAATGTCATATAAAGTATAACAAGGTCTTGCGCAACTTGGGCAATAGCAAAATGATGACAATGCTATTGTCGGCCCCAAGGTCTCCAATCCAAACTGCCCAAAAAAGGTACGAATCCTAACCATGCGAATAAAGGAGCTGAAGTTGAACATGGAGGAAACCATTTGATTATCGGTCAATGAAGAAAACCGTTAACAAACGCGAGGGAAACCACCATTAATGAAAATGGTCCCCAAGGTACCTAGTACATTCTAACAAGTGTGATTACAAGGACTTGAAGAATCCATTGAGTAGGAGACATTAAGGTATCCCCACTACCCAATAGCGAGGGAAATTGCCATTGAGGACAACAATTCCCAAGGTACTGTCGTAAAAATCTAAATCTCATCCCCAGAGCAAGATGTGTTGCGGTCGATAGGAAGAGATCCGTTGGAAGGAAGGCATTAAGGCATCCTTAATCATCCAACACGAGGTAAGTCAAAGACTAATTGGATCTGGAAATGTTACTTAATTTCACAAAAAGGACCACTGAAGACATGATGTAATGAACTGATACCAGGGAATGGCCGACACAAAAGGTCAAGGCAACTGCAGAATGGCCGACAAAGGTTTAATCCTTGAATAGTGAGCACGACACAAAAGTGACTTAGGCAGCTTTTGACACAAAATAGGACCAACGAAACAAATATACAATGTAGGAAACATTGACAGATTCCCCACATAATTGGAAAAGAGACCAACTGGAGGAGTAAGAAACTCTAAATCGGGATAAGGTCAAAATACTAGGACCCAACTGTTGATAGACTCAAAACTGGTGCTTTGTTCAAGGAAACAAGACTTGCTGCCATGATGTAAAAAGACATGGAAATAAACCTTCCCCTTCCCTTCTTTCTTGTAAAGGTTTAACGAGTCCAAGAAAGCAAACTCGGGACCATCTTCATTTTTTGACAAGCTCGAAGAAAAGAAAGAAGAATGCTTGATAAGGCACTAATTCATGGATTTTACGAGCCCGAAATAGTACATGCTCGACGGTGTTTTCATAGTTTAGAGAGTCTAAAAACTCCAAAGAAGACTCCAGGGGGGTACTTTTCATACAATTTAGCCTCCTAAGGCCGAAAAAGTATAAAACAAACCAAAGAAGAACTCTCTTAACTTCCGAAGAAGAAAAGGCGCACCTTTTTCGTAATTAGTCAGGAAGGTCCGAAAAAGGTTAAATTACCACCTACCCAATGCTCCTTCAAAAGCAGCATATAGAGCCTGAGTTTTACGAGTGTGAAGGAAGGCAAGATCACTCGGAAAGATCCATTTGATTACAAGAAATGGAGCTTACAACAATAAACTCGATGCTTTGTTCTTTAGGTTTTAACGAGCATGACAAAGACATAAAGTACACTCAGAATCTTTTTCATGTTTTGGTCCAGAGCACGAAAAAGAGAAAAATAAGCTCATACCGAGGGTTCCTTTTCCGTAAGTTTAGTCCCTCGGGTCCGGAAAAGAGATAAACCTATGCCTGAGAATACTCTTCTCAATTCAGTAGAAAAGAGAGTGATCATTTCTCGTATTATTCCACATGGTCCGAGAAAGAGATAACCTACGACCAATGTGGATGTCCATTCACATATTCTTAACGAGCCTGAACGGACAAGTTTACTCGGCAGTCAAGTCTATTTTGAGGAGTCAGACTTGGGCCTAAAGAAACTCATAATCTTTCCCGCGAAGTTTTAACGAGTCCATAAAATTCAACTCGCGGCCTCCTTACTATTTTTAACGAGCTCAAAGGAGAGCAGAAAGAATGCTCTAAAGGCGAGGAGACGAGTGTCATAAGGCAGGCGAAACTAGTTCCAAGTGCAAGGAACAAACCTATGCATAATGCAAGGAAAGTGAGCAAGATAAGAACACTCGGGGAAGGTCTCCTTGGGGTAAAGGGTGTCAAGTTGCAAAGGCAAAATGATACAAGGCTAAACGGCGATGAGAACAAAGATGAGGGCTTATACAACGAGCTAAAAGCATGGAAGCTAGCATCAGACTCATAAGCGCAAGCAAGGCATATGCAAATGAAATTATAGCTTGAACAACAAGGTGAGGCCCATAAACAGTTGTGAATACAACTAATAATCCTGTCTCCAAGAAACAACAACATCAGAAGAAAAGATCCGATGCGGGTCACTTTGGCAGAAACACTTGTGACTTTGCTATCTTCTACAAATGGAAAAGTCAAGGCAGAATCAATCGAAGAAGATTCTATAGGAACAAGGCTCGAGGGTTTATAATCAATAAGATCAACCTCAGAAGAGAAGCGAAAATCAACAAGGGAGATAGAGTTTGCAGGAACAAACTCAATATCACAGGAGATGAGAAATTCATAAGAAAAAAATCAAACTCATCAGGATCACTGACTTGCTTTTCAAATGAAGAATCACAAGACTCAACAAAAACCAACATAAGAAAAAGGGAAGACTTACTAAGCAAATCAGGGTTAGACTTAATCACAATTGAAAAAGAAGGTTAGACTGTATCAAAGACTCCAGGAAGACTTCATCCGAAGGGAGGAAATCATCCGAGATAGGACACATATCTGAACTTTCAACTGGATGGACAGAGTGGAGAGAAGGCTCTACAATCTGTATAGGATGACTCACCCGATCAACTACTGGGACCAAGTCCCGAGAAGGTAAGCATGAAAACAGAGGCTGCCTCTCAGTAGCAATTGAACACAAAGGACAAGAAGCCACATAGTTCACCTGTGGTGGGGTGGTGTCTACAGAAACACTGGGAATCAATAAAGGAAAGACTTGGTCTCTAGTTGGGTCAGGAGACGGATCAAGAAAATCCAACTGATCTATAGTGACAATTTCTTTGCCATGATTAAAGTACATCACACGAAAGAATGTTGACACCACAGCTTGCATGGCATAGACATAATCACGTCCAAGGAGCATATTAAAGTCCAAGGGGTCTTCTATCACCATGAAGTCAACTAAGACGGTCTTCCCACCCAAAGTAACAGGTGTTTGAGGAATAATTCCCAAAGCTAGACAAGTTCTTCTATCAAATGCCAGTAACTGACTAGCAGTCGACACAAGGCTGGGAGATCCCATACCTTGCCAAGCACGAGCAGACAAAATACTAACTGAGGCTCCTTCATCATCAATGCAACGAGCAATTCTATGGGGTTCAAATTTGACCTTTATCTGGAAAGGTGCATGGGAAGGAAGGCGCGGCTCAACTAGGCTATCCCAATCAAAGGAAGCAATCTGAGGGCTTGGTGGGGGTTGATCCGAAACAAGTTCAGTTCCCCCTTGTTCAGTAAGATCTGAACTGGCAGTGAAGAAAATGTGACTAGTAGACACTTCACTCTCCAAAGGAAGAGTGGGGTTGATCAATACTGGAATCGATTCAACCACTTCGTGAAATTCACTCTTCGAAGGGAGAGTGGGATTGACCAAAGATGACATTGGTTCAATCACATGAGGAGCACTCTCTGAAAGAAGAGTGGGATCAACCAAATCTGAGATTTGTTCGACCACTTGATCAACCAAAGGTTGAGTAGGATGTTGAGAAACTATAGGGTGTTCACAAGAACGAAATCCATGAGTCTTGGACCACACTCTTTGCACCTCTGGGATAGTAGGGCACAGATGAGTAATATGATCTCCCTTGCATAGCACACAAGGGAACTTAAGATGATGCTTCGAACAACTAGTTTTCTCAATGGTATCAGCATGACTAGCAGTGGCTGACAGCTTGCTCTCAAAATGACCTGCAGAGGATAAGAGTTTTCCCCCAGCGTGAACAACAGAGGCTGGGTGACTGGGTCCAACCTCACTAAGAGAGGCTGGTTGTTGAGAGACTCCATAATGTTCAAAAATGGGATGACCATGAATCCAAACTCTTCGCACCTCCTCAATAGAAGGGAATTTATAAGTAAGGTGGTCTCCCTCACAAAGCTTACAAGGAAACTTGAGCTTGTGTTTTGAACGGGTAGACTTGTCAACAGTGTCAACATGACTCGCAGCGGTTGACTAGGAACCATCAACATGCATAGCAGAGGCTGAATGGTAAGGGTCAACATGCTTTGCAGCAGTTGAGTGTGTGCCCCCAGCTTGAGCAACAGAGGCTGGGTGGACGGATCCAACGTGAACAACAGAGGTTGGATGGGGAGGTTCAACTTGAAAACCAGAGGTTGAACGAGTGCACTCAGCGTGAACACCAGAGGCTGAGTGAATGGATCCAACTTGAACAACAGAGGTTGGATGGGGAGGTTCAACTTGAAAACCAGAGGTTGAACGAGTGCACTTAGCGTGAACACCAGAGGCTAAGTGACAGGATCCGACATGACCTGGAAAGGTTGGAAGGATCCCACCAGCGTGAACACCAGAGGCTGGATGGATGGATCCAACTTGAACAACAGAGGTTGGATGGGAAAGTTCAACTTGAAAACTAGCGATTGAACGGATGCACTCAGCTTGAACACCAGAGGTTGAGTGACAGGATCCGACATGACCTGAAAAGGTTGGAAGGATCCCACCAGCATGAACACCAGAGGCTGGATGGATGGATCCAACTTGAACAACAGAGGTTGGATAGGAAGGTTCAACTTGAAAACCAGAGGTTGAACGGGTGCACTCAACGTGAACACCAGAGGTTGAGTGACTAGATCCAACATGACCTGCAAAGGTTGGATGGGTACCCCGAGCCTGAAAAACCGAGGCTGGGTGGTGAGGTTCAACTTGACTTGCAGAGGTTGAACGGGTTCCCCCTTGCTTATGTGCTTTCTTCCTATTCCTCCTTCTTTTACTCCTTTTAGACTGCCGGTTACTAGTATCAGTACTTTCACCGCATGAGGTAGAAGGAGGAGGAGAACTAACTACAGGTGAAGGGGAGACAGTGTTTTGATGCCCTTGATATAAGGTGCTTACTTGAGAAGCATCAGGAGCATTCAGGACAGTTGGAGTGGAAAACAACCACACCGATAGCCCTAGGGTGAATCCCGGAAGATTCAAGGTGGCCATCAAGGGAACACCAACATTCCCTATGAGAGGAATAGGACAAGGAGCTCCCATCAAGGGGATCTCTTGGTTGGTGTTCGAAGGGGTGCTAGCCATAGTTTCAAAACAAGATACAAAGTCAGAGGTTGATGATCAACCAAAATTACAAAGTAGACACCTAAAGGCCCACTAAGTACAGACAAACAACACAACACTCACTAAAAAAGATCCTAGAGTCTCAAGCAATCTAAACAGGATATAAAGATATACCTTCCAGAAGAAGGCTGATGAACAGCTACTTGGCATCCTTGATGGGTTCTCAGGCACAAGCGGAGGAATCACCCACCACCCTCCTTTACTTTCCACAAGGGTTACCTTCCAATTCTGTCCGAGGTGAACTAGAAATAACCTTCCGGTTTACCTGTGTATGAGCCCTAAAAGACAAGAGACTAAAGGCTACCTTGATAATACCTACTGTCTAGGGGAACAGTCGCAAGCCGAGCTCGTATGCATGGGCAGGTTAGCTGAGCCCGAAATTCTACCTAGACAGAATCCCCAGATGCGCAAAATTCCTGGGTTACATTTTGACAAGGATTCGGGGGGTTATCCCCTCTGTCCAAGCCTCCACGCGGCCTCGTGCTTAACTCCCGTTTGAGAGGAGCTTCCCAGATACAGTGATAGAATCAAGGATTTACCTAGTGATAGGCCAACTACGTCTGAAATTTAACACTTTTGGGGAGTTGAAACACCCTAACCCACAAGTCTAGCCTAAGCTAGTTGGTGTATGACCCTATAAAATAAAACTTGCTAATAATTTTAAAATTATGTCGTTTATTTTATGGGCTGTTTTTACTCAGAGGGTAAATGGCATGAAACTCATGTGGTGTTCGACTCAAAAAATGAAACAAAATGACTAAGCAAAGAGAAATGAGATGCAAAGAAGCAAATAACTATTCTCTTTATATTTTCAAATAGAAACTTGAAAGCCAAAAAGATAAAATCTTTTTATACTTTTTAAATTTTTCAAAAATAATGCTATGCTATGCAAACTAGACTAACAGCCTAATCTATATGCACATAAAGCAACCATATGTTTTTGTATTTTTCTTTTATAAATGCAAAAGAAAAATCAGTCTATCTACTTATGCAAACAAGTACTGAAAGCAAAGAAAATAGACAACTACTCTATACCCCGATAACAAACCCTAGGTTTCCCTAAAGTTGAATATAAACCTCTTTTAAAAGGAAAGCTTACAAAAGTAAACAAGCCAACACTTTGGAATGAAAAGATTGAGCATAAAGACTGACATAAACAAAGGTCAAGAAGTCCCAAGCATCAATCTAACCTACAAACAAAGGCTGCTCAGTACCTTGTCCACAAGGTCAAACCAAAGAAAGAGGTAGGAGGAAAAGCAGCAAAAAGAAGTTCTTTTCAATTTTCTTTTATAAAATGCAAAAGAAAAACTACCTACAGAGCAAAGCATGTAGATAAAAAGAACAAAGCAAAAGGAACTTTCCTATGCAACCACCCAACAAACTCTAGAATCAACTAAAGTCAGCATAAACCCTACTTGGAAGAAAGGCTTGTATAAGAGACAAGACAACTATTTTGGCAAGGTGAAGTAAACCAACCAAAGAAGGAGGAAAACAACATCCACAAGCTTCTGAAATCAAACAAAGGCCACTAACAGAGGCTGATCAGAAACAAAAGGCCAAAAAGCAAACCAAGCAAAGGAGACAGGTGAAAGAGCAAAGAGTAAATCCTAATGCTATAAAGGAGCTTACCACATAGATAAAGAACAACAAAAAGAATGACACAAACGCCCTGGATTCATGCACCCGCAGAAGACCTTAACAAACCCACCATGCACCTGAAATGCACTGTGCTTTGAGTAAACTTGGATCTAATAAAGAAAACAAGCAAGAATTACTCCAAGCAAAAAAACTCGAAGGCTTTTGAAAAAGCAGGTAGGGTGATCACCAAAAGTCTTCAGACAAGCTACACAGCATTCATAAAGAGACACCACTACTCAGAAATAGGGATTACCTGAAGAAGGGAACGAGCAAAAACTTGACTTAAAAAATCCAAACTTCCAGGTATATACGCAACTGTCGATAAGGGTAGGTCGCGAATGACACGCGACTGTTCAATAGAACAACCCTCGCATGCAAACTTGTATTCGCGACTGTTTAGAAGAACAACCCGCGAATAGGTGTAAAAATCACAATCAAGGGTAGAAAACTGCCTTAGGAAGGTAGGGGAGAGGGTCCAATCAGACTTAAAAATGTTCCTAAGTGGCAAGAAGGACCTGAAACAACGCAAAAGCTGAAAGAAATCAAGAGAAAAACCCCAAACAGACAAGGCTAGTCCCCAGCGGAGTCGCCAGTTCTGTTGTAAAGGAAAGTGTCCTATGGCTAGGGTTTAAGAGGCCATCAACGTACTTGGGTTGAAAGAGAGATGCACAATGTTCAGCAAGTATATATAAACAAGAATAGAGATGAGAAAGGTCCACACCTGATAAACTGAAGGCTGGTCCAAGCTTTCTCTTCAATCCTCTCCTTCCTCCTCTCGCTCCAAGAGACCTGCAAAACAAGTTATACCTTCCTCAAGCCATTATGACCACATATAAGACAATGATCTGAATAACATTATAATATGATCATAAACAGAAATTCAATCACACATTGAACAATGATTTTGGAAGAAGAAGGACATCACATCTTTATTAATCTTGAAAACAAGTACAAATATACCTTCTCTTCAAGTTAGGCACCTCACGAAACCTTGATCTAGATCTGTTGTTTCTCTTCTCCAAAGAACTCAGCCTCCAAGCTCTGCAACACAAGGGAAATCTCCTAGGGCAAAGGTGTAGGCAAAGGGAGTCCCAATTTCTCCAGCATAAGAATGCATAAAATCCAAGTCCCTCTCATGTCTTCTCCTAGTTCTATTTATATGGGTGAAATAAGGTAGTTCGAAGGTTAGAGAAGTTACAGCAGTTAAGGAAATGCATTTACATGACATAACTAATCTCCAGTTAACGGATATTTTAATATTTAAATGTTAAGAAACACATGCGCGGATCTGCAGTAGAGCAACCCGCGAATACCAAGATTCACGACTTGCTGTGAAGGATACTCGCGAGTGATGCACGAGTTGTCAATAGAGAGAGTCGTGCATACATCCTAACATGGCAAATGTGGCAAAGTAATTAGCTGGATAGAGGCAGAATGTATTTCATAATAAGCCAAGCTATAGTATTCTAGGCAAACCTCAATCCATAAGTGTCCTTTTGTGTGCCAACATAAGGAAAGTTGACACTCGGACGGAGAGGTGCCATTCTGGTGTATAACAGGTTCAAGATCAAAAACAAGTTCAGTAAATCAGTTTCTTGCATGGCTTCATTGGAAGTATGAGTTTACTTGATTAAGAAGCAGTACAATGGGTCAGTGTAGAAACAGGCAGTAGAATAAACTTTTCATACGAGCAGATAGATTATGTTCGATTGTTTTTTTCTTGAATAAGCAGAGCAAGCTACAGGCAGGCTACAAGTTTATAGGGGGTCAGTTGTAAAGGCCAGATGACTCCATGCCCAATGGAACACTAGAAGATAGGTTTGAATTTTTGTTTTACAAGAAAGGAATAGGATCTATGGTTCTTGGAACCTCATAGGGAGGATTCCATCCCCGAGTAGGAGCCAGATTTTATCTCCCCAAATAAATTAGTCAAATTTATTTTATTAAGAGGTAGAAAGTCATTAGAAAAATCTTTATTAAATTTTTTCAGGTTCATTTTAATGAGTTCTAACTTGTAAATATTTTTAAATAAACATTGGAGTTAGTATTTATTTCAAAAAAATCGAAAAACATGTTTCAGTGGGTAAGCATTGTTTCAAAATGGTCTCCAAGCCATCGAAAGCTCCGCTTTCGGTAGCTAAGACCGCAATTTCAGAGCGCTCCAAGCCACTGAAATTGACTTTTTTACTATGAAAAGTCATATTTTCAAATGATTATTCTGAGTGAATGGAGAATGATTTGCAAAACGGTCCAAGGTTTTTGTTCCTAACATGTCAGAGAACAATAACCTCTCTCAGTTTTCCTACAGGTATTTCAGATTAAGAGAATAGAGTCCATCTCTGAGCCCTAATTTTCGGATCTCAGAATTTCCCTATTTGACACATGTTTTTGAAATATAGATCTTGGGAAAATGAAAATGAATTTTTAAAAAAATGAGAGAGTTTTTTTCTCAAAACAAATCAATATACAATAACCTCTTTCGGTTTATACACAGGTGTCACAAATTTGGAGAACCAAATCCGTCTTTGAGCCCCAGTTTTCAGCAGTTTGGCCCAATTTTTTGTGGCAAAAGATGACTTGTCATTCCTCTAGGTGGCATTTTTTACCTCATCTATTAGTCCATGAAGACTTGTTGCAGATTTTGAAGACCATTGAGATATAGGTGTCCCCCTTAAATAGGATCCTTTCCTATTTTTCATAAAACTATTTTTGACTATCTATTTTTAGTATATTTGATCCAGTTTTATAGGATCTTGAACTATTTTGTAAAGGCTATAAATCCTGTGAATTTTGTAGCACAAAGGGGTCAATTTGGAGTTATAGCTCACTGATGTTGTGATAAAGGTACTTTCTATAATATATTCAGTATGCAATCTTCTTCCATTGTTATTTGTCAGATCTTCTTTTACATTTATGTTCTATTCTTATGACTGAATTTTATTCTTTATCTATATTTACATAATCTATTGGTGACTATCATCTGACCATATGATTAGTGAGCAAAGGATCATAAGTAATCATACTAGTTTTATTGTCCCATCATATATATGTGGTTGTGTGTATGTGTTCTGGTTAATAAATTCAGTTTCTTCATCCATATTTATCTATTAACTATCTAACAGTAGCTCTTAAAGGCCTTGTTTTTTCTAAATGTACTTAAGACTGTCTTGAATATACCATTCAGTGAGTTAGATATTCATTTTGATCCAACATTACCCATCATTAAGAGAATCATTGAGAGAAAAGATTAATTGACCATGCATCTTCGAGCTATAACCTAGAAGAGTTTCTTGGAGTGCTAACACCAGGGAAAGTATGTTGTGGAAATCCTAAAAATATTTGATATGTTGGAATGTAAAGTCATGGCCACACCCATAGATACCAACCTGAAGCTATTAGTTGATGAATTGTCAGAGTTAGTGGATGTGACTCAATACATATAGATTATTGGTTCATTGATGTATCTGACTAATACTAAGCAAGATATATGCTTTGCTGTGAACACCCCGAGTCAGTATCTAGTTGAGCCTATACGTGTTCACTTGGTATCTAAAAAGCATGTGATGAGGTAGCCGAAAGGTACGATAGACTTTGTTCTATACTATGTTGGATATCTTGAATACATATTGTATGGTTATATAGATGCATTTTGGGATGGAAGTGTCTCAGATAATAAGATAACCTAAAGTGGATGTTATTGTTTGGGATCCTCCATGATCTCATGGTTTAGCAGGAAGCAGTCCAGTGTTTCTCTTAGCACAGTTGAAGCAGAGTATATAGCAACTTGTTCTACTAGTTGTGAAGCCATATGGCTTCGAAAATTGATGTCAGGTCTATTTGACCTGGAGTTGGATAGCACATTGATTCTATGTGAAAACCAGAGTTGTATAAAGATGACGGAGAACCAAATGTTCCATGACAAGTCAAAGAACATAAAAATCCGATATTTTTACATACGAGATATGGTACAAAAGGGATCTACAAAGTTCCAGTATGTAAGCACTGATGAGAAAGTTGTTGATGTGTTGACTAAGCCTCTATCTCGAGTGAAGTTTGAATGCTTTCATGACAAGATTGGTGTGGTTCATAAGGACCTTCCTCGAAAGGGGGAGCAATGATGATGATGTTGCGGTGGGATTGTATCATCCCTGGACATTAGTCCTAGAGTGATCCACATACTTTTGTATTCATGATGATGATGTTGCAATGGGATTGTATCATCCCTAGAAATTAGTCCTAAAGCTATCCATAGACCTTTGTCTCTGTGATGTGGTTGGGATTGTATCATCCCTAGACATTAGTACTAAAGTGATCTACAGACCTTTTTCTCCGTAATGTGGTTGGGATTGTATCATCCCTAAATATTAGTCCTAAAGTGATTCATATACCTTTGTCTCTGTGATGTGGTTGGGAGTGTATCATCCTTGGACATTAGTCCTAAAGTGATCTACAGACTTTTGTCTCTATGACGATGATGTTGCAGTGGGATTGTATCATCCATGGAAATTAGTCCTAAAGTGATCCACATACCCTTGTATCAATGATTTGGTTGGGATTGTATCATACCTGGACATTATTATTTAAGTGATCCTTAGAATTTTGTCTCAGTGATGTGGTTAGGATTGCATCATACTTGGACTTATGTCCTAAATTCATAGGGATTTATCATCCCATAATTGGATCATATGTGTTGCAGGTTATGTTACTGCAAATGATGTTGTTGCTGATCAAAATACCAAGTGTTGTTGCGTATGATGTTGTTGTTGATCAAAAGATTAAGTGTTGCTGCAAATGTATTTGTTGTTGATAGAAATATCAAGTGTTGTTGTTGATCGAGTGACCAAGTGCTATAAAAGATGATATAAAATATGAATACTCGGTGCTGTAGAAGATGGTGCTCTAGTACTTAAGATATTGAATATGTTCCAGTAACTGTTCCAGTTGCTGAAGTTGTTGAAGAAAACTTCCAATTATTTATAGATGTATCACCTTGATGTTGTTGATGATGCTCTCTCTCCTTGATCCTACTATTGATGATTCTCTCTCTCCTTGCTCCTACAGTTGATTCTTCTCTTGTCAGTAGAATACCCTTTTCATTAAGGGGGAGTGTTGAAATATTGTAACTTTGAAGAATATTCTATTGTATTTTATTATGTAATTTATTTGGAGATGTTTTATTCCTCCATCAGAATGTTGTTATTGTATTTGGTCATCATAGAGTCATGAGGTAAATCCTCTGTTGTAAGTCGGGTGGATAGAGCCATCCAGAAAGTAATATTATATTGTTTTGATTCTTCTTAGGTAAGTCGGCCTAGTTAAGTTTGTTGGGGCCAACCTATTTAGGAAAAAATTCAAATGGAAGATAAAGTATAAATAGGAGTGATGTGCTCCTCATTTGGACACACACGCTCACTTGTGTAATGCACATAGGAGAGAGGGAGAGAGAGAGAGAGAGACAGAGATAGAGAGAGAGAGAGAGAGAGATCTGCAAGGAGAAGGAACAAATGTTTGGGGTTTTGTCATTGTACTTTTGATCATCTATATTGAGGAATTTTTGTTGGGTTTTCTCCCCATAGAGAGTTTCCTAGGATAAATTTGTGTATATATTGTGATTGTGTTTCTTTTAGTGATCCTGTATATGCTATTGTTGTGAAATTGAATTGAATGCTAATGTGATCTATCTTAGCATATTGAATCTTAAAATATGATTGAAAATTCTAGCCATCATGTTGAAAAGAAAAGTTACTCCTTTAGTGAACTTGGGTGGTTATTTTGTTAAGGGATCCCCCTTTCACTAAAAAGGCTAGATTTTTGGTCTAAAGATTGGTTTGAGGTTACCTCTAAAATTTTCCTTCCACAGGAAAAGGAAATTTTTGAGTGCTAACATTTTGGCGCCGTTGCCAGGGAATGAAAGGAATATTTTCCCTGGAAAAGGAATGACAAGATACAAATCTAAAATCTGTGAGGAAACAAAAGTTAGATGATATAATGGGATGATTTTGTTTTTCTAGCGACTTCAAAATGTTCAGTATTTATTCAAGATAGGTGATTTTACTAGAGGAAACCTGGCTTCAAGAAGATACACGATAAGGAATCTAGATCCTGATCCATTGAAGACTTTTCAATATTAAGAAAGAATCCTTAGGACAGGAAAAGGCCAGTTACAAGTAGGTACATCTCAAATTAATGGATTTTTTTCTTTAGTTGAAGTTTGAGCATTTATTTGTGAGAAAAAAATATGAAACAAACCTTGATAGGTTAAATTTTGATGAACAAAAATTTCAATCCTATGTATTAGATTCTCTTTCGGAAAACCTGCAAGTTTTTGGATAAACTCGTCCTTTAGCTTCTTGTAATAAAACACAAAATAAAGGGAAAAATCCTGAAGAATTCCAAGCCAGTAGTTGCAATGAAAAATTTACACTAATCCCTCAAATCCAAAGTATTCCTAAAGCACCCCCTAGAGCCATGGCTGCTAGGTTCGCCCCACTTGCCTTACCTTCTCAATTACATGACCTCCCTCAGAATCATGCTCAAAGAATTGTTATTTTTGATGGGGAAGGGAGTATTATCACACAACACCACTTAGATAAGTTTGGGAATTTTATAGTTTGGAGGAGGTTGATGATGATGGTGATGTAAAAATGAGGTTACGAGAACAAAGTAATCCTGGAGAGGTAAAAAAAATAGTTCAAAGGCCTCTGGGAAAGAAGTATACATAATTTTGAAGAATTTGAAAAACATTTCCTTAAAAAATGGGACGATAAGAAGAACCCTTTACAAATATTGACTTAGTATAATAATATTAAAAAGAACAATGGAGAATTTGTCCAGAAGTTTTCCGCCAGATTCATGAAGCTCTAAAATTCAATCCCTACTGATATAAAGCCCCCTCTTATAGCTGTAAAACTTCATTTTGTTGATTGTCTTGAAAGTTATTTTTCATTTTTTTTATGAGAAAGGAAATCTGTAAATATTGAAAGTATGATTAAATATGCAATTGAAGTTGAAGTAAATCTTATGGTATCTGGTAAAATGAAGCACAAAGTAGAAATGAATAAAAGGAAAATTAGAGAAGAAGGGAAGTCTTCTAGTTCTCAATCTATGGATGCTAATTCTGATATGATGATGAGAACGATGGAGAAATTAGTAGATAAACTGTATTTGGACAATAGACCTGTTGTTTGAGAGCCACCAAAGCCACAAGTCAGAAATCCAAATTATAGAAGACCTCCTTTTCCTTAGATAAGGAAACGGGATCAAAGTAATCAGGTAGATCAACAAATTAGACCTCCATTCCTAGAAAACTGTGTGGATGATGAATAAATTGAGTCACCTGAAGACTAGATACATAATTTGGAACAATATCAACCTCATTTCTATTTAACAGAAGAAGAATACAATTGGTTTTCCAACAATCACATCCAGACATCTCATATGAAGAAACGGATTCTGAACAATATCCGAAAGGTTATTAGAATGTAGTGATGTATTTCTAGAAGATATGTAACCTTAGGAGCAAGGGTAATGAGCATCAACAAATAAGCATCCTAATGATCAACCTTAAACTAGTTAAAGAAATAAAGAGGGCATTGAAACAAATTGTCCTAAGAGAGAAACTAATATTAGATAACCTGACATATCTCAGTCATCTTTCATTTAAAGAAATGAAATATAAAAGATCAAGATTTCAGTCCCTTTCAATGAACTTTTGAGAAATGAAGAATATAAAACTCAAATTTATAGAATCATAAAGTGAGAAGAAGACCAACAACCAGATACTTTAGAACATCATGACGATGCTCCAACTATTACCTTTGTCCCAAATATTGAGGATGTGCCTCCATTCTATGTAAGTCTCAATATTCATGACATGATCCTTCACAATGCTATGTTGGATTCAGGATCTTCCCACAATATTATGCCAAAATGCGTAGTTGGAAGTATGGTTTAGCCATCATGAGGCCATATAAATATCTTTTCTCTTGAGATTTTAGAAAAGTGAGATGTATGGGTTTAATTAAGGATCTAGTGGTGACTTTAACTCAAATCCCAGCCAAGAGTATTGTTATGGATGTGGTAGTGGCTGATGTTCCAACTAAGTTTGGCATGTTGTTATCCAAGTCACATGCCTCAAAATTAAAAAGAACGTTGCAAATGGACATGTCCTATGTAACTATTATCGTTTTTGGTGATCAAAGGAGATTGTACATAGAGAAACAATTATCATATGTGGTTAAATAAGAGAATTATCTTCTTTTTTCCATGGACACATACATTGGTTCTTCGATATATTATTATGATGTTGGTATAGAAGAAACAACTATAGATAATCTTCCAGTAGATAAAGAAGAAGGTCTTCAATTTTTTAGACAAAGTAGTTATCAAATGAACAAAAAAGAACAAGACCTCAAGAAAGAGATATATAATAGTGGACTGTGGAATATGGATTTCAATCGAGCTGCCAACAAAGGTGGCACATGAGCTAGTGTGTGGATAAGGTATCCAAGTAAATATTTGAAGCTTCACTCTTTCAAATTATGCTTTGAATGTATGAATAATGATGCTTAATACGAAGCTTTGATTTTGGCCTAAATATTCTAAAGGATTTGGGAGGTTGGAGAATAACTATGTATGGATATTTAGAGTTAATAGTCAATTAGGTGAATGGCGTCTATCATACAACAGAACCAAAAATGAGGGCTTACAGGAATGAAGCATGGGACTTATTTGGAAACCATTTTACTGAGCATAAAGTTATTTTGGTCCTAAGAGAACATGATAGTATTGCATAATATACTTAGGTACCACTTCCAGTACTTTTAAAATCCTGATTCATCCAAACATAAAATATGAGATTGTGGTTAAACATAGACCTTCTATACCGAATAATGTAAAACATTGGGAAGTATTTGAAGATGACCAACAAATTACAAAGTTTTTGGAGCTAACAGTTGAATTTGTGGGAACCAAAATTGATGGAGAAAACTAGGATGGTTCGCTGAAGATGAACGACATAATGGTATTGATGATTAGGACCTTGATACAAAAGAATTACTTAATAATATTGGTGGAAAAGAAATAATTCAGCTTAAGAATAATTTTTTTCCTTAAGGACTAGTTCCTTTAGAAAAATTGTTTGCCAACAATGATGTGGCCAAAAATCCTGGAGTCAATCCAGATTATAATCAAGTGTAGGAATGCAACATTGGAACAAAGCAAAAACCTAAAATGGTAAATTATCTAAACTTTTATCCCAAAAAGAAAAACATAAATATATTGAGCCGATGTGGAAGTTTTCAGATGTGTTTGTGTTACACAAATTTCTCGTCATCATTATGTTATGAGAACCAAACATTAGAACGTGCCTCCAATCCCTAAGTTATGACGTTGAATTTGGACTTGGATTAGTGATTTCGTGCCTTTGTCCACTATAATACCCCGATTTTGACTGTGTTTGCATTAAATGTATGTGATGTAAATATTGTAATTAATCATGGTGTGGAGCTAAAGGCAAAAGCCCCACCATTGATTTATCATTTTATGTTTCAGAGATTAAAATCGATGTCGATGGTACTTTGTGCTAGGCGCCACATTATAATTTTGGACATCATGTAAATATGCAATCTAATTAAATACCCATAACTAGTTATCTCAATGCAACATTAAAAGAGATGGGGGCATGATTTCCTAAGGATAAAGGGGGGGGATATTCAAACTTTTGGGCCAATGGGGAAAATCCAAATGTTAAAGGGAGAACCCATCGAACTGTAAACTACCCATTTTGTCTTTTGTTCCCAATCATTTAATTCTTCCAGAAATTGGTTGGGTTAGTTATTGCATGAGAATGGGCAAGGTATGGGAGTCAGAAATTCAAATTTGGGGAAGCACCCATTTTTGGGAAAACATTTTTTTATTTTTGGGGCAAGTTAACACCCAAAAAGGCATGCCCATTTGGTCGTTAACCCATGTCCTCCATTTACTCACATAGGGAAAGCTTGGAGAGATCGTTTTCCTCCATGTTTTTGGTCTGTTGTGTTTTTCCTTCACGTTGGGGGCTCCTGGGCATTTTTCTCACCCATCAATCATCCACTTTGGGGCTCTCTCAAGCATCTGGGAGCTTCCTGTGTGTGGAATTCACTTTTTTTTGTTTGTTGTGTGTGTCTTCCCTCTCATGGGAAACCGTTTTCTTCATTTTCCCTAGGCTGGGAAATTGTTTTTGGAATGATCGGTGGTTGGGTTTCCTCCCCCACGATTTTGCTGCATTTCCTCACCATTTTCCAAGTTGGAAATCAATTTTGGGTAATGCTTAGTGAGTGGGAGAAGAGACCCATGATTTTTGGGTGCTGTTGAGTCTGTTTTTCCCACGTGAACTCCATAAACATTTCTAGAAATAGAATTGTTGTTAGGGGATTGTTTTTACCAATCTTTACAATTTGTTTTGTTTCCAAATTGTTTTTCCTCAAACCCAGAAATTATATTGTGTGAGTCTGCTGTAGTTCCCTTATTCCTAGTGGGAATCATGCCCACCTTGGGGGTGGCAATTCTGTTGAGAGATTGATGAGCACAATAGCATATGGTTGGGTGGAACGTTGCATCGACGTAGATGGTTGCAGGACAATATTCTTTCGAGATAAGTATTCTTGTGTATTTTATCTCTGCAACTATATTTGTTTATGAAATAATATGAACATGATGAATGCTTGAATGGAATGTGTTTTGCTTCCGCTGTATGTTAATGATTTATGCATCTATGTATGTTTTTAAGTTCAATGTATTTTTATATTACGTTCATGGGGCTTAGATTTCCCAGATTGATAGAAGCATAGTCACGTGCTCTCTCTGGTAGAAGGGTGGGGACGTGACAGTGTGGTATCAGAGGTCATGTTGCAGCTTTGGGCCTTAATGGGCCAAGAAGATGGACAGTGACAGAGGAAATATTATCGTTTGTTGAGCACAGGCCAGCATCAAAATTCCAAAAAATTCTAAGTGTTTTGAAATTTTTCACATCGGCTCAATTGGTCGAGTTTTTGTTGGCTTGAAATGCTGAGTTGAGCCAATGGCGTCGACATGAAAAGCTGAGTTGATCCGATGAGAAGAAGAAGAATAAATTTTGAAAAATTTCAAAGTGTTGAAAAATTGGGTAAACTTGGTTTGTTTTTTCGATACATCGGTTGGGTTTGGTAAGTTTCGCCGATACACATCGGGAGAACTTGGTGAGTTGAGTCAATGACAAGAAAAGAGAAGAAAACTTTCAGAATTTTTCCAAGTATGGACTAAGTCGGTAAAACTTAGGGAGTTTTGCCGATGTATGTTGGAACAGATCAATGAGTTTTGTCGATACGTATCGGGAAAACTCGATGAGTTTCACCGATATGTTTCAGATGGAAAGGTTAAGTCTCGTTGATGGTAGAAAGAAGAAAGAAAAATTTTCAATTTTTTTCTAAGTGCTAGAAAATAATACCATATTAGTAAGAAAAGATGAGTTTTATAATGAATGTCGGGTGATATCGGTAAGTTTTTCTGATACATCAAAAAAGTTTGATGAATTTTCTGATCTAGAAGAAAATGTGATTTTTTTCCAATACATTAGATGAACTCGGTGAGTTCTGTCGACACATTGGAAGGAAACGATGAGTTTTTTCAATAGGAAGAAAAGGGCAAGTTGTCGATCTATCAAAAGAGAAATCAGAGTTTTTTGATACTTCAAGAGTCAAGGAAGAGTTTTTCGATCAGAAGGAAATGATGAGTTGAGCCGACATGTCAGAAAACTTTGGTGAGTTCGTTGATCGAATGGAAGTTGAGTTCGTCCAAAACAGATAATTTTGGTAGGTTTTTTTCAGTGGGACTGCAAGGGCCAAAAAGATGAAAAATGGCAATGAATTTATGTGCTATATTGCATGAAATCGAAAAATTTACAAAAAAAAAAGAGGGCTCTTCCCTTGACCCGCCCTCCATCCACAAGGGGGAAATCCCCCTTGATCCTTGTTGTCCCCTTGAGACATTTGTTGTTGCATAAAGGAAGCTACAGCAAGAAGGAGTGTTAATTAGTATAATTTCTAAACTTATCCAACCCGATGAAAGGAACATTGACCATTCATGCTTGCAAGAAGCAATTGGTAAGTAATTGTTTGAATTTCTGAGATTGACTAACAAATGATGTTGTTAACATATTTTGCAGAGTCATAGTGAAGATTGAAGAGTTGATCTTGGTCTGACCAAGGAGGTAAAAGAAGATCAATGCCAAGAAAATTAGCAGCATGGATGATGCATAGGATCCCTATGGACATGGGAAAGATGCTATGGGGGAAAATCCAAGAGAGCCACAAGAGGGAAGGAATCCACTCCAATGCTGGATATGTGGAGGACCCCATTTGTGTCGGATTTGTCCACATGGGGAAGGGTATGTAAGGCCAGCTTACAATATCCAAGGTCATGGAACTGAAGCTATTGGGAAAAGGGAACGAGAGAGTTCCCCAGATGTTGCATCTACCATAAGAAGCATGAGGGTAGAGTTGCAGGAATGCAAAGAAGAAGATAAAAGGTTGGTTAAGGATTTGGTAGAGAAAACCCATTTGACTATAGCCATGCTACAAAGTTTGGAAGATCTCCAAAGGAAGCTAAACTCTAGGCATCACTTAACAGAGATAGAAGGGAGTAGGAGAAATTCCCACGAGAAGAATGAGAAGCTTTACCCAAGGAAGAAAGGTTTTAAACCTTCTCACCTCCTGAAGCCAAAAAGGAAACCATCACAAGTTTTGATTGAGCCGGCCATAGTGATGGGGAAAAAGATAAAGGAACCACTTAAATGTTGGGGATGTCAAGGACCCCATCTTCCTATGAATTGTCCATTTGAGAATAGGAATGAGGTCCAAGTCCCTACCACCCAAGAGGCTGAAACTGTGGGTCAGGAAGCAGGGGTCATTCCTAATTTTTTTGCAGTGTTAGAATACCATGAGGAAGGTCATAACTCAAATGTGGTGGAATTTAAGGGTGATATTGTTGAATAGATTGTTTCTATTTTGATCGACCCTGGATTGACTCATAGCTATATCACTCATGGACTTGTTGATATGTGCACCTTGAAGAAGTCAAAGCAAAGAAGATCATGGTTAGTCCAGCTAGCCACTGGAACTAAGAAGAAGATCAATGAGGTGGTAATGAATTGTGCATTGGTCATGGATGGGTTAGTCATCGGTGCATACCTGAATGTTCTGCCACTTGGATCCTATGATGTCCTCATTGTAATGGATTGGTTGGAAGCACATAGAGAAAATCTTGATTGTTACAACAAGAATTTTGAGTGCTTAGATGAAGAAGGAAACCTAAGGGTTTTGAAAGGCTTTCCAAAATTGATCTCTAGAAGGAAGTATTCAGCAATGCAGCTAAACAAGTTCTACGGGAAAGGTTTCAAAGTGTATGTAGCTCATGCTTTGGAGGTAGCATAGTATGATAGTCCTAGGTTGGAGGGATTTCATATGCTACAAGAATTCGGGAATGTTCTTCCTGATGAAATCCCAAGGCTTCTTCCAAAGAGTGACATTAATTTTACCTTTGAGCTTGTGCCTAGAGCCGCACGAGTGTCCCAGACATCCTGTAGGATGAGCATACCAGAAATCCTAGATTTGAAGATGCAACTACAAGAGTTGTGGGAAAAGAATCATATCAAGCCAAGTGTGTCCCCGTGGGGAGCACCAGTTTGGTTTGAGAAGGAGAAAGGTGATACACTCTGGTTGTGTATTGGTTACAGACAGTTGAACAAAGTCATTATGAAGAACAAGTATCCTTTCCCTAGGATGGATGACCCCTTTGATCAAATCAGAGGAGCAAAGGTGTTTTCCAAGATTGACTTGGGGTCTGGTTACCATCAGGTAAGGATCAAGGATGAAGATGTTCATAAGACAACCTTCAAAGCAAGGTATGGATCTTATGAGTTGGTAGTGGTACCATTTGGTTTCACAAATGCACCAGCTACATTTGTGTGCCACATGAATAATGTTTTCAGTAAGTTTTTGGACATGTTAGTTCTTTTCCTCCTTGATGGAATTCTTACTTATTCCAAGGATGAGGAAGAACATGTGGAACGATTGAGGCTGATTTTGGAATTGCTCAGGAAGCATCAGTTGTATGCAAAGTTGAGCAACTATGACTTATACGAAGATAGAATTCATTATTTGGGTCAAATTATCTCAGATAAAGGAATATCTGTAGACCCTAGAAAGATTGAGGCCTTGATGAGTTGGCCTGCTCCAAGAAAGTTACCAAATGTAAGATCTTTTGTGGGACTTTCAGGATACTACAGGAGGTTCACTGAAGGATATTTTGGAGGAAAAGTTGAGTCTATGTATGGGCTGAGGAAGCATGCATGTGAACTTGTAGTTCCATGAGGAAATGGCCCTTCTTGAAGACTACAGGTAGACTGACCTAGGCCGAGCAGTCTAGTTTTACCCACTGAAACCAAGGAAGGAAACTGCCATGTGCTATGAGAAGGATCTCATGACTGAAATCTAACTTTTGAACATAATAGATTTTGAACTTCATATTTTAAATTTTGCTGATGATTGTTAATTAAATATTATTAAATGTTTGTCTTATCTAAAATGGTGTCAAGATGACCTATTGTATATGAATGTCTAGGATTTGGGAAGCATGTGGAAGTCATGGATGAGTACTCCCCACTTGTAAAATCCAAACAATATGAGGATGATCTCATGGTTGCAAAAATTTGATTTTCTGTGAGAAGCAGAATTGTGAATTCAAATTTTGATTTGACTGTCAACATTATTGATAATGTGATAATGGGAAATTTATCCATCCATGAAATAGATTTGAAAATATATGATTGAACGTTTTTATGATGACATCTCATATGAATTGCATGCTTATATGTAACACAGGTGAGATGATGGAAATAAGTACTCAGTGTACATGGATCCTCGGAAGGATGTACGTGGATACATAGATTCTCGGAGGGATGTGTTCGGAATAGATTTGAAAATCTATGATTGAAATTTTTATGATGACATCTGAACTGCATGCTTATATGTAACGTTGGTGAGATGATGGTGGTCTTCCCTTGGAGTACATAGCTTCTTGGAAGGATGTGTTCGATAAAGATGGATCCTTTGGAAGGATGTACTTGGGTGCATATCTTCACCCCCCTACCATCTAGGAACCGGTATGCATCACTAGGGACGCTAAGGGTGTAATACATCTAGTTAGACTTCTCTCCGCACACATTCACGCCGTAAAGGGGACTGTCACGAGAGTGGGGGCTCCATGAAGAGAATAACCCCTAGGTATTATGATGTCCGAGAGGGAAGCGCCTGAGCATTGGAAATAACTTGGAGGAGGTGCTAAGCCCTTAATCCAGAGCTATCATTAAGCACCCAAGGAGGTGTTAGGCTCTGGAGCAGGGATGAATAGATCTCGGTTGAGAGATTCTATGTAGATAAGTATTTGATTACTTGGAAAATCCTTGTTAATTTTCTGTAATTATACATATGCATATGATGCGGTCTGGATTTTGGAAAATCTTGTTAAAGGTTGCATCTTATAGAAATGAATTTGACAAGTGAGTTGATTCATTTTGCTGTCTAGAATTGAAGTGCCTGAGTTTGGCGAGCACTTGGAGGAGGTGCTAGGCTCTTAAGACGAGGCTGCCATTAAGCACCCAAAGAGGTGTTACACTCTGGAGCAGAGCTATCCAATCTCGGTTGAGATATGCTGCACATATAATGCCAGAGTGTTGGTAAGAACTGGGAGGAAGTGTTGAGCCTTAAGCAAAGCTTCCATTAAGCACCCAGAGAGGTGTTGGGTTCTAGAGAAGAACTACCAGATCTCGGTTGAAATAGGTTATATAGATAAGTATTTCATCTACTTATCAAACTTTTTGTTGTTGTTGATTTTATGTAAATATACATGAGCATATGATGCATCCATGGTTTTGAAAATCTTGTTATAGATTTCACCTTATAGGAATGAATCTGACATGTGAATTAATTTGTTGTGGTTTCCAGAAAGGGGGCACCGAGCTTGGTGAGAACCTAGAGGGAGTTTAGGCTCTAAAGTAGAGCTGTTAGATCTCAATTGAAAGATATTTTCAGGTGATCTGAGGCTTGCATAAATTTGGGTACCCTTTATTGCACACCCAGGTGTGGGGTGGGGCAAGGTTGTGAGTGCCATGGTTGTATTAAGCCCAGTCGGACACCTATGGAGCCAAAAGAAGATACTTATGCAGATAAGTATTTGGTTCACTTGGAAACTTCTTGTTGATCTTATGTCAATATACATGTGCATGTGATTCATCTATGATTTTTGGAAAATATTGTGAGTACTAACATGGGAATTGACTCATTCCTTGGGGCTTGAACCTAGGTATTGCTGGTTTCCAAAGACATTGGAAATGTTCCAAGCTAAGGAGAAGGATTCTCTAAGACCTAGAAAAAGATCACGTGGTGTGTACTAATGCATGCAATCAAGGACTTGGAGGATTTCCAGGTTGTACCATTGGATGGGTAAAGGTGCATAGGAAGCATGACGGTCTTGATACGGCTAAATGGGAGCTAGAGGATGCCATGCGATTGGCACATCCATTTTTGTTCAATTTTGCAAATCATTGGGCTAGCGCCAGTATAGCCTTTTGTTCAATTTAGTAAATCATTGAGGTAGTTCCAGGGTAGCATTTTTGTTCGGTTTTGATGAGCACTGAGGATAGTGCTATCGAAAGGGTAGGGGATTGTAATACCCCAGTTTTGACCCTGTTTGCATTAAATGTATATGATGTAAATATTGTAATTAATCATGGTGTGGAGCTAAAGGAAAAATCCCCACCATTGATTTATTCTTTTATGTTTCAACGATTAAAATTGATGTTGATGCTATTTTGTGCTAGCCGACACATTATAATTTTGGACAACATGTAAATNAAATGTCAAAGGGAGAACCCATCAAACTGTCAACTACCCATTTTGTCTTTTGTTCCCAATCATTTAATTCTACCAGAAATTGGTTGGGTTAGTTATTGCATGAGGATGGGTAAGGTATGGGAGTCAAAAATTCGAATTTGGTGAAGTACCCACTTTTGGGAAAAAAAAATTTGACTTTTGGGGAAAGTTAACACCCAAAAAGGCATGCCCATTTGGTGGTTAACCCACTTCCTCCATTTCCTCATGCTGGGAAATCTTGGAGAGCTCTTTTTCCTCCATGTTTTTGGTTTGTTGTTTTTTTCCTTCACATTGGGGGATCTTGAGAGTTTTTCTCACCCATCATTCATCCACGTTGGGGCTCTCTCAAGTGGCTGGGAGCTTCCTATGTGTGGCATTCATGTTTTTTGTTTGTTGTGTGTGTTGTCCCTCGCATGGGATGTCATTTTATTCATTTTCCATAGGCTGGGAAATCATTTTTGGAATGATTAATGGTTGGTTTTCCTCCCCCATGATTTTGCTGCATTTCCTCACCGTTTTCTAAGCTGGAAATCGCTTTTGGGTAATTCCCAGCGAGTGGGAGAAGAGACCCACAATTTTTTGGTGTTGTTGAGTGTGTTTTTCCCACGTGAATTCCATAAACATTTCTAGAAATCGAATTGTTGTTAGAGGGTTGTGTTTACCCATCTTTACAATTCGTTTTGTTGCCAAACTGTTTTTCCTCAAACCCAGAAATTATATTGTGTGAGTCTGTTGTAGTTCCCTTATTCCTGGTGGGAATCATGCCTAGCTCGGGGGTGGCAATGATACTGAGAGATTGATGAGCACACTAGCCTATGATTGGGTGGAATTTTGCAACGATGTAGCTGTTTGCGGGACAAGATTCTTTTCAGATAAGTATTCTTGTTTATTTTATCTCTGCAATTGTATTTGTTTATGAAATAATATGAACACCATGAATGCTTGAATGGAATTTGTTTTTCTTCTGATATATGTTAATGATTTATGCATCTGTGTATGTTTTTAAGTTCAATGTATTTTTATATTACGTTCATGGGGCTTAGATTTCCCAGATTGATAGAAGCATACTCATGTCCACTCTCTGGTAGAAGGGTGGGGACATGACATCCACTACCACATTTTCCTTGTGGACAATGTGTTACCCCAATGCATAACGCATGTTTTCCATGAAAAAAAAGAGGTGCCACCACCGCATGCCTTTATACAATGAGAGGTGCACTATAGGTAACACTCTCTCTTAGTTGACAAAGAATGACGGTCGAGTTTTAAATCTAAAAAGAGAATTTTCATGAAGATTCTCAAAATTTATCTTCATGGAAACCTCATCCCTAGACTCCTGGACCAACTGGACTCGATATCTCTCCTTGTAGGATCTCCCCTCCACCTCATCCATAATAATCCCAACCATCCCTATCCTCTCATGGATATAAATCTTGGCTCATCCCCCATGGGTAGGGGGCGTAAGATTATGCTACAACATAAAAAAATATATCCAAATCTAGATAAGGAGAGTGAGCACGAGGTGGACAAGTTTGAGCTTTGGAGGCAATATCTAGCTTGAGAAGAGACTTCTCAACACCAAGGATCTTGTTTGTAATTTCTCTCTCTTATTATATTAATGCAATGAAAGTTCCTTTCCCATGAATCATATTATGTACTGATCACTTGTTTCATTGTTGAATTCCTTAGTCATCAACATAGAATTATAGATCATACTTGGTGCTTTGATATTGTATGATTTTTTATGTGCTTCTTGCAGGTGAATCTACGGAGCTCTAACATTCCAATGGAGGCAAGATCTAGATTGAGAAGAGACTTCTCAACACTAAGGATCTTCTTTGTAATTTATCTCTCTTATTATATTAATGCAATGAAAGTTCCTTTCCCATGAATCATATTATGTACTGATCACTTGTTTCATTGTTTAATTCCATAGTCATCAACATAGAATTATAGATCATACTTGGTTCTTTGATCTTGTATGATTTTTTATGTGCTTCTTGCAGGTGAATCTACGGAGCTCTAACATTCCAAAAGACTGGTACATTACATTGTATGACATGTGAAAGATCCTATTCCAAGCATCTATCAATATTAGGGGAAGTGCTTCTCACTGTTGTAACTCATTTGTTCTAGCTTAGAATATTTCGGGCTAGGCAAACAGCTTATGTTCGTAGAAGGTGAGTATTTGCAATAATAGTTTGCATGGAATTATGAAGACATGAAGGAATTTGATACTTCTATAATTTAACACATGATCCTGATAAAGCGTAATGAAAATCCTTTTAAGAAGAAGTTGAGAAGAATAAATCCTACACCGATGCCGCTTAAAGAGAAGGAAATCAAAAGAATTTTTTATGCAAAGATAATTATTTCTCTTAGGTTCTTGAAATGGATTGCAAACCTGGTTCCCGTGAGAAACAAAAGTGGAGAAATTTGATTATGTGGAGATTTCATAAATATGAACAAAGTCTCTTTGAAGGACAATTACCCTCTTCTGAAAATGGACCATATTTTGCAGCAGATGGTTGGGGCAAAAAGGATGTCAATATTGGATGATTTTTCAGGTTATAACTAGATTAAAGTTCACCCAGAGGATCAGGAAAAGAAAACTTTTACTACACCTTGGGGAACCTTCATGTACGCCAAAATTCCTTTTGGGTTAATGAATACAGGTGCTACTTTTCAGAGGGCGATGGACATAGAATTTGTAGAATAGACAGACACATTTGTGGTTGTGTATATGGACGATATAACTATATTTTATATCCTAGTTAAGGTAAATCTTGTTAAGCAGGAAACTTGGTTCTTTTGTTGCCAACCCATCCTTCATGACTTTCTCTCCATTTTCTAGAATGAGCATGTTTTTCCATCACTCTTGACAAATCACTCATGCTTTTTCTAATTCATGATGTCCTTGACTGATTTGGGAAGTGCTTTATCCACCTATGGGGGTTTTCCATATTTTGGTAAGTTAGCCTTTTTGAGCTTTATGAGTTGTCTCCATACAACTCGATTTTACTATGAGGGATGTACTATTTATGTACAGTATTATTCATAATTAATAAATGTAAGGATACACACCAATATTCATCTCTTCATTCACGTGTTTCAGTCTCTTTTCTTCTCTCTATTTTTCTTATGTATGCTTGTGAGAATTCATAGTAGCAAGACCTATTTCATGTGCTTATTATTAGAATATTTGCTTATATCAATGGAGATATTATTTCTACATGCTATCAGAGCACAGGTCTCAAGTTCAATTCCCCTGAGCTACGCCATAGGCAGGGTGTTGGAGTACCGGTACAACCTCCTCGTGGTATAACTATTGTACCTATGGGAGTATAAAAAAATGTGGACTAACCGGCATTCCTGGTGATATGGCCTTGTGTTGGGTTTCAAATGTTCATCAACATCTGTAGGTTTTGGTGTTACAACAAAGCTTACATGGTATCAGAGCAGAAAGGTTGATCAAGTTCTATAGAGTTGAGGAGCACATCCAGTCTCCTATTCCTCTCTAAAGAAGAGCTTGTCTAGCTTACAAGATTTTCTCCTAGTTTTGTTTTGAAGGTTGAAGAGAGTTTCTTCTTGATCAAATCAATTCAGGAGTATGGATTCTCCTTCATCAATAATTCTTTCTCCCTTTAACTACCACGAATGGAAATCCAAAATTGGCATCCTATTGCATAGTAAAGGACTATACAAAGTTACTCTAGCTTTGGAGAATGAGCCCAATGTTGTGATTGAGAAAGATAAGTGGCATAATAGGTTGGATGAAGCCTATGGATTTATTTTCCTCTCTATTTCTATTGATCTAATCTTTCATCTAGATGTTTTGACCACTCCAAACCAAGTGTGGACTCAATTGGAGTCTCTCTTTGGAGTTCAATATGAGCTAAGAATGCATCAATTGGAGATTGAGTTATTCTCATTGAGTCCAAGCAATTTCGATTCTCTTGAGGGTTTCTTCACCAAGTTCAAGTCACTTGTTATAATTCTCAAGAAATGTGGGATTGAGAAAGAATATGATCAATTAATCATTTCCATTCTTTCTAAATTGGGTCCCGATTACTCAGTTTTTGTGTCTACTTTTCATTCTACTAGGCTTGTTGTTCCTGAGTGGAAAATGCCTTCTTTAAATAATTTTCTTGATTCACTAACAAAGGAGAAAGATAAATTGATCCATATGGGTGTCCTTAATTCTTCCAAGGGAAAGGATAATTCTCTCATGGTTCATGGAAGCAAGAATAACAAATCAAAAGAGAAGAAAATTGTGAAGAAGCCAAAGTCAGAAATTGAAGATGAAAGTTCGAACCCTACTAATGAAGATTCAGTAAATAAGGGTAAGAAGAAAGGGAGCACATCCAAGTGTTCTTATTGCATCAAGGCTTTTCATTCAGATAAGAAGTGTTTCAAGAAGAAGAAGGAAATAATGTCTCAACTTCTTGAGAAGCATAAGATCGAAGTTGTTAGCACTTGTGCTAAATTTTATTGTTGTATAAGTTGGTTTTCTTGATTCGGTAGGTTTACAAGAGAAAACAATTTCATTGGACATTTGGGGAAAAACAAAGGAATCCCGATGAATTAAAGGGATTTTACAAATTTTTAATGAGTAATGAAAATTGGTTTTATACCTAAATTCGGCCTTATAGTCAAGTTTTTATATTTTGCCAATATTTATTATTTTATTAACTTGGAAAATGAGGTTTGTGTAAAAATATGGTCACATGGGGAGCCACACACTTGCCACATCAACACCAGTACAAGCCAGCAATCCAAGAAACCAAGCACCCAACTCACAAGGAGTATTATCCTTTTTGGTTCCTTAATACATATGCAAACTAGCAGGGTATTTAAACAATGAAAACACATTTCACCTTATGCATGTGGGATATTACTCAAGAACCTTCAAACAGAATAAAAGATCGACGGTGTAGATCATACCACCTTTTCAATCGACACTCCAGAAACCATTTCTCCCAATCAAAGAGCAAGTGAGTTAAAAATTTGAAGCCACTATGAAATGGTGTTAATATCTCTTATGAGATCAATGACTCAGACATATTAAACCCTGATCAATGGTCCACATCAATCCCGCAGTGGTAAAGTTCATGAGGTTTAAGTTGTGAAGGCTCAGCGAAATATGGTACAAGCTCCATGATTGGATGGATCGAATCATTCTTGATCCCAATCAATGCTCCACATTGATCTCACATGGGAAAGGTTCAGGGGGTTTAAACTTTTAAATTCCAACAAAATTTTGTGTGGCACAACAAACACGTTTTTCTACGAAATTACTGCTTTAGTCATTATCTTCCGTGACCTGTTTCCAGGAAAATAAGAATATTTTTGAGAAACAAACAGATATTTTTCTTCAAAACATGCTCATATAAAATAACCTCTCTCATTTTTTTTCATAGGTTCCATGGTTTGGGAGAATCGAAGCCATCTTTAGAGGGCAGTTTTCTAGGAATTTGAAATCCCGTTTGAGTCATCGAACTCAGAAGAATTTTCTAAGGAGATGGAAGGGAATATGGCCAAACAAGCACATGGGTTTTGTCTAGGACATAGTAAATTACAAAACCTCTCCCATATTTCACACAAATGTCACCATTTGAGGTATGCAGGTGGATCTCTAGAGCCTATTTTTAGCAATCCGTCTCCTCGAAAGAGGTGAAATGGTGAAGATTTAGGGACAACTGTATCAAAACAAATGCTTGTGATGAACTAAGGATCCTTCACCTTTGCAATGGAAGATAATTCCCAAGCTGAGTCAACACCAAACCATTGGAGATTCCTTGAAGTTTAATTTTCAACCAAATGTCACATTTCCGCTTTGATCCAGCATGTTTGTGCTTCCTCATTTCCCGTTTTATATGTAAATCATAGCTAATATTATTTGTCAGAGTCTATTGAGATTAGGCATGATGGATTGAGGATTATTCCCCATATTTGTAACTAAATTTATTCCCATTTCAAGACACATCTCGGGGGCAAACAATATTATAAATAGAGCCTCCTTAGAGGAGGATAAAAGTTGGACTGATTTTCATTTTTGAGGCCTCAACGCTGGTTTGTAGCTATGCAACAGTTTTTTGGGAGGCATTAATATATATATTTCTCTGTGTTTATGATATTCATCATGGTGCTTTCATTTAGTGTGTGCTCTCTCTATGTATTTCATCTTCATGTGTGTTATTCTGCTAATGCATTTCTAGATTAGTATGCTAGAATTCACTCTCTATTAAGTGATGCTTGCATTAGAAATCATGTTTGTAATGTGACTGTAATAGCTTTGACAGAATTCATCCGTAGATAGGTGCTTTGTTTCAGCTGTTTCCCTTTGTCATTTTTCCACTAAAGGTGTTGCAATGGATTCTCCCATCGATAGGTTCCCATTGCAGTGCCGCACTTTTCTATTTCTTCTCACCACCACTTAAAGGATATTTCTATAAATGTTGTGCTTACTTTTCCTCAAATCACCAAAGAGAAAACCTTGTTCATTATATGTTGTAACGTCCTTGAATTTTTCAGGTTGTGACTCCATCGCCCAATGGTTTTGATTTTGTTTGTATTTCCACCCTTTTATTTGTAAATGTCCCGTTACTAGCATAAATCTAGTCTTCTGCGAGCTCTGATGAAGATAAATGTGTATGTGAAGGTTACCATGACAAGAGAGAGCCCTCTTTGACTTCCTTGGCTAGAGGGTGGTCCAAATATTTGTTGAAATGGTTACCCCTATGACCTCCTACAACAACCATTGGAAAATTACAGGGTGTTAACATCTTGGAGCCTTTGCCCGGAAACGAATGAGCAAATCATCCCTGGGAAAAATGACATTGCTCAGTTCTATGACCTGGTTGAGTAGTCGGTCTTAGACAAATTTTTGGTTATATATCCTCTAGCGACTCCACCCAAATACTTTGAAAGTGATTCCACTGGGAACACTGAACACCCAGAAGCTACAAATATTTTGAAAGGTTCCATGGCGACTCCATCTAGGAAGAATCCAGTCTTCATAATGTTCCATGGCAGCTCCACTATCAAAGGGATGCAATGCTTGAAGAACTGATTCATTTTCTTCATCATCAAGATGAATTATACGTCTGCAAGGTATGCCCATATGAATCGTGCCCACGTTCTTGGTTTTCTGAATTGAATACCTAATGTGGATTGACAAACATGTGTTCTGAAATTCAAAGATCAAAAGAATGATGATGATGATGCCCTTCATTTGGTTAAATTTCATATGCACATACATAAGTTGGGGGTTGAATTGCATGAAGATTCCTTGATGAAAATGTCCATGGTTACTTTGGAAGGGAAGGCACGGTCATGGTATGAGAGATTACCATCAGAAAGTTTGTATTCCCTTACCAATTTTTATTTAGTATTTTATGAACATTTTAAAGAACATTACCCTTCCTTGCTGCTAGTTCAAGGTTATTGCATGCATGTTAAAAGTTTCATTGAAGATTTGTAAAAACTGTATGGAAATGACGAGTTTATGGATGAAGAGCTGTTAGAAATGTTACAGGAGAACCCACTTCAGAAAAAATAATACAAACTAACTACTATGATATTCAAGAAAATTCTCAGTAGATGACAATATCTTCCTTTACTGAAATTGACATGAGCCAAAGCTCTGATTCAGCTAGTTAATTTTCTTTTGTTGATGTGTATGATAATTTGCAGCAGCCTTGTAAATATCTAGGTGACCAAGAAAGAAGTTGGGATTGTCAATCAAATGCTTCCTTATCTCATTCAACTTCTAATTTTTTGTTATTAGAAGAGGCTACCGCTGTACAATTTCTTCAAAAACTGGATTTCCTTTATGAAGAATGCAAACATCATGTTGAAAATATTGTTAGTAATGTTTCGAAATAAAACTTCACCTTGCCTCTATGTGATGAGTATGAGGAGGGATACTTGTATAATGCACCTCAAGAAACAACAGTTCGTGATAATGGATGGGATCACCAAGAAGATGAGGGTCCTAAATGAGATGCCTCTTCATGTTTTTCCAATTCAGAATATCAAGAAGAGTGCATTTCACCTCATTCTCTTGAAGAAGAAGAAGTCTCCAAATGGAATATTTCTTTATGTTTTCCAAATTTAGAAAATATTTTGCTTGATTCTATTAAAAAACACAATGATATTTCCTTTGAAATACTTGAAAGGAATTAGGTTTTAGATTCTGAGATCTTAAATAAGGAACTTGATGTCCCATTTAAAATTATCATGAGTCTTATTTGAATGGTTTTGGTGAAGAACCTTTTGGCAGGGTGTTAAAGGAGTTGCAGCTGGATCAGCCTTGTCATGAAAAACCAATAACATAAAATTTTGCAGGATTTCAAGATCCATTGGAAGAAATCCAAGCAACCAAGTGCCTACCTCACAAGGAGTATTATCCTTTATTGTTCCTTAATACATATGAAAACTAGCGAAGTATTATCCATTCACCTTATGCATGTGTGATATTACTCAAGAACCTTCAAACAGAATAAAAGACTAACGCTGTAGATCAGACCACCTTTTCATCCGACGCTCCAGAAACCATTTCTCCCAATCAAAGAGAAATCAAGTTCACAATTTGAAGCCACTGTGAGATGGTGTTAATATTTCTCACGAGATCAATGACTCAGATCTATTAACCTCGATCAACGTTCCACATCAATCCCATAATGGTAAAGTGCATGAGGTTTAAGTTGTGAAGGATCTACGAAATCTGGTACGAGCTCCACGATCAGATGGCTCAGATCATGCTTGATCCTGATCAATGGTCCATAATGATCTCACAAAGGCAAGGTGTAGGGGGTTTAAACTTTGAAAACCCAGCGAAATTTTATGTGCCACAACAAACACATTTTTTCTGTGAAATGACTATTTTAGTCATTATCTTCAGCAACCTGTTTCTGCCAAACTAAGAATAATTTTGAGAAATGGACATATTTTTTTTTTCAAAACATGCTCATCTACAATAAACTCTCTCAGTTTTTTGCACAGGTGGCATGGTTTGGGAGAATCAAAGCCATCTTCGGAGGGTATTTTTCCAGAAATTCAAAATCCTGTATGAGTCATCAAATTCAAAAGAAGTTTATGAGGAGCTAGAGGGGAATCTAGCCAAACGAGAACATGTGTGTTGTTGGAGGCATGGTAAATTACAATAAGCTCTCCCATATTTAACATAGCTATCACAATTTGAGGTATGAAGGTGGATCTCTGAGGCCTATTTTCAGCAGTCCGTCTCCTGGAAAGGGGTGAAATGGTGAAGATTTAGGGATAACTGTATTAGAACGAATGCTTGTGATGGACTAAGGATCCTTCACCTCTGTCGTGGAAGAGAAGTCCCAAGATGAGTCAACACTAGACTGTTGGAGATGCCTTGAAGTGTCATTTTCAACCAGATGTCACATTTCTGCTTTGATTCAGCATGCCTGTGATTCCCCATTTCATGTTTTATATGTAAATCATAGCTAATATTCCTTGTCAGAGTCTGCTGATATTTGACATGATGGATTGATGATTTTTCCCCATCTTTGTAACCAATTTGATGCCCCATTTCAAGAAACATCTTGAGGGGAAACAATATTATAAATAGAGCCTCCTCAAAGGAGGATAGAGGTTGGATTGATTTTCATTTTTTAGGCCTTAGTGTCAGTTTGTAGCTCTGCAACAGTTTTTTGGGAGGCATTAATGAATATTATTCTTTGCGTTTATGAGATTCATCATGGTTCTTGCATTTAGTGTGTGCTCTCTCTGTTTATTTTATCTTCATGTGTATTATTCTGCTAATGCATTTCTAGGTTATTATGCTAGAATTCACTCTCTGTTAAGCACTCCATCCATTAGAAATCGTGTTTGTAATGTGACTGTAATAGCTTTGATAGAATTCATACATAGATAGGTGCTCTATTTTAGTTGTTTCCCTTTGTCATTTTTCCACTAAAGGTGTTGCAAGGGATTCGCTGATCGATAGGTTCCCCTTGCAATGCTGGGATTTTCTATTTCTTCTCACCACCGCTTAAAGGATATTTAGCTAAATGTTGTGCTTCCTTTGCCTCATATCACTAAAGAGAAAACCTTGTTCATTATATGCACCTATATTTTTGACATGCCATCATAAATTCAAAATTAAAGGGTGGTGTTGGAATATATTAAACCCTCTCAATATGTAGGATAAAATAATTAATCATTATTTGATTTATTATCTACCCACTAGCTTAGTATGCTAGAATTCGCTCTCTGTTAAGCGCTCCATGCATCAGAAATCGTGTTTGTAATGTGACTGTAATAGCTTTGATAAAATTAATACATAGATAGGTGCTATGTTTCAGCTGTTTCCCTTTGTCATTTTTCCACTAAAGGTGTTGCAAGGGATTCTCCCATCGATAGGTGCCCCTTCTTGTGCTAGGATTTTCTGTTTCTTCTCACCACCGCTTAAAGGATATTTTGTTAAATGTTGTGCTTCCCTTGCCTCATATCGCTGAAGAGAAAACCTTGTTCATTATATGCACCTATATTTTTGACATACCATCATAAAGTCAGACTTAAAGGGGGGTGTTGGAATATATTAAACCCTCTCAGTACGTAGGATAAAATCATTAATCATTATTTGATTAATTATCTACCCACTAGCTTAATTAGTCGGCATCCAATTGCACCTTAAAGTCAACACATGTCATCTATACCCCAAGAATGCTTTATTTCTGATTCTGGGTTGATCTTGACCACTTTATGGGCATCCAAAATTGGTAACTGCGCTTTACTACAGATTCTGCTTTATTATGCTTTATCCTTCCTTTATGTGGATAAGGTAAAGCTAGTTAACTAGGAAACTGGGTTCTTTTGTTTCCAATGCATCCTTCATGAATTTCTCTCTATTTTCTAGGATTATCATGTTTTTCCATCACTCTTGACAACTCAATCATTATTTTTCTAATTCATGAGGTCCTTGACTGATTTGGGAAGTGCTTTAGCCACCTATGGGAGTTTGCCATATTTTGGTAAGTCAACATTTTCAAGCTTTATGAGTTGTATCCATACAACTCAATTTTCCTATGAGGGATGTACTATTTATGTACACTATTATTCATTGTTAATCAATGGAAGGATAGACACCAATATTCATCTCTTCATTCATGTGATTTAGTATCTTTTCTTCTCTCTATTTTTCCTGTGCATGCTTGTGAGAATTATTAGTAGAAATATATATTTCCTATGCTTCTTCTTAGCATCTTTGCCCATATCATTGGAGATATTATTTCTACACAGACTCACTATGAAAGAATTTCATGAAGGTGTTTGTGTGGGTCACCACTAATAGAAGGAGATTGTAAACAAAATTTTGAGAGCAGGTTTTTATTGGCCTACCATGTTTTATGGTGTATATAAAGAAGTAACATCTTATCATCAATGTCAACTATTTGAAGGAAGAAGAAAAATGGTACCTTTTCCTTTGAATCTGATTTCTGTTGAAGCACCATTTCTATAGTAGGGTTTAGATTTCATTGGTAAAATAAATCCTACTTCTTTAGGGAAACATAAGCGGATTTTGATTGCAACTGATTATTTCACCAAATGGATCGAATCCATGCCAACCCGAAGAGTTACAAATGGTGTGATTATAAATTTTATGGAAGAGAATATTCTTTCTAGATTTGGTTTCCCAAGGAGGATCATTACTGATAATGCTCAAATGGGGGTTAAAAATATTTCTAGATTTTTAACCCTTAGTCTTGACCCTTTGGAATGCCATATGGTCTTTTAAATTTGTTATTTGGTGAAAACTTGCAATTTTAGGTCCCTAGAAATTAGGGATTTAGATACAAGAACTTTGTGTAAAAAATGATTTGTTAGTATTACGCTCAAGAGTTACTTTGTATATATTTTGAATTTTATGATGTATTGGGGGTTGGATCCCAAAGACAGAAAGAGACAGTTGTGAACCATAATTTTTGAGCTTTAAATATAATTTTGCAGAGAATAGAGAGATAGAGATTTTCTCTGAAACATAAATTCCTATGGAAATAATTCTAATTCTGTAATCTTCTTTATGTTTGTGTGTTATATTTTTCTCAGTTCTTCATTATATGTGTTTATTCTTAGTATTCGATTAAGAACAAATGGTTTTGAATTCATCTAGGGTGCTCCAAATGCATGTAACCGGATACTCATACTTTTATGTCTAACGTTACATTAAAATTCCTCCATTTATTGATGCTTTGATGTAATGGATTGTTTTTCTAGAATTCTGCTACCATATTACGACGAAATTTATGACTGAAAACTATTGACTTCCTTGCTTCTGAGTTGGATATTGTTCATTCCCCTTTATCTGTAAAACTGCATATCTTTATTTATCTGACTCCATTTCCCATGGTTTATTTCTTATGATATTACCAATTATAAATTGAAACCTATTGATATTTATGTTTGAAAATTCTACCCATTGTTTTGACAATAAAATTTACTGCTTTATTGACCTCGGGTGGTGATTTTGTTAAGGAAGCCCACTTTGACTGAAAAGGCTAGTTTTTTGGTCTAGTTTTACCTATGGAATTTTACTTCCATAGCCAAAGGAAATTTATGAGTGGTAACAATGAGAAATATAATGTTGTATCCTAAATATTAAATTCCCTTGAAATGACGAAAGTCTTTAGCTTATTTCACCTCAAAACTACCTTTAGAGAATTCCTAAAATGAAGAAAATACTTATTTTTTGCAGAAAAACACTTTTAAGCAAAGATTCATTTTCAATGAAATAAAATAGAACTATCTCTTTAAATTGCTAAAATTTCAAGGAGTTAGTCCCTTAACTCATCAAAACATTGGCGAGTTAGATACTAACTCATTGATATTGCAGAAAGTTAGTTTCGTAATCAAGTGAAAAGCAAGCAAGTTAGTGCCTTAGCTCTCCAAAACAAAATGAGTTAGTCCCTTTACTGAATGAAATGGCGACGAGTTATAGACTAATTCAGTGATGTTGCAGTGAAATAGTACCTTAAATTGGATATATTGTGATGACTTAGGGAACTAACTCAACAGGAATTCACAAGTTAGTGCCTTAGCTTGTCGAAATGGTAGGAATTAAATTCCTAGCTAATTGAAACATTAACCAACTAGTCCCTTAACCTAATTACATTGCAACCAATTAATGTTCATCATTGGTGAATTGATATTCAATTATATGCCAAAAACCATGACATATCACTCACTTACAACCTTAAGTGGTTGATGTATCAACCAAATAGTTCACTAACTTGTTGACATGCCTCCACCTAGACATGCTATTTCACCCCACCAAAGGTTTGAGTCGCCAACGTTGTGACATATTAGGAATATATATCCTTGACATTGAGGAAGGTTAATCTTTTAAAGTGTCAAAATTATCTTCTCAACTATAGAACCTTTCGTATTTTGATGATTTATGAGGAAATTCCTCTGTTGCAATTGAGACTCAAGCCCCAACTAGATTTCAAACAAATCAATGTCAAAATACATTAAAACTTGGGAGTCTGCGGGTTTTAAAAAAATCACTATTTTCACCCAATCAAATCATTCTTAAACTTTTAACCAAGTGACCAGGAACCCAAGCGACTAGGAAACCAAACAAAGTGGACTACCTTTCCCCCTTAACTCGAACACCCAATGGTAAGTACGTCCTACCTCCACTTGACAATTTCACATTTTTGTTACGTAAGATGTTTTTCAATTTAAATTTTTAGATTTCACCCTTTCTTGGAGCTTAAAAGTTATCACCATTGGTCCTCTTCCTTTCCCCATTTTTTCTAACACTAGTAGAAAATGAGAGATAAATGACTGTTTGACCAAAAAAATTGGCCACCATAATTTTTCACGATATAAATGACTAAACTTGAGTGACCCAACTAAAAATGAGCAAAGGAATGACCAATTGGGTCATAGGATAAAATATATGACCAAATAACAAGTAACTAAACTAAAAATGACCACATAAAAATAACATTAAGAATATAAATTGGTCATTTATTTGGTCATTGTTAGTTGTGTCACTCTAATAGTGGAAATTTGCAATTTTGATCATGAATTTGTACAATTTACTAAATTCTAAAACTGTAAATGGATTATGGTTCTAGACAAGTTTCATTCCAATCAATGATCCCAAAATTCACAAATAATTATCTTCTTAGGTTCTACTTCTCTATGTCCAATATTTTTAGCTAGTTGCTCTCAACTCTACACTCTTTCCATCATGCTCTATGTCACCTCCAAGATTTGCGTCCTCCTCCAATATTTGGGCAACCATACCAACAACCACCAAAAAATATTTCTCTTATAATTTTCCCCTTCCTATTCCCCTTGTTCCTTCCAAAGATCTTGCTAACTATCTTGTAATCCATCTTCTAATCCAACATTAATGTCCAAATCACTAATCCATCTTCTAACCCATCCTTTAATCCATCATTAGCTCTTAAGCCATGTCAAAGTCTTAAGAAAGGAGATTATGTCTTGCATAAAGTCTTAGGGTCTTTCATTATGTTTTCAGGGTTAAACAAGGTTATAAACTCAGAATCCCTTAGGTTATTACAACCCCCCTCTCACTATCTTAGGTGAATACATGAGTCCTCGATCATCTAGCGTCTTGACTCAACCACAACCAATTTATATTTATATTAATTTTTGGAAACATTCAATGATTTCTTCTAACCAGGAACTCATGAAATTTACATAAATACATGATTAAACATGGTTTCAGTCAAGGGGTGTTACATTCCCACCCCCCTTAGAATATATACCATCCTCGGTGTTTCATTGTTCAAACTATAAAACAATTTTTTATTAGTTTTAATTACCTATTTAAAAAAATTAATAAATGCTCCAGGATTTTACCTACATTTCAACTTTCAAGTTATCTTTTCATATTGACCTAGGTCCCCTAGATTTGATCTTGCTTCATCTTTCTACTCTTGGTGGGTAGAACTTTCTAACTTATCTAACAGATTGTACAAAACTAGAACTCTCTTAGTTGTCCCTCTTTCCAATGTTGTCATGGGTTTTGGAATTTCCTTCCTTTTAGCTTTCTTTCTATTTCTTGTTGTATAGTTATTGAGGTAATGATTTCTCCCACATTTCCAACATTTAGTTTCTTCTGATTCATAGTCTCATCCATATTTGATTCGTTAAATCTTGAACGTTTCTTGGTTGAGCGATCAGGTGAACGTTTCTTTGTAGGATTGATGTCCTTGCCTTTGCTAATGGCTATCAAGATATCTTTTACTTCATTTTGTAGACGAACAGAGACATGCAAAAATTTAATCTTCATCTCATACAAGTGATTTTATATTTTTATCACTTTCCCTAGATTCTCTTAGGTCTTGGCGATCGCTTGTAGCAGTTCATCAACTAGGAAAAATAAATTCTTGTTAGCTTCCATGCTTAATGTATATGGCTGTCCACACTTTTCACACTAACACAACTTCCCCTTTGTCTTTCATAATTACAAGCAAATTGGGTTGAAGCTTACCTATGAAATCCATCAACTTGAATCCCCTTTAGGAAAAACATGATCACACATATTAAAATCAGACATTTTGCTTAAATGACTTGCTTTGTTTAGAAACGTTCACACATTTTATGCTTAACCCAACATTGATACATGTGATTCCCAACATTGAGATGTGCGAAGAGAATATATAGTAGAAGACACATATCACAGAAGTTGAAAATTATTGACACTACAGATTCCAAAAGTCGTATATTGCATATTGTAGATCTTACAAATTTTTGAAGTTGCATAGAGGCCACAGATCATATATCGCATATCTTACAAATTGTTGAAGTTGCATATGAGTCCCATATCACAAATTGCAGATATTACATAAGTTGCATAAGAGTCGCATATCACAAATCACAAAGATTGCAGAATTTTGTACGTGTTGATATTGTATATTCTAGCAGACACGGTTTAAAGCTGAAGACATAGATCATAGATTATTGGTGCAATAGACATAGATATCAGAAGATGTAGATCGCAGATCAAAGAATATAGATCACATATCACAAAAGTTGTAGTTCTGTTATAACTTATATTAATTTAAAGAAGGTAGGAAGGGAAAAGGCCAGAGAGTTGTAGCTTCCTTCTAGTTGCTGCTGGAGAATACAGAGCATGGATTTAGAGTTTCCTTTCAGTTGTGCTAAAGAACAAGAAAAGGAGATCGCAGTCTCCATTCAAGTTGGTTCCTAAACATTGCAAGTTGGTTCTTGCATAGAATATTGATGTTGGTGCCTATAAACATCAAGTTGCATTAGAGGAAATTTCAACTCAAAATGGGCCTCCTAAGGAAAATTAATAAAATAATATTTATTAATTTTGGAGGAAGAAAAGAAAAAAACTACTTTTTTGTTCATATTTTCGACATATCTCCTTGTGTTTTTACTCAAATTTCGATTAGGAGAGCTCGTTGGATGTGGAATTAAATTTTGCATCCAACGAGTACCCACTCAAAATACTTTTTAAGGGCCTTGCTACCCAAAAACAAGAAATACCTGAAAAAATGTGATGATCATGTCATCATCACATTTTTTCAGGCATTTCTTGTTTTTGGGGTAGCAGGTCCCTTCAAAAATATGTAAAGTGGGTACTCATTGGATGTGGAATTTAATTCCACATCCAACAAGCTCTCCCGATTGAAATTTGAGGAAAAACACAAGGAGATATGTCAAAAATACAAACAAAAAAAGTAGTTTTTTTATGATACCTATCCCCAAATTTAAATTAATAAATTGTTTAAGAGGTGCTCCCTTTTTGAATTTTAAAGCATTTTGATTGGCTAATACATGATGACATGGAATTTGTATTATTTTTGGAAGGCCCATTTTAAATTGAAATTTCCTCTAATGGTGCTTGCATGTGGGATAGGTGTATCCTATATATATTGTTAGAATATTGGTCAATAGTGAGAGTAAGGGGGGTGAATCAGTATTGTTAATTTTTCACTTATTTAAAACTTTAACCAAAACATGGAATCAACAAGATACACAAAACACATAACAAAAAGAAAACATCGAACACATTTTAACGTGGAATCCCAATAGGGTAAACCACCAGCTCGTTCTATACTGCAAAATTGTATTTACAAGAGTTATTTGCAAGCAACCAATTTATGGAGACACCAATCCTTGAGTTTCTCAGCCACCACTGAAGGATGCATCCACACCCTAGATTCTACCTGTACCTATAGACAAGGATACACCTATACCCTAATTTTCCAGCCACTACTGGAAGGAGGCTAAGACCCCCTTGCAGGCATGTAGCCTACCCTAGCACCACCCTACCACCCTTATATGTTTTCTATAATTTGTTAGATTTCTTTCTCCCTTCATTCTCTTTCTGGCCCACTGGTCTTTGTCTTATGCTATGGCTACATCAATCTTAATGACATCGACAATTTGGTCTCGGTCTTCAATTTGGACAACTGAGACACCAAAGACACTGAAATACCTCTTCTATATGTTGTTTATATACTCTTACTTATTTATTCAAGCATGACACCTTTTCAAAATAGGCTCATGATTTTTCTTCATCACACCCCTTCAAGTCTCTATTCTTTTAATTTAATTATGCTCACAAATTAATTTAATCGTCTCCTCACACCTCTTCAAATCTCAGTTTTAATTCTTTTCTTTATTAATTAATTGAATCTCTATCTCTTTACATATTCTTAGTTAATTAATTGATTCACGGATCATTTTCAATCCTGTAGGCTTCATCTCTTTCAGAACTGTGTGCTTGAGCTCTCTCTCGCTCGCGGGCACTCCAAAAACCAATCCTATAAGTCTCTTCTCCTTCATTAGTGGGCATACTCTGTCCTCTGGCCTTCGAGATTCTCTCTTTCTCACACCTACAGAATGTATTCATTGCGGGCTATGTACATGTCATTTCACAAACACGCAGGCTTCACCTTTTTCATATGCTTGCAGGCTCCTTAAACCATGGGGCTTCCTTCACACAAGAATCACTTCCTCTCTATTCATTTCTTCTTCTTCTTTAGATTCATCTTCGCTTGAGCCACCATCGCTACTGTCGCTTGAACTTGTTCCACTACCACTTGAATTTGATCTACTACCATCATCCTCTCCTCTTTCACTGCCACTTTCATTATTGTCACTGCCATTTTCGTAGAATCTTTTTTTGTACCATCCATTTCCATATGGTCTCCATCTCCATAATTTTGATTCTCCATAGGAGTTTTTGTTTTAGATTTGCATATGATATCTATCTCCCTCAACATACATATCATCATTCACATCTTGATTCGACAGAATCAATATCGGGCCCGACAGTGAATATTCTTTCGGTGACCAGATCAAGATCCCATCCACCGTTGCGTAATGGATCTTCGAAAGCTTCCACTGCAACAGCTCAAAAGATTCAAAACACATCTGTCGTAGTTGATCCATCTTCCTTTCTCACCCGACGCTTCATTGGCTCTATCTTCCTTTTCCTTCCGCCGCTTCGTCGGCTCTATCTTCCTTTTCCTTCCGTCACTTCGTCGGATCTATCTTCCTTTTCCTTTCATTGCTTCGTCGGCTCAAAGGATGAAACCCATCCGTTGTAGCAGCTCGGACTTGATCAACCATCCGCGCATCTCAAAGGCTAAAACCCATCTGCCATAGCAGCTCAGAGTTGAACAACTATCCACCATAACTGCTCATACCAAAAACTCAACCGCCATTCCGTCTCATACTTGACAAATCACCTGCTGCTACGGTGCAATGTGATTATGTACCCAATGATTTTCATGGCATGTATATTTATAACCTTGATACAGAAGTTTGCCACAAAGTTATCCCTAGACTCATATGCACAAGGGTGTTTTTCCTCGTTAGATAAAAAAACCCTTATTTCGGCGTTCGAACACCCATCATTACATATATAAATAGAAATTACACCAATAAAGGTACATTCATCATACATTTTTTCATGTGACTATCACAACCCAGCCGACCTTCGGCAGTTTCACATATTCCTTCATTCATTCGGTGATAGCTTTCTGATTTAGTACATTTTTATTTAGCACATGTGAGAGCCACAAGGAGAATATGAATTCATGACTGGATATCCACTTCAACAAGGAACATCCCCATGTTTTCATTGGATTTTTATCATCAACCTAGAGAAAATGGCGAGCACTTCCGTGAGACAATTTATACAGTTTTTGCCAGTACAAAAATAGTGCAAAACAGTCTGAAACCTTGTTTTGGCAGACCTATATCATTCTCCTCAAAAAAAATTAAGGCTAATGAAAACCATGAATGGGTAGCCAAGCCAACTAGCTATAGGATGGTACCATGGTTCGAGCATTCTTCTTAAACCATGAATTGTAGCAAGCATTCTCTTAAGGCTGTTGGGACCAATTTTAACTAATTATTCCATACTTAGTCAATTTCCTAATTCTCACCATTTTGCTACATTTCTCCATAGTGATGTCATAATACAACAATGGCTTCAACTCCATGCCACATCAACATTATATCCTCCATATCATCATTCATGCCATGTCATGACTACCTTTGAATTTCCTTTGACTAAGTTCACTTAGCCATCATGTCCTTGGTTATTCCTTTGTCATCACTGAACTCCTTTTGACATCAATGGAAACCACATTCCATATTACCAACATATGTATACACACACTTTACAGATTCTTTGCACATTAGTGTCTTTCACTGTTTTGGCAGAACAAGTTTTGAAGTATAATTTGTTAAACTAAAAATTGAGTAATCTATGCTTTATACTGATTCACACCCCCACTTAGTATAAATAAGAATTCTAACAATTGGGAGATATTGTTTGTAAAGATGAAGTTTTGGTATATCATGCTAAAATTGTAACAATTGTGAACCTGCAAGCCCCACTGGTAGTAAAGAAGTTGCAATACACCTTGGAAAATATAGGGTATTACAGAAGGTTCATCTGCAATTACGCATCCATTACCAAACCCTTGGAACAATTATTGATGAAAGTAGAAATTTTTAGGTGGAATGATGCTTGTGAAGAATCTTTCACAGCATTAAAAACAAAATGGTAAATGCCCATGTCCTAGCATTTCCATCTTCCAAAAAGGAGTTCCATTACATGTTGATGCATTAATGATTGATCTTGGTACTATATTATCCCAAACAAGAGAAGGTGAGATGGACCATTCATTTTATTGTTTCCATTAGAAAGTTATATAAGAGGATCATAACTACACTACAACAGAGTGAGAAGGATTGGCTATGATCTATGCATGGCTAAAGTTTCACCATTACTTGTTAGATGGACATTTTTTTTAAATTTTTTGTTCAGCAAGACCGTGCTCGAGGGATGAATATGTATATGCTTACTATTTTCCAAGAATTCCCCTTTGAAGTAATAGTTAACCTGGAGAATCCTAACCATGTCCTTGATCATCTATCACAAATAGAGTCTAGAGAAGTTGATGGACCTGTTGATAACCAGTTTTTGAATGTAGCACTTTTCATTGTAGAAGCTATTTTGGACCATTCGGAGTAGTTTGCATCGTTCCTTACCATAAAAAATTACCTCGATGATTATTCCACAATACAAAGGCATCATTTAGTCGTTAGATTCATGAAATATTAGTTGATGCATGACAACTCTATAAACTAAGCAATGAGTAATAGAAGGCATGCCAAAATAAATACATAACGCATAAACAATTTTCCAAAGTTGACAAAGTGCTACTATATGACAAAAAATGCATGTAGCATCTACAGAAGTTACATATAATGCACTAGCTGGTACCATTTATTGTTGCAAAAATAAAAGATTCAGTTCTTGTAAAATTTACACAACTTGATGGTACCCCACATCTAAGATGGGTGAATGGTGCACGCCTGAATCCCTGTCTCTACTCAGTAATTCTATGCGATGCCACTCCTACTATCGAGAGTGAGTTATTTAGGATTTAGGTTCATTTTGAGTCTGATGATTTTTATATTTTCATATCTTAGTTGTTTCTTTTAGTTCAACTATATGGAAATCAGTTCAAACCATTGTGGTCTAGAAGGGACCCACCATTCAAGCTTAGTTTTTGCCAATGCCACATTAAAAACCAATCCAACTGCCTCTTTGGGATATATGAGTTTTAATGACTAGATCCCTCAGATTAGAACTTGATTATGTGAAACCAGTAGTCACTTCTGACATTTACTTGACTATATCGACTCCCTAATAATCCCCACCATATATCGACTCCCTAATAATCCCCACCATTAATTTTTTATCTTTATGAATTTACTTGACTATTAAAAGATGACACTTTTAAATACATTACACATTGTTAAGTATTGAGAACCTGGTGTTACCAGTACATAATAGGCCCATAATACAGTATTTCTATTATTGTTGAGCATATGAAATGGGTAAGGTAGCAACAACAAGAGCTTCATCTAGTAAGCCACGGGCCAAACAAGACGAAATTCTAAACTAGACCCCATGGATCCAAGGATCGATGTCTTGGGTGATTTGAAGGGAAAATTAGACTTGACACAACTTATGGATGTAGAATTATTCGATGGGGATTTGAATGCAGATATGAGGCCCAATATATATCATAATTTCATCCCATCCACCAATAGGAAAGTCATACTAGAATGGAAACATGACTTTATATCCCTAAGAGATTCAATCTTGATGATTCTAATAGATCTTTCAATATTTGGCACCGCAACAGAAGTACTAAAGTGCACCAAGTTTTTAATCAATTATGTGCATGGATATTCTTTGTGACTGGACCAAAAACACCCTATTCATGTAGATAATTTTCAAAATATTAAAAAACTTTTAATGCAAGGGGAGAATGTTGCTACATCTTTCTAGGGCAGTCACCAAGTGAGTGAAAAACTATTCAGAGCCAAACCTATACAATAAATATGGCACAAATCATTGAGAGAAAAGAACCATCATTGCTGATATTAATCCATGTGGGATTCACTAGTGAGGTAATAGATCATATAATGTCCATTCATACTGGGGGTTTGAATACTCCTAAGAACCTCAAAAATATGTTGCCTCATATTAAGGTGTTAAGGTGTGTTTTTTAATTTGAGATAGTAATATAAATAATGGGGTTTATTTTATTTGGGTGGGATGAGGAATAACCTCTAAATCATGGGATGGATTCATACCTACACATAATGGGCTCAATTCATACCTCCAAATCATGGGTTGGATTCATACCTTAATTCATTTCATCATTTCTTCTTCCAATAGAGAATTGAATATTTTTGTAAAGGTCTCGAAGATACTTCTGCAATTGTATTTGGCTTTTGAAAATTTGATAATATTGCAACTATTATGGTTAACTTCACTGTGTGTTTTATTTTTATGGGGTTACTCTTTTTTTTGCTTAGTGAATTTATTTAGATACGAGGTATGATTCTTGGAATAGAAGGCACTACATTATTAGAATTTTGTGGCATTGAAATAACAAGGGTGATAGTATTTTTTTTCTTTATGCGGAATGTTATTGATGTGATGTCCAAAAGGTTAGTGTTGCCACTTGTTATGAATATGTATGCAATACTTCACACTTTCTCCATAATTGAGGTTGAGTTTTCTAGTGTTAAAAATGGGGAATTCTTGTAACTTGTGTTTTATATCAGGCTAATTTCCAAAGTGTGTTTATTTTATATATAGAAGTCACATTGCAACTTATTACATTGTTCAATATGCTTGAAAATGCATCGTGTTCCTCATCAACTCCAAAGTTAAGACACGTAGCTAATCAAGAGTTTTAGAGTTGAACAATTGTATTGTATTTTTTGTAGGTGTTTTATTAAAAGATCTAACTCTTCATTTTTTGAGTAGTTGGGGTTTAGGTGGGTATTTAGATTCAGTCAAATCTTGCTCCATGACAACCAAGAAAATTGAGACCAAACTTTCTTGGCTAATTGGAACCAAGCAAATTTAAATAAATCTTTCTTGACTAATTACTTCTTTCAACTTTTTGTATTCTTGTTTAACATTTTCACATTGCCAGTTAGGAAAAGTTGTTAGATTGAGTTATATTTTGCACTTTCATAATTGTAATTATAATTTTTATATGCAAGGAATCGATTTTAATATTGTATTAGAACTGAAATGAACATAGGTGAAAATATAAATTTTTATTTACATACTCCATGTGTTATCATTACCATGAAACCGTATCATATAAGCTTCACCATCTATGTATCTTTATAACTATTGCATTATTGAAAATTAACAATGGATATTTTTCCCTTTTCTGTAAAGATAAAAAAACGAGATAAAACCCAAGAAATGGTAACTAAATGTTCTTAATTCCCTTTATTGCAAGAATAAATGTAGATGAATGGAAGCAATTCATTACATATTGTGAATGACCCAAATCTAAGCTATGCACATGATCAATGGTGTTATTGGAAAATAAGAGGAATTTTTCTATGTTCATTTGGGTTCAAACATCACGGATGTTTGTTTTAGTAGGAAGGTAGGGAAGTCCATCCATGAAAGGGTTTCAATTTTCCATTTTTATCGATTTTAATTTTTTAATATTATAGAAAACATGATCTCTCTATGGATATATTTGTATTTACATGATATAAAATTGGTATATTGGTATGCTGTGGTGTGAAACATTTGCAATTCTAATCTTTTCTAAGCATTACAGTGACTATTGGACTATTATCCTTTTACATTTTTTGTTTCTTTAATATCTTAGATGGGTTTCCTTTTACACATTTTGTCTTCCCCATTACTATTTTGTTGGGTCTTCCACTATCCAACGCTACAAATGGATCAATCACCCCTGCATTCCCGGTGGGATCATTATTAGCATTATACTATTATTTTACTTAGAATATAGTTTGCATATACTAATATGTGTTAGGGATCTTGTTTGTTACAAGTTGATAATATTATATAAGGGGGTATTAAAAATAGCTTGATAAAAATGGATAGCTACATGTGAGAACTGCTTCTCAAGTAGATCTAGGAGCTAGAAAAATATTCACCATCAAAGTGTTTGACAAAATATGCAAGAGAACAACAAAGAAACTGAAATAACTAGAATAGCACATGTGAAAGGTGCTAATATCTAACCATTATATTACAACACACATTTTTGGTATGTATGATACATATTTATTGTACATTGGAGACAATTCATGAGCCCTTGGTGTCCATGTGAATGCATCCAAGTGTCAGACTAGGATTTGACCATTAAACCCCCTAGGTTGACCAACAGGCTCCCAAACCTAACCAAGCTATCATGAATCCATGTGTGAACATTTGTGAATAGGTAAGAAGCATGTCTGGTTCATAAATGAGGGAATGAAACCATGGGAGAGCGCATGGGTGAGTGGAGAAATCTCTAGGAGGCAAATAAATGCCAAGGAGACCACAAAAAGCCACATTCACACACACTAGCACCCATAGTCAAAGATGGAAGTGGTTTGCAATTAATGCAAAGTCTAAAATGTCGGGATGTTCAAACTAGAGTGACTCAACTACATGTAATGAGCTAGAATCACTTATTTGACTAGTATTTATCAATATAACCTATGTTAGACCATAGAACACAAACACAAGGAAAATGATTATGTATCCTAGGTAGATCATTAAGGTACTAAGGAAAATTATTTCTCCAACACTCCTCCTTAATCCTGACTTAGTACACCACATGATTTATTAAGGCCTTGGAAACTAAGGCACAATTCACCTTTTACAACAATTTTTTTATTGATCCATGCAACCAAGGTAAGGAGGAAAACCTAATGGGACAAAACCTCCGCTCAAGAATGGATATGCCATAGAAACAAAAAATATGTATACACTCCAAACTAAATGAGTATGTCTGGAGGAATCTTCTTCTTGGGAAGAAGTGGAATGTGTTCAACCAACTCAGGAATAGTTGCATGATGAATCCTCATACCATGTAGAACAACTGAAATGCACTCATAGGAGAGCGAATGGTTCTCTTCAGACTTGAACCTCGAACCAAACATGATTTCATGCCCAAAAGAGACTTGAAGTGCTTGAGAGTAGGTGACCCTAATCGATTCATAAGGATCTTGAAGCATTAACTTTGAAATAAGTTTGTAATAAGCTCCAAGAAGGTGCACCATTGTGATGGAAAAGGATTCTCCATCTTCATATGAACTTGAAGGAACACTACTAGTCATGGTGGAGGAATACATGGGAAAAAGAGTGTGAAGAAATGAGAGATCGTCACTTGACATCCAAACCTATCCATATTTCAAACCAATACTCTCATATAAATAAAACCCATCTTCTAGAGAAGGCTCTCTATGAACATCAACTAGAAATACATCTTCACCATTTGTAACAAAATACATAGAGGAGAAGGGAATAGAATGGATAGATAACTATTCAGCAGTAGTGATGGGAGCAACTCATATGTTATCTTCATGAAAAATAGATTCTTGACAAGGAGAGGAAGCCACAGAGGAAGAAAATTGAGTTGGATCATTTGCTCAATATTTGGCTACTTATTCTTCATCATTTTGAACAACTTCTTGAGAAATGCATGAGGTAGAGATCATAGGAAGGATAACACATAACAAGGTGCCCATTTGCTTTCTCCCCATATAGCTCACATCTTCTTGCTGCATGCCAAGAGCTTCATATAGATTTCTCCAAATCTCAAATGGGTACTCAGAGGAATCAAGGAGATAACGCATGGTAGGAGGTATAATGAGACACATAGTTCCATAGGCTCTGTCATTGTCATTCAACCAATCACACTTCTCTTAACATGACTCTGGCTCTCTCACAACACCAATGGACACATCATAGAGACATTGCCTCTTGATATATGCACAAATATTTGAATTCCATTTAGAATAGTTAAATGGGGAAAGGAGAGGAATTTCTTGTGAATCCATGAAGTTGTTGTAAGAACATTTAATGAAAAACACTCAGATAAACATGAAATATGCCCTAAACAACAACTCAAACCTCACTAGATTTTTTTTCAGCTCCAAATAGCTTTGATACCATGTGAGAATTGATTCTCAAGTAGATCTAGGATCTATAACAATATTTACCATCAAAGTGTTTGAAAAAATATGCAAGAGAACAACAAATAAATTGGAATAACTGGAATAGAACATGTGAAAGGTGCTAATATCTAACCATTATATTACAACACACATTGTAGGTATGTATGATACATATTTATAATACATTGGATATAATTCATGAGCCCCTAGTGGCCATGTGAATGCATCCAAGTGTCAGACTAGGATTTGACCCCTAAACCCCCCTAGGTTAACCAATAGGCTCCCAAACCTAACCAAACTATCACGAATCCATGTATGAACATGTGTGAATAGGTAAGAAGCATGCTTGGTTCATAAATTAGGGAAGGAAAGAATGGGAGAGCGCAAGGGTGAGTGGACAAATATCTAGGAAGCAAATAAATGCTAAGGAGAGAACAAAAAGCCACATTCACACACACTGGCACCCTTAGTCAAAGATGGAAGTGGTTTGCAATTAATGCATAGTATGGAATGTCAGGATGTTCAAACTAGAGTGCCTCAACTGCATTTAATGAGCCATAATTACCTATTTCACAATTATTTATGAGTATAACCTAAGTTATACCATAGAACATAAGCACAAGGAAAATGATTATGTCTCGTAGGTAGATCATTAAGGTACTAAGGTAGATTATTGCTCCAACACTACAATATCTAGTGAAACTAGGGGTTTTCTTAATTGGAAAGGTATATTGGGAGGGGGGTTCAACAAAATAATTTTAGAAGGAATTTTATAATATTTAGTGAAATTAGGGATATTCTTTAATATCCTATGAACAATCACGCTATGTAACAAGTTCACTAAGTGAACCTCCCGTGTATTAATTGCCTACTAATGAAGCTTTGATGTCATTATTTTTGGTAAGGTAATGTGTAAATATTGGAAGGGAGAATGCACTTTTGAATGCATTATTAAGATAAGTGCTTATGATCTTCTAATGTTCTATGTATGATTATTAAGATGTACCTTGAAGGCTTCTTTTGTACTCGTAATGCTTAAGTAATGGTAGGATTATCATGTCACTAACTTTGATGCTGGTTTGATAGCTCCGAGGAGGTATGTGTTTCCTGAATTAGTAATTACTAATTTGATATGTATATTGTATGATGATTTAGGGAATATAATCATGGACAATCGTATGGATGTATATAGCTGCCACATACCATATATTCCCATGGGGTTTATATCTGATTTATAAGAAAGAAAATGGTTAGCATTTATCTTGTTTATGAGTAAGCTTTTAGTACAATTATTATTGATCAAATGAGATGTTTTTTTTTGTTTGTAAGCTGGAACACAATATATTACCTATAATACAAAAGGGATATTACATTCAGACCTGTCCAACTGAAAGATCCGAGCTTAATCGGGCTTCTCTTCGGAGGATTTATACTTACAATTCCCCATCTTCCCATACTCATACTTTTTCTTTGAAACAATACCCCATATCCCACCCACATACTGGATTTTTCCAGAACATAGACACTCCCATGACTTCTGACCTGGTTCCCAACCATCTGGTAGCCGCACATAGACATACCTTGTGTAACATCCCTGACCCTCCGACCGGCGAAGAGGATGCTACGATACATCAATCATCTGGGCATCTAGCCCCTTAAACAAGAACATACATACATATAATGCTGAAGCATGATACTTAAAAACATAAAACATATTACAATGCATTAATCATTCATATACATAGCGGAAGCAAACAACATCCATTCATATACGATTCAGCATTCAACATGCACATCATCATTCATCAATAGCAAATATAGTTGCAGACACAAGTTAGGCAAGAATACTTATCTTATAGCGAACTTGTCCCGCAACCAGCTACGTCGCTGCAACGTTCCACCCAACTATAGCCCCGCGTGCTCTTTAATCTCTCAGCAGCACTGCCACCCCCGAGCTAGGCATGAATCCCCAAGGAATAAGGAACTAACAGGATTACATATAACCAAGGATAACAACACCATAAGGATACACAGTTCATCCAAGCCAACACAATTGGGTTTATCAGGTGAACAAGGGAACAACCAAGCCAACAAAGTTGGGTTTATCAGGCCATCCAGGAGATGGGAAAGGCTAAATGCTAAGCCGGTGAGCTCATTGAGGAGCTAAGGACACCTACACTAGAACCATCCTGGCTTCTAGGACACCCACACACACCCAACACAAGGAAATCAGTCCTTTCTCTGCAACACAGTTCCTCAGACCCTGACCTTCCTTCTAGTGCTATTCAGGGGTTGCGGAGAAGAAATCCATCCCACTAGCTCTATTTGTGTAGTTCCCAAACCACCATGTTTATCAAGCACATCAGGACTTCATTCACCACTCCAATGTAGTCCGAAGACAAGCCACTGCATGCATGCAACAAAACAGCTATCCAAGCTTTAATAGGGGAAAACAACTCCCTGAATCGTTCTTGGCCCTATCGTGGCCAAAACGATTCCACAACAACCTACAGTAGCCAAATAACAAGGGAAAAAACATAGTCCATCAATCGTGGTAAACAACATCCCACGAACAACCATGAGCTCACAACACACAATCCCCAATCCCCACTGCAATCACTAGAGAACTTACACAGACCCTCGAAAATGGGGAAAGAACAGACTCCCAATCTATGCGTCAGTGAAAAAGATGTAGCCAAAAATACTGTGGAAAAATAACACACAGAAGAAAACCACAGCACACATGGCTCACAATGAAACAACAAATCGTCCCATAGTCCAAACACACCAGCAACGTTGGACAACAATGGTCCCTTCTCAATGATGAAGCCAACGCACCCTTCACAGTCGGCAATGGTGGCATAAACGTAGGCTCTATGCATGATTAGGAGGAAGGACATCTCATCGACGAGCAAAATGGTGTGTGAGAGGGAAAAAGATGAACCCCCACACAAGGAATTGTAATCCTTTTAACTCTGCTCTTCCTGAGGAAAACGAACAGTCACAATCAGGATAGTGGACAGACCATTCGCAGCCCAGAAGGCGTGTCGTGGAGAGAGTGTAGGTGTGGGCGTAGTGTTTTTCCCTGCCATCAATTAGATGCCCCAACTAAAAGTAGAAGAAACAGGTTGGTGACACATGGCTTCCCCCCCCTCCCCCCACCCCCATGGCTCAAAGTTTAAGATTCCCCCCTCTTATCCTTAGGAATCATGCCCCTTCTCAATTTGGTTGCAGTGAACATAGCTGGTTGGGTTATTTAATTAAAGATGCATAATTACATGATTCCAAAACTTAATATGTATGTCGCATGTCCCGATATACCATCGGTGACAATTTCTATCCAAAACATAACATAACCGAATCCATGGTGGGGCCTTTACCTTTAGCTCTGCACCATGATTATTTACAATATATGTATCATGTATATTTAATGCAAATGGGGTCGAAACCAGGGTGTTACATTCCCCTCCCCCTTCAATAGCATTGTCCTCAGTGCTTTACAAAATTGAACAAAATGCTACATTGGTACCGCCTCAGTGTTCTACGGAATTTAAAAAAAATGGATGTGCCAATCGCATGGCAGCCTCCAACTCCCATGTAGCTTCTTCATGTCTGTAGTGCTCCCATTGCACCTTTACCTACCCTATGGCTCGGTTCCGGAGCATTGTTACCTTCCTGTCGAGGATGTGCATTGGCTCGATTTGGCACTCTCCCCCAGGTTCCACCTGAATCACATCCCAATTTATCACATGGTTAGGATCATGTACATATTTCTTAAGCAAGGAAACATGAAAAACATTATGAGCTCTAGTACTAGCAAGAAATGCAAGTCTATATGCAATAGGCCCTATTCTTTCAAGCACTTCAAACAGCCCACAATATCTAGGTGACAGCTTGGCACAACTTCCAAGCTTAAAGGATCTCTTCTTTGCTTTCACTTTGAGGTAAACATGATCCCCAACACTGAATTATCTGTTCATCCTATGCTTATCTGCATAGCTTTTCTGTCTATCCTGTGCTGCTTTCATATTCTGCCTGATCTTTACAACCTCTTGCTCCATTTCCTTGAGCAATTTTGGTCCAAGCACAACCTTGTTCACTGGGTTATCCCAAGTCACTGGTGTCCTACACCTTCTTCCATACAAAGCTTCATACAGGCTCATCCCCAAGGATGCCTGTTGTCCATTATTATAAGCAAAATCTACCAAGTGTAAGTAATCTTCCCACTTGGTTGGTTTGTCCATCACATACATGCGGAGCATATCTTCAAACACCTGATTAACTCTTTCTGTCTACCCATCTATCTGAGGATGGAAGGCAGTGCTGAAATTTAGCTTTGTACCCAAATCTGCAAACAATCCCTTCCAAAAATTGGAAGTGAACTTGACATCTCTGTCAGAGACTATTGCCTTCGGCAATCCATGCAATTTGAAAATCTCCTTCATGAATATCTTTGCAATGTCATCAGTCTTATGCGTAGACTTCACTAGTATAAAATGTGCTACCTTTGTCAACTTTTTTACCACAACCATGATGCAATCATGTTGTCTCCAAGTCATTGGCAATCCTGTAATAAAATCCATGGAAATAACTTCCCATTTCCATTTCGAAACTGACAAAGGATGCAACAAGCCTGCTGGATATTGATGCTCAACTTTTACCTGTTTACATTTCATGCACCTTGAAATGTATTCATCCATGTCCTTTTTCATTCCTAGCCAAAAGTACTTCTTTCTAGATGTAACAATTGTCTTCTGATATCGTGGGTGACCAGAATATGAAGTTTGATGGATTTCATCCATAACAACCCTCCTCAAATCTGCTACATCTGGAATATAAATTCTGCCTTTATAAGTAAGAAGTCCATCTTCTTCCAATTTATATCCCTCATACCTCTTCTCAAGACCTTGCTGCTACAATTTTTCTTTTACTTGCTCATACAATTCATCTTCGGAAACATGATTAACAATCTGCTTCCTTAAATCTGTTTGGCAAATACTAAGAAATTCCACATGCATTTCATGTACCTTCCTACTGAGCGCATCAACTACCTTGTTTTCTTTTCCCTTTATGTGCTTGATTTCGAAATCAAACTCACATAAAAATTCCAGCCATCTTGCTTGCCTAGTATTCAATGTAGGCTGATCAAATAAATACTTCAGACCACAATGATCTGTCCTGAGCTCAAATCTTCTACCCATCAAATAATGTCTCCACATCTTGAGAGCATGTACTATGGCTGCAAGCTCAAGATCATGAGTGGCATAGTTCTTATCATGCTCCTTCAACTTTCTTGACTTGTAACATATCACGTGTTTGTCCTGCATAAGGACTCCTCCAAGCCCTTGTCTGCATGCATCGGTACACACCACATAATATTTCTCTGGATCTACAACCTTCAATACTGGTGCCTTGGTGAGAATATTCTTCAATCGTTGGAAGCTTTCTTCACACTTTGAATTCCATTCGAACTTTTTCCCCTTCTTTTGCAAAGAAGTGATAGCATGTGCAACCTTGGAGAATCCTTCAATGAATCTCCTGTAGTATCCTGCAAGTCCCATAAAAGATCTTACATCCATCACATTTCTTGGAGTAGGCCAGTTCATAATGGCTTCAATCTTCTCAGGGTCCACTGATATACCCTCTTCTGAGATAATGTGACCGAAATATTGAATTCTATCTCTATAGAAGTCACACTTGCTCAGTTTTTCATACAGCTGATGCTCCCTGAGCAATTGCAATGTCAACCTCAAATGCTTTGCATGCTCTTCCTCATTCTTAGAATAAACAAGAATGTCATCAAGGAAAACAAGAATGAACTTGTCGAAATACTTACTGAAGAAACTATTCATAAGGCACATAAATGTAGTTATTGCATTGGTGAGACCAAATGGTACCACTACAATCTGATAGTGCCCATCCCTTATCCTGAAGGTTGTCTTATGAATGTCTTCGTCCTTGATTCTCACCTGATGGTAACCAGACCTCAAGTCAATCTTGGAAAACACCTTTGCTCCTCTCATTTGATCAAAGAGGTCATCAATCCTAGGCAAAGGATATTTATTCTTCACAGTAACCTTGTTCAACTGTCTGTAATCAATACATAACCTGAGTGTACCATCTTTCTTCTTTACAAAAAGAACCAGTGCTTCCCAAGGAGACACACTCGGTCGGATATATTTCTTTTCCAACAACTCTTGTAGTTGCATCTTCAACTCTAGCATCTCCGGTGTACTCATCATGTAGGGTTTCTTAGACACTGGTGCCGCTCCTAGCACTAGTTCAATGGTGAAATCAATGTCCCTCTTTGGAGGAAGCCCTGGAATATCATCGGGAAATACATCCTTAAATGCCTATAACACCTGATAGTCTTCCAACCTAGGAGTTTCATCTCCTATTGGTTCTAGAATATGGGCTGCATACAACTGGAAACCTTTCCTACAGAACTTGTTCAACTGCATTGCTGAAATCTGTCTTACTGAAATTTCCTTCGGAATACCTTTCACAACTACTGGGTTTCCTTCTTCATCCGTGCATTTAAAAGTCTTGTTATAACAATCAAGCTTTACTCTGTGAGATTCTAACCAATCCATTCCAATGAGAACATCATAGGAACAAAGAGGTAGAACATTCAGATCTACACAAGTGATCAATCCATTCATAATCAATGGACATTTCCCCACTACTTCACTGACCTTTCTCTTAGTTCTAATGGCTAGATGAACTAACCAAGATTTTCTATGCTTTACCTTCTTAAAAGCACAAATCTCCACTACTCTAGGAGTAATGTAATTGTGAGTAGAACCAGGGTCAATCAAAATAGAAACAGATTGTTCAACATTCTTACCTGCAACTTCAACCACAGTTGACTGATGATCTTCCCGGCGGTCCTCCAGTGCTGCATAAATTCTAGGGACTGCTCTTGCTACCTGACCCATTGTTTCTGCTTCCCGAATGTTATAAGTTGGCCTTGCACTTTCATTCTCAAGTGGAAAATATCTGCGCAAGTGGGGTCCTTCACATTTCCAACATTTGAGTGGACCTTTATTTGGTGGTGGATCTTTAGGATTTCCACCTATCACTCCAACTAGATTACTAGCAGCTTGGGATGGTTGCTTCTGCTGATTCCTGAATCTAGAAGGTTTGAAACCTTTCCTTCTTTGGTCAAATTTCTCATTCTTCTTGTCCTTCCATGCTTTGTGGTACTCAGGTTTACCTTTGCTTTGCTCATAGTAATACTTAGCCTTCCTTATCACTTCTTCAAGAGTTCTTATTTCGTAAAACTCAATTCTATCTTTGTAATATTGAGGAAATCCACTCAGAAACCGTTGGACCTTCACCTTTTCATCTTTGATGTACCGAACATACCTCAACAATTCCAAGAACTTGTTTGCATATTCATCCATGGTCTACTGTCCCAATATCAACTCATGGAACTCCTTAATCTTGTCATCATAATACCTGTCAGAGAGGTATTTCTACCTGAAATACTTCTTGAACTATTTCCACTTCAGTTTCCTTTCACTAATCCTCTTTACTTGCTTGAAGTGTTGCCACCAAATGGATGCTCTTCCATTCAGGTTGAATATGGCAACTCTTTCCTTCATGTTTCCTGAATAATCCTGCACTTGAAAGTACTTCTTTATCCCAAGGAGCCAAGCTTCAGCCTCTTGTCCAGTCTTTATCTCGCCATCAAATGTAGGAGGCTTAGCTTTCTTAAATTCATCCCAAGAGAGATCCCTATGGTGTCTCCTTCTTCTTCTTTTATGATAGTATGAGCTTGTATCCCCGCTGGATTATTCAGAATCAGATGATCCATTGGAAGTCCTTCTCCTCCTCCTAGTGCTGATCTTATTGCCTTCCGGTCTTGATGTACCTCGTCCAGAATCTATCTTTCTCTGCAAGTCTGTCAAACTCTTCAACATGGCAGCATTCAGTTGATGCTACTCTTCTTGGGATTTAATTAATATTCTCATGGTGGCTGCAACCTCAGATGATGTCTCTTGGAATCTCCTTCCATTAGACTCTATGTCATCATTTCCATTCCGGACATTTTCTCCCATGGCATAACTTACACACTCGTAAGAATCCCGAGCATCATACCCATCATGGGTTCTCATGACTGAACCACCTTTTGCTTTACTGTTCTTCTTGGAATACTGCTCTTGGATGTTGTCTATAGTTCTGCAAATGTGTTAGTAGCAAAATGTTAGATGCATAACATTAATATAAATCAAAATTACCTACCTTCCTCTTCTAGAATTTCATAAAACAACAATTTTGCTAAAAACACAAAAAATTTCTCTCTTCCTTTTCAGCCCTGTAATCTACTAACAGTCTACTAAAAAATTCACTGAAAAACAGTCGAAAACTGCTTGAAAAATCCACTGAAAACCCAAATTTCTTTGTACAGGATCAGGTCTCATCTTGACTAACATTATGACGCTTTGGGGGCCAAAACCACTAATTTTCCTCGTTGCACATCGATAGTCTATTCATTTATTTCTCTCTGACATTTCGGGTCCGTAGTGTTCTAACCCTCCAAACTGTAATGATGATGCCAAGGTCTATCCATCGGCGGTTTCATTAGCTACGGTTCTCTATGGTATCGGTGGTCGAACACGTTATTTATCAGGTGTGCCATCCCTTGGGCAGCCGCAACAGCGGAAAGTGATCTCACTGTGGGTTCCGCAAACATCTATCGGCTATCGAACCCACTATCCATCAGGTGGATAGTGTCTTAGACTACCGCAATGACAGTTTTACAATCCTTCGATTCCTTTCAATCAGTGATCTAATCCTTAATACTTCTCCGATGACCTTATACTTTGAACAAAATCTTCAAAATTTTCCATCTAATTAGGTCTCTTCCCCGCTAATTCTCCGGTGTTTCGGTGGTCAAATTGATTAAAATTTCGATCTACATCGGTGGGTAAAATTGACTAGCCGCTGCATCAGTGGTCGGCTGCTCTATGCATCGGTTGGTTAGTTGTCTATGCTTCCGCAATGGTGGCCAATGATGTTTCTAAGGTTTCTGCGGCACAAGCCTATCGACGGTCGAAATCTCTAGTCACTGCGGTATCGGCAGTCGGATCTTCTACTCATCGGGGGTTTAGTTCTTTAGAATTCCGTAATGGTGGCGCATGAATCATTAATTCCTTCTGATGTTCATCAACGACATCATTAACTAATCTTCGTCGACAGCCGATGATTCTACGACATAGGAAAATTTTCAAAATTTTCTCTTTAGTCTTCTTTTCCGATTCATCAGCTCAACCATCACTTTCGCTAATTCGTTTAACTATCTATCGGTAAGAGCTTCCTCTATCTTCCGTCGACTCCATCGGCTCCATATTCCCCTACCCGTCACTGCATCAACTAGCAACCATCACGGCATCAGCAAGTGGAACTTGTAACCGTCATAGGATTAGTGCACCAGGCTTCCACAATGGCAGCACTGGAACCACTAATTCCTTCCGATGTTCATCGGTGACCAGTACATCTAACATTTTTCGATGGCCGATGATCTTTTGCCTTAGAGAAATTTTTGAATTTTTTTTTCTTCCATCGGCTCTTCCTTCCACTATTCATTGGCGATGTCATCAACTATTCTTTTCCAATCGTCGATGATTTTGTTCCTTAGAATTTTTTTTGAAAATGTCCCACCTTGTCTTCTGCTGCATCGGCTGTCAGAGAAACTATCCTCTACGGCATCGACGGTCGAAGGCTCTAACCATCGGAAGAATAGTTGTTTATCCATCCGCAACGGCGGCACAAGATCATCTAACTTCTTCCGATGTTGTCGCCAAACTTTTGCTGCATCGACAACATGATCAGCTGAGCGTCAGTGATGCAATCAAATAATCATCGTCGATCGCTGATGATTCCATTACTTCGACAAATTTTTGGAATTTTTCCAGCTGCGGGTAATCTTCAAACTAACACTTCCACGGTGTTGGCTGAGCTTCAAACTATAAGTTTCGCTATGTCGAAGGACCTTCTCCCTTAGCCTTCCGATGAGCCGACGGCCAATGAATGCAACCTTTCCTCAATTTCCTTCTGATTACCATCCATCGGGTGGCCTTCCCACTAAGGGCTCCATTGCATCAAAAGAACTTGTCACTAAGTTTTTCGATGAGCCGAAAATTCTGGCACTTAGAAAAATTTTGTGAATTTTCCTGTCATCACCCATTTTCTCCTGGCTTATTCTGGGTAGTAAGCAACCTGCCTTTGTTAATTGTTCTTTCATGGCCCTCTGAGGCCCAAATGGTGCAACATAAGCTCTGTCACTGCATCTTCACAGCCCATTCAAACCCATGCTGCAACCAGAGCTCTGATACCACACTATAACGTCCCCGACCCTCTGACTGGTGAAGAGGACGCTACGATACATCAATCATCTGGGAATCTAGCCCCATGAACAAGAACATACATACATATAATTCTGAAGCATGATACTTAAAAACATAAAATGTATTATGACGCATTAATCATTCATATACATAGCAGAAGCAAACAACATGCATTCATATATGATTCTGCATTCAACATGCACATCATCATTCATCAATAGCAAATATATTTTTAGACACAAGTTAGGCAAGAATACTTATCTTATAGCGAACTTGTCAAGCAACCAGCTACGTCACTGCAACGTTCCACCCAACCATAGGCCTGCATGCTCTTTAATTTCTCAACAACGCTGCCACCCCCGAGTCGGGCATGATTCCCCAAGGAATAAGGAACTAACAGGATTACACATAGCCAAGGATAACAACACCACAAGGATACACAGTTCATCCAAGCCAACATAGTTGGGCTTATCAGGCGAACAACGGATCAGCCAAGCCAACAAAGTTGGGTTTATCAGGCCATCCAGGAGTTGGGAAAGGCTAAATGCTAAGCTGGTGAGCTCATTGAGGAGCTAAGGACACCTACACCAGAACCAGCCTGGCTTCTAGGACACCCACACACACCCAACACAAGGAAATCAGTCCTTTCTTTGCAACGCAGTCCCTCAGACCCCGACCTCCCTTCCAGTGCTATTCAGGGGTTGCAGAGAAGAAAGCCAACCCACTAGCTTTGTTTGTGTGGTTCCCAAACCACTAGGTTTATCAAGCACATCAGGCCTTCATTCACCACTCCAATGTAGTCTGAAGACAAGCCACTGCGTGCATGCAACAAAACAACTATTCAAGCTTTAATAGGGGAAAACAACTCCTTGAATCGTTCTTGGCCCTATCGTGGCCAAAACGATTCCACAGCAACCTACAACAGCCAAATCACAAGGGAAAAAGCACAATCCAGCAATCGTGGTCAACAACATCCCACGAACAACCATGAGCTCACATCACACAATCCCCACTGTAATCGTTGGAGAACTTACACAGACCCCCAAAAATGGGGAAAGAATAGACTCCCAATCTATGCGTGAGTGAAAAAGACGTAGCCAACAAAACTGTGGAAAAATAACACACAGAAGAAAACCACAACACGCACAGCTCATGATGAAACAACAGATCATCCCACAGTCCAAACACACCAGCAACGTTGAATAACAATGGTCCCTTCTCAATGATGAAGCCAATGCACCCTTCACAGTAGTCAATGGTGGCGTAAATGTAGGTTCTATGCGTGATCAGGAGGAAGGACGTCTCATCGACTAGAAAAATGTTGTGTGAGAGGGAAAAAGCTGAACCCCCACACAAGGAATTGTAATCCTTTTAACTCCACTCTCCCTGAGGAAAACGAATAATCACGATCGGGATAGTGGACAGACCATTCGCATCCCAGAAGGTGCATCGTGGAGAGAGTGCAGGTGTGAGTGTAGTGGTTTTTCCTACCAGCAATTAGATGCCCCAACTAATAGCAGAACAAATAGGGTGGTGACACATGGCTTCCCCCCCACCCCCCATGGCTCAAAGTTTAACATTCCCCCCTCTTATCCTTAGGAATCATTCCCCTTCTCAATTTGGTTGCAGTGAACATAGATGGTTGGGTTATTTAATTAAAGATGCATAATTACATGATGCCACAACTTAATATGTATGCCGCATGTCCCGATATACAATCGGTGACAATTTCTATCCGAAACATAACATAGTCAAATCCATGGTGGGGTCTTTACCTTTAGCTCCGCACCATGATTATTTACAATATATGTATCATGTATATTTAATGCAAACAGGGTCAAAACCGGGGTGTTACACCCTGAGTGGTGGGAACCTTCTTCATAGCCCCATCCCAAAAAATATAGTGATCATAGATGTACATAATACTACCCAACATAGACATATTCATATACATAACATTAACCAACATAGACATATCAGTGTAAAATATGGTTTTAACCATAGAGTAACGAGCCCAAGCACAAAAATAGATAAACCAAGCGCATAGAGAGCCCAAAAAAACCAACCCATGCCTGAGCCTTACTTCGAAGGGGAATCAATGAGTGTGGGAGGTTTCTCCTCCAAGGCTTGCTCCCTAGGATGATCTTGCATCTCCCCAACAATGAGGTCCAGCAGTCTGAACCCTGTGGCACTCTCCAGCTACCCCTGACGAATTAGACCCAAAGCATCCTGGATACCATGATCTAGTTGCGTCTTTGCATGAATATCATGGGAAAGAAGAATTCTTACCACCCAGAATGGGTTAGTCGCTAAGGGCCGACCTTGGTGATTTTCATATTCCCGCAGCCATTCGGTTTCCTTAACAACAATCTGGGCTTCCACCATGGCCGGAGTCTCAGACATGTATTGAGCCCCCCAATTGAATGACATTGGAGATGATTTATCATCCGTGAGCGGAATATTGGTAGAGGAGCTAGCCTGAGGTATATTACCTCCCTTAGTTATCACTCTAACCCCTTGATGGAATCGAACATGCCACTGCTAAGCCATCATATCACAGAGCAAATAATGCTTAGAGCAGAAAGAAACACAGAGCAGAGAATTTCCAATGACCTGCGAATAAGGACAGCCAAGGTTGAAATCGAAGATGATAATCCATCCACCCTCTAGAGATGAATTTATAGCCCTTCCCCTCCACTGGGTGATATAGCCTGCCCTCATCCTATCATACTTTTGCTTCCACTTCACACCATTACGAGTGCCAACCTTACAAATCTAGAACTCTTGAACCATTTCTAGATCTATCTTATCGTGCAAAGGATTAGCCATCGTATCCCCCATTAAAGGCCACCTTGTACAAGGTTCTATGCTTTTGGCAGACTAGAAGCATAAACTCGATTTTACCCCACTGGTATGACCAGACGAGCAATTTTCTCACACCTCACTGTACTCGGCCATCACTTCCAAAGGAATTCTCATAAATGATGGCCTATCTCTGGATCGTCCTTTCTGAATCTAGCTAGCATGCCACCTACCATTTCCATATTCTCCAAACCTTTCCCACTTGTCCTGTTAATATCATTGGCATGCATGGAATAAATTCCAAGTGTTGTATGCATTTCGTTGTCATCATTCATGTCTGACACAGAGATCTGGAGAGGAGCGATCTCTGTCTGGATCAGGTGGCCAAATAGAGATGGCCTATCAATGACGTGGGGGACGCTCATGTGAAGGGATGTGTCGGGTGGTAGAGAAGGTGCAAGGAGGTGGATACAACTGTCCTCCAATGAATGTTGAAGAGCCAACATCTGTCCCTGGCACTCACCAACCGTCTTCCTTTGCCAACACCACACATCCACCTTGGCCACCTCTTCGCAATGTTTCCAAGTCGTGCCATCCTTGTTGTCGTTAATCTCTTTTGCATGAAAATAAGTCATGTTGTTCACCCCTACGTTGGCCAAAACATCCGCCACCCTGTTACCTGTTCATTTTGCATGCGAGAAGTGAATTACAAGATTTCCCATTAGCCACCTTCTAAGCTCTGTAAGCCTACTCTCCCACCTCTAGTTCTTGGAGATCTATCCAATGGTTGCCTCATTCTGAAGTCTTGTGGCTAGATTGATGATAATCATGGAGTCCCCTTCCACAATCAATGGAGTCCACTATCGTTGTAATGCCCACGATAACCCATTAGTAAGTCCATTTAGCTTTGCTAAATTGTTAGTGCTAGTTCCCAAGTTTCCCTAGAAGATGCTAATAATTCGGCCCTTAGAGTCCTTGATTGCTCCTCCAAACCCAGCAGGGCTCGGATTCCCTTTAGCGGTGCCATTGAAATTACATTTGAAGGCTCCAGCCGATGGCATCTGCCAGAAATCAGAACTACGAGGAGGCTTGAGCATGTTGTAGGGGCACGAGTTGTTCATAGGTAACTGTTATATTCCTCATTCATATAGAATTTGTCGTTCATTTGCTTCAGCTGCAAAATCCTCCCGAGTCCATAGATTTAAAGTTATGGTTTCTTTAAGGTGAGTTTCGGTTAGTCCCCATATTTCCTCCACTTGTTTTTGTTTATTTTCAAAATTTTTGAGGTTTCTTGTCTTCCATATTTCCCAGACTGTGAATCTGGGAAACAACTCCCAGACCCTGTTCACAATTTTATTTTTGAAGATATTTTTCGGCCATTCGGCTATCGTTAGGTCAGGCCTTCCTTTGTGTTTGTGATTTGTTTTTGAATAATCCATCGCCTCTTTCCCAAATAGCATTCTCAATTGGACATTCATCCAAAAGATGGTTTATGGATTCATTATTGACTTCGTAGAGACAACACCTTGAAGGACCTAAGATCCCTCGTGCCTGAATGTTATCCCAAGTGAGTATTTGTTGTTTGAGGAGGAGCCAACTGAAGGCTGCCACTTTAGGCCACCATTTCCTGCCCCATATTTTTCTCCATTTAGCCTCCTTTTCCATCCTATGAGTTCCAGTCAGCAATTCAATAGCCTCCTTAACGTTGAAGCTTCCCAGATTCAAGTATCCCCATCTGAGCTTGTCCGTTCCCATTTCAATACTCGAGATGAATCTCACCTGCAAAATTATACCTTTAAATGGCACCTTTAAATGAAATTACAAGCCTTATCGTCAATTCATATCTAAAATTGTCCTTACTAAAATTATAAGGCTTTAATCAAAACTAAAACTCTCCTTAGTTGGTCGTTACTCCCCCTCGGGTAATGAAGATCTATGTGGCATCCTAAGCAACCAATAGGTATCTAAAACAACACATAAAATAAGCCTACTTTAAATTATGCCTTTAAATGAAATTACAAACCTTATCATGAATTCATATCTAAAATTGTCTTTACCAAAAGTACAAGATTATTGAATGAAAATCTAACTTCGTAAAATACTCTTGCGAAAAAACATGAAAATCTACATAAATGAAATTATTTCTATTGATTTTAAGAGATTAACTATTGTTCAGCAATCTCTTAACATAAAATATTACTAAATCTAGTTCAATACCAACACTAACAAGCAGATGCAAATACTACTAGAACTATCTATGTTTAAACAATACATGTTTTTCCAAAGCAAGCCTTGCCTTAATGGAGCATGATACTAAGTTGTAGCTACTATATTAACAGTTCTATTTCCTCGTTAATACTTCAAACCATTTCACAACCTTAATCATTGGTAACTAAATAGGAATCAAGTTAATAAAATGTTTTTTTACTATCACTTCTTTTTATTTATATATATATTAAAGAAACGTACATGAGAATAAAAGATATCCATTTTAAAACAGAGTTCTGGAATATAATTAAAAAAAATAAAACGCTAGAATATAGATCTAGGAAAAAGATGAATGAATGTGTGGATATGATTCGATAATTGTTTAGGTAACAAGAATTAATAGCAAAGTCGCACGCCAATCACAACATTTTTGTAGCAACTCACATCCTCAATTTGTCAAACGTTTGACGTACTATGTCCCTTTATTTCACATAGTCCTATATATATAGCACATACATGTAATCTCACGTACTATGTCTCTTTATTCCATAGTCCTATATAGCACATAGATTTGCAATAGCAGACTTGTAGCAACCTATATCTGTAAGTTGTAACATAAACTTGTACATATGAATCTAAAACAATATAATTGCAATAAACCTATAACATGTAGATCCCTATTATTAGTAGATGGATTTACAACACTTTTGACTTGGTCCTTTACTCAAACATATAAACATTATCCTTTATCTATGATTCAATTAATTAAAATATAAAGTAAATAGTGATAAATACACATTATCCTTTATCCTTTATCTTTATCTTTATCTTTATCCTTTGTCTACAAGATATGAAGATAAAAAAGAAAAGAAAAGAAAAAGTGATAAATACACACGAAAAGGAAAATGAGTGGCCAATGAATGGTAACCATTGCTCATTAGTTATTCTATGTTGTTGTAAATTGGGATAGTATAACTCCTTGATTAAGCTTGTTCTTATATCATCTTATGTCCTAGAGGTTCCTAAAGGTGCATTGCTGCATGCATCATTAAAGTGTGTAATCTCTACAAGTAATTTTTAGTTAGTGCACAATTTTATTTGTTTCATCTATTACATTTTACATAATCTAGATTGCATCTCAAGTGAACTTCTATTTCTTTGCATTATTCTTTCCTATATATTATATGTATATAATACAATGATGGCATTATAATGATGGGAATTATATATTATATGTATATAATACAATGGCATTGTAATGATGGAAATTATACAGTTTGTAAATTTTAAATTTTAATGATAAAACTTATACTCACCAATGTTTTGGAAGATTTAAACTTTTTTATTTCATGTTTTTTTTAAAATTAAATTTATTTTACTATCAAAAGAATAAGGGGATATGGAGTTTATTTATCATGTTAAGAGTCTTATTTTAATCGTAGTTTCTTATTCAAATTTTTTAAAAAGAATTTACTAAAATTAAAGTCTGATTATGAATTCATGGCTACTAATACTTCCTCATGGTTCATTTCATATTTATAATATTTACTAATGTAGTAATACCCATTGCTATCACTATTGTTTGAAAGAAAAAAGCTATTAAATTTCAAATCGTCATATGTAACCTTCCAGTGTGTGTCCAAATTAAAAATTCATATTGCACACCCACATTTCATCTAAATCCTACAACTTCCCGATCTCATTTTGATACCAAATTTGGAGTGTTCATTATCCTATGACTATATTGATGTCGGCTTGTCTTAACAAACCATTGTCATAACAAGTTGGGAAACTTGTTCTATCTCTTGCACTAGTTCCATTTTAGTTAAATATGGAATTAAATTTACATCAATATAGAAAGAACAAAGGGGTGGTATGCTAGGGAGTTTATTTATTATGCCTAAAGCCTTATTCTACTAGTAGTTTATTAAATTCAACTTCTGTAAGGTCAAGGTATTTACTAAAGTTGAAGCGTGACTATAAATTCATGGCTACCAATATTTCCGCACTGTTCATTTTACCCATATAATATTTACTTAGATGATAATACTCATTGTTGTCACTAATATTTAAAAGAGAAAAACTATTAAATTTCAAATTGTAATATGTAACCTTCCATTGTGTGTAAATTAAAAATTAATAATCCAAACCCATATTTCATCCAACTCTTAAAATTAATATTGCACACCCATATTTCATGCAACTCCTAAAATTGATATTGCACACCCACATTTCATCCAACTTTTGGTCTCATTTTGATACCAAATTTGCATTGCTCATCATCCTATGACTATATTAATGATGACTTTTCTTAACAAAACATTGTTTTAACAAGTTAGGAAACTCCCCCAAACATAGAAAATGTTATGATTCTATGAAGATAGGTAAGTGGCTCTCAAAAGTAATTCAATATTCTTGTTTCTCTTTTCATAAATTCAATTTGTTTTCATTTAAGCCAATTATGTATATCTTCTCTACTTTGTAAAATATGTTCTTGTAAATCAACAAAAATAAATTCTTAGGATTAAAATATAAGCCCTAAGCTTGGAATGTTAACCAACAATAATCTAACACAATGTAATCTCATTTATCTAAAAATATATTAACATTTTGAATATTTGAAATATTAAAACCCGATAAGAAATTATGTCATAGATTGAAGAAACAATGCAATCCATAAACATCAATAAAACTATAAAAACACAATTTTTTTAAAAGGACATCAACAAATTTTGTTTGTCAAAGTAACCAATTGTCATAATGTTGTGCAGTATTCATTTACTTCATCCATGATTGTCCTAAATATTACAAATAGTTACAATTAATTTCAAGTATAAGAAAAGTACTCTACCATCTTCTAACTCCCTATCACAACTGAAGGTTTGATTCCTATATCTTTGAGATCATTACTATCATTAATACTAGCACCACCTAGATAGGTACACCTAACCACTTAGTTTTGTGAAGATAATTGGTTGTTAAATAAATGTTGAAATATATAATTTTATATTAAAATAGTATTAGCTTGTTCTTTATCTATTATACATAACAAATTATTATAGTTAATATAGACATAAAGGAGCCTCGGATGTGGGTGAGATGTCAGGACAACCCATGGATCAATGGCACTGGAGGACACCTGGCCAAGGCACTTCGAATGAGGAAGAGGACAGGACATGTGGGTTTCGATTTGCACGAGAGTTAAATGCCCATGGGTGTCGGGCATTAAGCCACCCCCTCCGGCAGTTCATATGTCATTTCACTGTGACGGTTTGTAGAGCCAAGGTTTGATGGAGCATATGCTGAATTTAATGAGAAACACCCACTCGCGCATGGTTGTTCAGGGTTTAAGGAGGTTAACCAGGGAGAAGATGGAGCTCTTCGACCTCAAGGAAATAAGTGTGATAGTTTTCTTGGTGCTGCTAGTCTTCTCCTCTATTAACCAGGTCGTTGAACATGACGCAGATATGCCAAGGAAGAGAGGCACCCCGAGGCAAGGAAAAACCAGGCGTGGTGGTGCTAGGAGAAAGGTAGACCCAGGGGCAACGGATGGATATGTTACGTAGGTCTCAATGCCTATGAGGTGCATGATAGATGATTCAAAATCCTACATTGTCTCAGAGCACTTGATTTCAGGGAGAAACAAGGATAGGATAAACCACTAATGGATGATTACAAATATGATGGGCATGCTAATGGAGGATTTGAGCAACAAATGGAGCAAATATAGGGATATGGTGGGGGGTATCAGGACTTCCTTGAGTCAGACCAATGGGCATCTGAACAACCTAGAAGCCAATTTTAGTTGGTGACTTTGTATCATTGCTCGTGGTTCTAGAGAGATGGATGGCGGTGGGAACATGGACAAATAGGGTATGGTAGGAGAGACTTCCATAGAGGCATAGAGGTCCGGTGCTCCCGAGAAGGAGAACCAGGAGAACACTTACCTCACAATGTCGGTGACAACTGGCCCTTGCTAGCGAAAAGGGTTCGAGAGGAACCATATGGCGACAAGGCTTCACAACCTCTTCTAGAGCCTCAGCTAGTTAACTAGGCCCATCAAGCGCATGAAGATGAATATAGACCCTATACCATTTTGGAGGCAATGCCAGACGCAGCAGATGGGGATGCTACCACCTAAAACCGCCATGGTCGTCCCTGGTTCTCTTTGTGTCTTTAAGTTTTTTTGGCTTTCCTTGATCTATAGTTACTTTGTTTCTATGTCAATTAGCAGTTTAAATTATCTAATTTGTAATATGTCAGTCGGGGGGTACAACTTAGGACAGGGTCCCTTGTTATTTTTGCTAAATTCGAACATAAATTCCATTTTTCTAACGATTGGGCGGGTGGCCAAATAGTCTCAGGCCACTGTAAAATGATACAAGTGCTTATGCATTTTGTATTTGGTCATGCATGTTAATATGAAATGAATTCTGAAGCTTAAAAAAAAGCATAAAATAAATACTATTTAATAAACAAAAAAATAAAACTCATGAAAAAAACAAAAAATAGATTGTTACTCATTTTCTTTAAACAGAACTTATTTAAATCTTAATCAAGATGCATTTAAGCATAACAAGATCTGATGACCATGAAATGAATCCTGGTTGTACACTTGTTACTCTTTTTAATCTTCTTGACATAAAAATTTGGTTTGTAAGTGTACCTTTAGAATGTATACATATTAATGTTTAATATAGATTTATTTTATTCATTAAAATTACAAATATTAAAATAAAATTAATTTTTAATTATTTTATATAAAATAGTTTTTATAAGTATTTTGATATAGATTTAGTTGGCAATAGGGTGTATTATTAAGTCTCAAACCTCTAACAACATGTATTATTGAGTATGAATGTCGTTGATTCTCTCACACACACATAAAAGATCTTTAATTTTAAATTATAAAACATATTTTTTATGTTAATTTATTAAAATATATTAAGGTTTTAAAACATATAAGGTCAAAATTAAAAGCAACACACCTTATCATATTTTCCTAATAGAAGTAGGTCTTTTCCCATAGAGAACATCACTATGTCTAGTATCTCATGTACAAGTAGCACAAGGTAAATAACATGGAAGACAAGAGACTTCCTAAAGTTGCTTTAGAATCCAAGGAAGACCACCAACTTCTCAAGAGAAGTTGGTATAAAGACACCATAACTTGTTTAAATCATTAGAGGATTGATGAAAATGCCACTTTGCAAAATATTAATAGCATTAAAAAGAAAGTCAGGATACTATAAAGAGTTCATTAACCTAACATGAAGAACAAAATTATCTTTATATTTTAACTAGTTTGAAGAAAACATACAGCCAAGAAAATAACAAACTCTTATCAGCTTCATAGTGAAAGAGAGCGTTGGATAATTCCTAAAAGATCATGGGCAAGAAAGCTTAGCCATCTCTCTAAGGCTATGAGCGTTGAGAATAAAAACCACTTTTTTTTAAAGTGCCTGCATACTCGAAACACTTTATAAAAAAAATTGAAACACTAATAATTCATTTATTTGGTCACATAAACAAAGTTGGTGGAAAAAAAAACAAAAAAATTAACCACCACCCTCATCAAATTACAGTAAATCCATGTTCCCTGTGGACAAGGACAAGCTTACGTGGCTGATAAGATCTGCATATCATCCCTTAAATGGTAAAGTACACTTGACTTTTCTGATACAATTAGGACAACGTACTGATTGGGCGGCGCCAACTCCTTATGGTGACGAGGCAGATTCTGTTTGTCAATTGTGTCATATTCACATAAATACGTTATATCAGTGGAGGAATGCTCATTCACTCTTCCTCTGAAGATTTCTTGAGACAACTCATCGAGTACATCATGCACCACAGCTTCTGATGGCGACGCATCAACACCAGCTGCTGAGTAGCGACTACAAATATGTTACGCAACACGACGATGAATATGTCATCAACAGTAAGTGACAGTGACATACAAATACAAACATGTCATGGCTACCTCATTTCAAATCTCATTAGTCGGCCCACACAACTGCTATAGTCAGAGGTAGTTAGTGGAGGATTTTAAATCACACTTTTTGCTTTGTAATTCATGACATTCAACTAATCGAACAAATCCACCAAGTAGATTGAAATGATCTGAAGTAGATTGAAGAAAAATACAACTCTGTAACGCATTATTTTTTACATTTACATCAACAAATTGATAGAATATATGTTTTGCACAAAGAGCCATTTTTATGTTCCATTGATTAGAAATCAGTTAGTCCAATCTTTCAATTTCAACGATCATATATTTTTATAATCTTAACCTCTCAAATGTAGCATTATAGAGAAAACCATGAAGAAAATATATTGTTGAAAATAACATTAAATGAGATCATTATATAGCAATGTATAACTTGCTCACAACTTATTACAATCCATCACTTAACCTAACCGACCAACCCTATACCTATAATGTTTTATATTATTATTAAAATCTTAAATATTTTTATTAAATTTTGATGTATAAACAATTATGTTTCTCTGGATGTAGATGTAATTATGTCTCTGTAACTATGATTATGAACTGATTAAAATGACTGGTTTTTCCATACGTCATCACAATGGGATACCAACTACCATTAATTAGTACTTTGCTAAATGGTAGAATCAATTCCAACTTGAAAAGCCTCAATTCCTTTAATAAAAGAGAATATGTTATTTAGGTTTGGTTTCATATTCAAGATTATTACCTCTCAATGATTCATATTAAAAAGGTAAAAATGGTTGATATCTTTGCGAGGTAATTTGTTCCCACGCTACATTTTCCCCTCAAGTGGTTGATATGGTAGTTCATGGGACAAATAATTACAATATTATATATTGTACCCCTTAGTTTCACTTTAATTATCAACCTAGGAATTGTTCAAACTTATGGCATTGATGCAGAGGATCAAATCTAGCTTAGCATGTAATGACATGGCCACATGGACTATGGAAGTGTCAAAGGGCCAAGCTGAAATGTTCAACAAAAAAATTGATTTCTAGATATTTAGGAGTAGATTAAGTTGATTTTTAATTTTAGTTGGTAGAAGAATATCAGTTAGTTTTATTGTTGAGATAATTTAGGGAGTTATGCTTAATTTAGATATTGAATCCCTTGTTTGAGTAAGGGAGGGATTCTCTCTATCTTTTGTATGCGTGAACCCTCATTTTTGGTAGTTAGATGTGAAGATATTGAGAAGAAAAAAAAAAAGAGTCCTCTTGTGTGAAACGCAAGCATTCAAGGATTGCTCTTTTGTAGTTTTGAATCTTTATGTATGAAATGAAATTTTTGTATAATGGCATCAAGAATATGCATAGTTTCTTCTTCTCAAAACTATGTGAATGAATATGGTTAGATCCCCGAAGCCTCGATTTGGAATTTAAGAACCAAAACATTTCTTTTAGGTGAGTTTGACTACACAAATTCATAGAGTTTATTTTTCCCTTTCCCCTATGCTTTGAACAATATCGCAGTGACTATCTAGTGATGGAACACATGGGTTTTGGTACATAAATACTCCTCTGACTCGAAATGAAGAATTGGTTTGGTTTAGTTACTCAAGACTCTATAGTGATTGTTTTTTTCTTGCATTTAAAAGTGTTAACTGAAATTATGGAGCTATGTTCTTGGTTTAAAAACATGATCTTGAATGTTTTTGAGGGTGGGTTATCAAATATGAATTAAAGAACAAGAACTTGATCATTTTGGTAATGGGTTTCCTTGTTTAAATGGACTTTTACTGCAATAAATTGTTGTTATATATGAATGGTTGTTTGATCTCAATAAGGAAGCGATTGGAGCTCCATTTACCCATGATCAATTTGTTTAATATTTCCTCAACGTTTCTGGAAGAAGAGTAAATGTGTTGTGGAATATTGCAAGTAGAAAACTTGAAAACATAGTAGCTCTATTCCATATTATAGGCTTGGTGAAGGCCTATAACTCTGTTTAATTTTTATTTTATTTTTAAGGTTGACTATTAGTTTATGCTTGGTAGAAGTTGAAAACTTCATACCAGTCTTTGAAAAAGGTGGGAATCACTGGTTAACACACTAAAGACTGATTTGAGGTGTTGAAATTAAAATTGTTGTGTGTTCCTCCCAAAGCTTGCACCAGCCATACTGTGCACTATGTATGCAAAATATATGATTCAAATATGAACTTCTAATTCTAATGAAAACTTGTTGTTATAGCTATAATTTGTCACCCTTGACCATTAAATAGAGTTACAATGTGTATTCATGCTCTCATTCACTAGTTTGTAGATCCTCTACATAAGATTTAATGTATTTTCCCTTATAATTGTTATCTTACTTAATGCAACATGTATATACCTGCTACATTCCATGCAACACATGGGTATCTACTTCATTCCTTGATGCAAGGCATGAGTACCTTCAAAATCCTACAAAGTATGCATAATTCACTGTAAATATAATTTTTGAGTGGAAGATGTATAAGATGTATAAATGTACAACCTATATACCAACATCTAACTATTCCTCACTACTTGAACCAACATTTCTACATATAAATAAGAATTTTAAGGGAGGAGAGACACACATAAAAAATTATGTCAACAAGCAAAAGTTGGTAGAGTAAATAAAGGAGCATTCATATCATTTTCTTTGTCACCCCCTCTGTTAGAACCATTTTCTTCTAAATTTGATGTTTCCTTTGTGTTGGGATTCAAATCCACTTTCTTTCCAAACCAAAGTAAAGTTACCAAGTAGAGGTAGGATATTAGTGGATGAGCGGACTAATTTGGAGGAACCGAGGGTTGAGTGATGAATGTGTTGGAAACATATTAGTAGGTAACATTTGATTTGTTGTTTATGAATAATAAATTATGAAAATCCGTGTTCTTCTCTTTTCTCCCCTTCCTCCCCAAAAAATGAATGATTGCAAATAAAAAATACATTTAATATCTAATTTGAGGTGGAACTAACTCCCTGATAGTTAATTTTTGTTAGTACAACAATAGATTCATATTTTGATTTTGATTTATATTATTATGGATAATAGTACTTGAGAAAGGTTGGATGTTCTATTTTATGTTCAAAGGGAAAGAGAAAAGCTTAGAATAGTGAAAAGTGTATTTTGGAATTCAAGGAAAGGATTTGTTAAACTGAAATCTCATCACATCACACTAGAGTTAATTTGCTAGCTTATTATGTAAGGGGGAAACCCACCAACGTCTGGACATCATGTTGTCTTAGAACTTCACGTGAGCATAGTTCCTTTTCTATGTCAAACTCATTAAAAAATGAAACAAACGTAGTAAGCATAGTTCCCTTTCTATGTCAACAACGTTAAAAAATGAAACATATGCCCTCAAGCACGGTTACTCTCTATTTCAAGCTTGTGTAAAAATGAAATAGGTCCCCACAAGCATAGTTATTTTCTGTTTCAAGCTTGTGTAAAAATGAAACAAGTCACCTTGAGTAGTGTTTATTCTTGGTTTCAAGCTCATTAAAAAATAAAATTGACCTTGAGCAGTGTTTATTCTTGGTTTCAAGCTCGTTAAAAAATAAAACTGACCTTGAGCAGTGTTTATTTTTGGTTTCAAGCTCATTAAAAAATAAAACCGACCTTGAGTAGAGTTCATGTTTCATTTCAATATCATTAAAAAATGAAACGGATTCTTCCATTGTGTCAAGACTCAATATTTTGAACGTTCCTTTCATTTGCTTGTAAAAGCAGATGAAACGAATATTAGGGGGCATGTACCCTACCTCTTTATGTTGGATTAAGATACTTGACAATTATATTGGGGGAAAGTACCAACCACTGGATATCATGTTGGGAAATCACCCATCAATGGGAGTCATTTTGAGCACAGTTCTTATTCTGTGTCAAGATCGTTAAAAACTGAATCATATACCCTGAGCATACTTTCATCTGATCTTCGAGCTTGTTAAAAACAGTAAGATGGTGTTGAGCTTGAAAAAATTTGTTTTAGGAAAATATCAACAATATTCACAGCTTTATAAGTAGTTTTTACAGGTATAAAAAGAGCTGGCTTGCTTAATTTATCGACAACTACCATTATTGAGTCATTCAAGTTTTGATTTTTAGGTAGTCCTGTGATAAAATCAAGGTTTATTATCTCCCACTTCCAGCCAGGAATAGGTAATGGATGAAGTAACTCAGCTGGATGCTGATATTCTGTTTTTACTTGCTGACATTCAAAGCACTTAGAAATGTATTATGCTAATTCATTTTTCATGTTTGGCCAAAAATAATCCTTTCTTAGCATAGTTATAGTTTTCTGATAACCAAGATGCCCTGAATAGGGAGTATTATGAGTTTCATTTAAAATCAACAACTTAATCTTAGGTACATTAGGTACGTATAGTCTATATTTATATAATAATAATCCTTTTTCATTTAAACTATACCTTGTACTTAAACTTTCAATTAAATTTTCTCTTACCCTTGCTTGTAATTTCTGATAATTTTCATCTTGTCCTTTTCCTTCTTCTAGCTGTTCTTCTAAATCTGTTTTATAGGTGCTGATTGCTGCTGTAAAATTCAATTTTGCATTTCTGCTTAAAGCATCAGCAACCTTATTTTCTTTTCCTTTAATATGTTGGATTTCAAAATCGTACTCGTTGAGGAAAGCTAGCCACCTAGCTTGCCTAGCATTTAAGTTAGGTTGATCCAACAAATATTTTAACCCTTTATTATCTGTCATTAATATAAACTTTCTTCCGATCAAATGATGACGCCATATTTTTAAGGCATGTATGACAACAGCCAATTCTAAGTCATAGGTCACATAATTTTTCTCATGAATCTTCAGCTTCCTAGACTCATAAGCAATGACGTGTCCTTCCTGAGTTAAAACTCCACCTAAATTGTCATTGCATGCGTCAGTACATACTATAAAATCTTTATTAGGGTAAACAATTCTTAAGATTGGTGTGGTGGTTAATAATGTTTTTAACTTTTTAAAACTATCTTCACACTTTTGATTCGACTCGAATTTCTTCCCTTTCTTCTGTAAAGAAGTTATGGGATTTCCAATTCTTGAAAACCCTTCGATAAATCTTCATTAATAGCTAGTAATCTCCATGAATGATCGTATGTCAGTTACATCTTTTGGGACTGGCCATTCTTCAATTTTCTTTATATTTTTAGGATTAATAGAAATTCCTTCTTTACTCACTACATGACCGAGATATTGTATTTTATCCTTAAATAAATCACATTTACTAAATTTTACATAGAGTTGATGTTCTCGTAACTTTTGTAAGACAATCTTTAAATGCTCTTTATGTTCTTCTTCAGAATTTGTGTAAATTAAGATGTCGTCAATGAATACGACCACAAACTTATCAAGGTACTTATGCATTACATTATTCATCAAACACATGAAAACAACTGGGGCATTAGTAAGCCTGAATGGCATAACGACAAACTCGTAATGACCATATCTAGTCCTACAAGCTATTTTAAAGATGTCATCATCTTTGATTCGAACCTGGTGGTAAACAAATCGTAAATCGATATTCGAGAATACAGTTGCTCCATGTAGATGATCAAACAGATCATGTATGCGGGGTAACATATATCTTTTTTTGATAGTCATTTTATTTAGTTGACGATAATCTATACATAATCGTAGAGCTCCATCCTTCTTCTTAACAAAAATAATGGATGCTCCCCAGGGAGACACATTGGGTCTAATATAATTCTTATCAATAATTTCTTTTAACTGTGACTTTATTTCATTTAATTCCAATATATTCATCCGATAAGGGGATTTTGAGCTGGGCACTGTAGCAGGTACCAACTCAATAGTGAAGTCTAACTTCCGCTTCAGAGGCAGTCTCAGAAATTATTTCGGAAATACATCCGAATACTCTCTCAGGATCGGAATACTTTCCAGTTTTAATTTATTCTCATTATTAGTATCTTCTTCATTAATTACTATTACAGTAAAGTATTTACAACCCTTCTGAACAGCTCTCTTAAGTTGCAAAGCAGAGATCTGTGTTATAGCTGTTTTCCTAGAGACCCATTTTACATTTATTGTTTCTCCATCGTTATTTACACAAGTAAATGTTTTATCGAAATAGTTCAGGACTACCCTATGTTGTTCTAACCAATCCATACCAATTAACATATCATAAGAACCTAAATGTAATACATTAAGCTTAACAGAGGTTTCAAACGGATCCATTTTTACAATACAATTCTTAACAAAGCTGATCACCTTTAGTTTTGCACCAGTAGCTAGCTGGACTAACCAAGACTTTGCAAAATTTTTTTACTGATAACTTACATTTTTCTATGAAATTAGGAGAAATATAACTTAAACTAGCCCCTGGATCAATTAAAATAGATATAGGTATTTGATTCAGCTTACCTTCCACTTCCACCATGGAAGTTTGATAATTTGCCTTCTTGTTCTCCAGTGCTACATTGATCTTGGGCATTTTCCTTGCTAGATCACCAACAGTCTTCTTTCGGTTGGGGCAAGCTGATGCATAACGAGGACCATTACATTCCCAACACTTTATTGGTTCCTTTTGTTCAAAACTCTTCGTATAGTTACTGTGATTATTAACAGATTCTTTATTTCTTTGACCATTTGGATTTATCTGTGAATTACTTTTGTTCCCTTGTAAATTTGTATTAGGAAAATTTCGCGTGTTATTATTTTTAAAATTCCGGTTAGGTACAAAACCTTTCTTCCTCTATTCAAAATTATTAGGTCTTTTAGCCTTCTAGGTTGTCATACTTTCCTTTTTGTGATTCTGTTCATAACAGAAATACGCCTTTCTCATTGCTTCTTCTAAAGTTTTTGGATTATCATATTCAATTCTGTCTTTTATATGAAAGGGTAAGAAACTTAGAAACTGTTGTAGTTTAGGATTCTAGTCCACTATGTAAGGCACATATTTAAGTAGACTTAGGAATTTACTGTTTAGTTCTTTCATGTTCATTGTTCCTAGTTTTATTTCATAAAATTACTTAGCCCACTCCTCGTAGTACTGTTCATACAAAAATTTCTTCTTAAAATATTTCTTAAACATACTCCAGTTAATGTTTTTCTCCCTAATGCCTTTTACTCTTTTTAGATCCTGCCACCAAATATCTGCCTTCCCAGTGAGGTTATAAATAGCCATTCTAGCTTTCAGTTGATTAGAGTAATTATAAATTTGAAAATATTTCTTCATCCCAAACAACCATGATTCAACCTCTTCTCCCTTCTTAGTTTCCCCATTAAAGGTTGGTGGCTTAATTTTCTTAAATTCTCCAGAGATTTCTTCGTAAGGTTTGAAATTTCTCTTTCTTGTATGATGATTATCTTCGCTACTATCACTAGTATATTGATAATTATTTTTATGTGGATCGCCGTAAACCTCAGAAGATGAGCTACTTTTGATTTTAAACTGTTTAGACTTTTTATCTTTATGTTGTTAAGGCATTTCTTCAGACTCTGTTCGTTTATCTTTTTCTTCATTCTGAAATCTTTCCATTAAAATCTGATTTAGTTTCTCCTCAGCTCTCAGAATTTTCTCATTTTCCTTTTTGACTATTTCCATCTATGTTCTTAGTTCCTTAACTATTTCTAATAATTTAGAAGAGTTATTAGTTATTTCTTCTTATATGGGTTCTCTTTTAGAATTACTTCGTTCAGTAAACGGGGACTCCTCTTCCGCATATTCTTCCAATCTTTCCATACCTGCAGTTAAATCATGAAAAATTCTTTGGAAGTATAATTCAAAAGAAAAGTAAAAATTAGTATGCATGTTTTAAATCTACTGTTTTATTTATGCAAGTTGAGCCGCATTCAGGCCTAGTGTCTGAACCTTGTGCTCTGATACCACATGTAATAACCCAAAAATTCATAAAAGTTTAAAATTTTTCATTGAACATAATATGTTCAAAGATGTCACTTCCTAAGAACTAATAATTGCTAGCGGTTACTCAAACTGTAGTATTTAGAATAGAGCATTGTAATTCTTTAGTTCTATATAATTTATTTGTTTATCTTTGAAGTACTATGTTATAGATGTTAAATTTCACAGTTTATGTTTTTAAAAGGACATGAAAGAAAACTATATCTAAACCTGACTCTAAGTGTGTTATTACTATCTTTTGTCAAGTAGGAAACAACCTTAGATGAGATCGGGGATTACTTAGCTTACAGCTAACGCAGTGAAGTGATGCTTCTTTTACAAGTTCTAAACAGGTAAGTAGTTTTGTTACCAGTAAAATTCTAGATCGAGAATAACACTCAATGAGCATAGGATAAATGCTAGTTAAATTGTTTGTTTTGCATCTTGACCCCGTAAGAGGTATTGTTGGTATTTCTATTGTTAGAAACCTGCATAAATGTTTGTAAAACACTATTGTAATAGAATGGGTTTAGTTCAGTTATGCATACTGCTACAGTACTTGTTCCATTACTTTCTAATTTGTATTTTTAGTTATAGACTTGTATTTTTATTTTTGACGGTGCATCTTATGGATAGATTTACTTCTGCCATTAGAATACAGTAATCTAGAAAGTCTATGAACGACAAGATATGTAAAATATACTTGCGACAAAAACCACACACTTATTGTAATGTCCCAGTTTTTACCCCATTGCATTAGATGTATATGATGTATAAATTGTAAATGATCAGGGTGTGGAGCTAAAGGCCAAGGCCCCACCATTGATCGGTTATGTTATGTTTTGGATTTGAATTGTCACCGATGGTATATCAGGGCATGCGACATATATTATGACGGTCATCATGTAAATATGCATCTATAATTAAAAATGAACCCGACCAGCTACGATCGTGGCAACTAAAATCAGAAAGGGGCATGATTTTCACAAGGATAGGGGTGGGGGAAATTGTCAACCTTGGCCAATGAGAGAAAAACCCATATGTCTTCTTCCTTTGTTTTATTCCAACCACTTTCATTAGGAAAGGCTGCTGGTGGTTGAGGCAGTTATGGTCTTGGAAGTGGGGTGGCAGGACTGTCAGTCCTCACCCACACACACACTCTACCCACGATTTTGATGTTCATCATTCACGCAGACATTCTTCCACTCTCCCCACAACTGGGAAAAAACGCTCACGCACTTGCAATTTCGCGTCCCCTCCATTGCTGTGCATTCTCACGAAGAGGGATTCTTTTCCCGTTTTTCGTCTTCACGCACAGGATTTTGCTGGATTTACCCATGCAGTAGTTTTCCTCTGCGGATTTGTGAATAGTGAGGCCATATCCTTTACTCACGGGCTGATTCGTGGGTTCTGCATTGTGGTTGTTCACGCACTGTTCGTGAGACTGTAAATTCGTCCCCATTGTGGTTTGCGTACGTTTTTCCCAGCAGCATTGGTTGTGCAAAATGGGTCGTTGTTCCCCACGTCATTGGTAAGATGTATGCTGATGCGTTTTGGAGCTATGGTGTTTTCCCCCTGTTGGAATTGTGTTTGCTGTTGTGTTTGGGACTGTGTAATTTGCTGGGGAGTCTTTTTCCTGTTTAAGCTGTGACAACTAAATTAATTGCTTGAGTGCAATGGTTGGTCTTCGGACTGTGAGAGGAGCAGGGATGTTGGCTTAGATTTGTTTGATAAACCTGGTGGTTGGAAACCACATAGACAGAGCTAGAGGGCTGGCCTTCTTCTCCATCACCCTAGAATAGCACTGGAAGGGAATGCAGGGCCTGAGGGACTGTGTAGCAAAGAAGGGACTGATTCCTTGTGTTGGGTGTGTTTGGGGTGTCTTAGAGGTCAGGCTAGTTCTAGTGTAGGTGTTCTTGGCTCTGTAATGAGCTCACCAGCTTAGCATTTTGCCTTCTCCAGCTCCCTAATGGCCTGATAAACCCAACTCTGTTGGCTTGGCTGTGTGTTTTGTGTGTCCTTGGCTACGTGTAAGCCTGTTGTTCCCTTATTCCTTGGAGAATCATGCCCAGCTCGGGGGTGGCAGCGTTGCTGAGAGATTAAGGAGATCGCTGGCCTATGGTTGGGTGGAACGTTGCAGCGACGTAGCTGGTTGTGGATCGACTTCTTCCTAAGATAAGTGACCTTGTCTAATTATACTTCCGCAACCTTAATTTCTATTAATGAAATGATGAACATGTTGAATGCATCCATGACTGAATGCTGTTGGTTTCCGCTATGTATGATGTTTCCGCTGTGTCTGATAGATGATTGCATAAGTGCATGTTTTTACTTCAACGCAGTCTCCTTCAGCATTCTGTTCCAACCATTTTGAGTATGCATTTGTTCATGGGGCTCTTAGCCCACTGTGATTAATGTTTGGGTCGCGTCCTCTACGCTGGTCGGAGGCATGGGGACGTGACAACATGCCCCAATTTTCAAAACACTTTTATGTTTTAAGAAACATTATGTTACATTTTATGTAAAGTTTGTAATTAATGACCAAGTGGGGTCAAGGATAATTTAATGTAATTTCAGAATATTTTATTAATAAATAAATGAAAGATGAGACAACAGCTTAGGGAAGTTGTTAAATGAGTGTTTTATTGGTCACTTGGTGGAGGCTGGGTTAGGAGCATAATGACATGTGGCAGCATCCTCAAACTACTTCTAGCTGTTGTAGGTGGCAACTTCCCTATTTTTTGTGGTCATGATTCCCCAAGAAAGTGGAACAAGAGTAGGTGGCTCATTAAGGAAAAACTGACCCAAAAGACTTAGGCATGCTAATAAAAATTCCCATTGAATACAGCTGAAGCTGCTCATTCTGGATTTGTGATCATTCTGAGTGAATGAAGTGCACAAGTGAATTTGATGGAGGGGACTAGCTGAAGTAAGTTTGAGTGGATAAGTGCTGAAGACCTGAACTAGTGCAACTATTCTAAGCTGAGTTCATACTGCTATAAGCATAACCGAGTTACTGTTGAACACTCAGTGGAGTTGCAGAGGATTTCTAGACTACATCTCTCACCCAGTACTTCTACCAAGTGGACTAGGAGACAAGCTCGAGGATCCTGAGAATTGCAGTCTAGCTCTTCTCCAGGATTTGGTTGGAAGGAACAAGTTCCTTAAGTTATTCTCACCTCATCTATACTTCCAGTTTTTACTTGTTTAGCTCAGTCATTTAATTATTTACTGTATCTAGAAAGTTTAATATTTATCAATGATATAGTATATTTCAGCATTATTTCTGTTAAGGATGGTTAGGAGAAATGATTATGTTATGTAAGTTAGTGACTAGCTATATTAGGGTGAATTAGTAGGGAAAATTCTGAGTTAATTAATAGATAGAAAGAAAATACCTAAACTGTATTTTTCCACACCTTTTGCAAGGTAGTACTCTAGTACAATAGGTTAGTTTATTTTCAAGTAGTGGATTCAATAAAACTTGTATGCAGATGCAAATGTTTATTATCTACACGATTTTTGTATTAAATGTTATAGGATTTCAGTTGTAATTGTAATATTTACTTAAAGTACTTAAACAAAGTAAATAAAGATAGAGGAAAAATCCTAAGTAATATTCACTAGTATGTGGAATATTTTAAACAGTAAAACCAACAAAATTACATATTATAAACCTAGTATATTAGTCATAAATAGGTAATATAGAAATAGTAAATTATCTAGATTAAGTGTACTTAGAAAAACAGTAAACCAGGCTAAATATTTACACAGTTAGATCACCTATGTGAAAAATGTAAACTAGGTTTAACCGAAATGAAAGACTAGCTCTGTAAATTTTTAAGAACATTTACGGTTTGTAAAAGAACTGCTCTTTTATAAGAACTGTTCTTTTATAACAAAATAAAATCATAATTTATAAATCTCAAAATATAGCAGTATAATCCAAAAGTACAGAAGAAAGGTAAATTTATTCAATAATATTGTTTCTCTATTCTATTTTCCAGAATTCATTTCTAAATTAATAACTATGCTACCATCGAAGTATTCCACTGTCAAAAAGTTCTCAATTCATATTTATTTTAAAGAGAAAACAAAATTAATTAATAAACTACTTCACCCTAAACCATCAAAAGGAAATACCAATCATAATAGCTATAATGAACACAATATATCAATATTAACCAAACAGAGATATTGTTAATTCAACTTTAAGCCGTAATAATTCTTTTAATAACAAAAACAAAACTGAATAGACATAGTCTTGGCCTATGGCCTTTACATCACCAATGAGGCTTAAAATACTGAATAAAAGTTTCAACATACAAACAGAGATCTCATAAAAACCAAACATCTGTTTCGGCTATGAAAGCCCTTTCAAAAAAAAGAAGTGTTGTAAGAACAACCATTAAGTTTTTCTTTAAAAATAAAACCCTAAACAAATCCTCATATAACGACCCAATGGCCTGTCAATAAAAGTCACAGCTTAAAGCTAGTACCAAACAACATCATTATAATTCAACCATGGATGAAAAGGCTCAAAAACTAATTCATTAAGTCACAGCTGTGAAAGCCCATAACCTTTGTTTACAAAACAACCACTAGGGCCTGAAAACAAAATAGAGCATCTAAAACAGCCACAGCCAAACCAGTAACCATCATTCACACAGCAGAACCTTTCTAAAAAGGCCTTACAACAAGTGCATGAGAACCCCAGGTGAAACCAATGCTTACCGAGGTGGACGCCTTCATGGAAGCCTGTTGGTGGAGTCTTCAGAACCAAACTATGGACTTGAGAACCTGCACAAAACAAAACCCATAATGTTAGCTGCATTTAACTATACAATTAATAACTCTTAAAATGTACAGAAGAGTTTTTGTTTTACAAGACCGAGTCTTACCTAAGGAAGCTTGCACAATTGTTTGATGTGGAAGGCCAACCCGAACCTCCTTCATTAGCAACTTGAGTTGGAATGGAGCACTGACAGAAGGAATTATAATTTGCAGTGTTTATATGTAAAGCCCAAGACACGATGAGGTAAGGTTCAAACCCACGATATGAAAACCAACAGTAAAACAAAGAACCCAGATCATTCTTTCAAACAACTCTCTTTACACTGTGTTTGGTTAAAAGCACTCACAGAAAACAAACTCACATAGTAAAACAAATGACGGCGAAGACAGCCCAACCTCCAACACTCTTTTCGATAGTCAAACCACCCCCTACAATAGCAGCAAGCACCAAGTTCACTTATTGCTGCACCAGAACTCGAAGGATAAACTTGCATAGAAGCTCGATATGGCTTATGGAAGGCCAGTGTACAAACAATGGAGGAATGACAACAAGCCTAGAGGCCACGAGCTCACAGCTCGACCACTCCACAACAGAGACAAAGAAAAAATGTGATTTTAGGGTTAGCACAAGCCTTTTCTTTGCATCCAAAGTCAACTAAACCCTAAGCTTTTAACACCAATCATGTGTCCTCCGAAATTATTTGCAAATTATTGGTTTCATGCTATAGTTTGAAAATTTGGTTTAAACCTGCACAAATAATTTTTTTCAAAAGTCAAAACCTTAGATTTTATTACTTGTATCATTATCCTCGTTTTATTTTCTTTTATAAACCAAAGACCTTGTGATTAAGAGGTATTCACATTCACTAGGGTCTTATGCATAACTTTAACTATAACCTTTGCATATCTATGTTCTCCTTATTTTACATAATGTCTACTATTGGTATTAGTAAGATACAAATCAATGGAGGATAAACCAACATCATAAAAATACTTAAACATAGAAACTTTGAACTAGGACTTAGTCTATTCATGGATTAAAACTATGAATATATGCCTTGTTAATAAACATGCATATAAAATGTGAATTTTATATAAAGGGATATAAAATACTAACACTTGGGTAAAGGAGAATCATTGGAAGAAAATAATTAAAGCGTTAGAAAGAACTTGAATAATTATATATAGTACTATATACCAAATACCAACAATAAGTGTGTGGTTTTGGTCGCAAGTATATTTTACATATCTTGTCATTCATAGACTTTGTAGATTACTGTATTCCTAATGGCAGAAGTAAATCTATCCATAAGATGCATCGTCAAAAATAAAAAAACAAGTCTATAACTGAAAATAGAAATTGGAAAGTAATGGAACAAGTACTGTAGCAGTAAGCATAACTGAACTAAACCCATTCTATTACAATAGTGTTTTACAAACATTTATGCAAGTTTCTAACAATAGAAATACCAACAATACCTCTTATGGGGTCAAGCTACAAAAGAAACAATTTAACTAGCATTTATCCTATACTAGTTGAGTGTTATTCTCGATCTAGAATTTTGCTGGTAACAAAACTGCTTACCTGTTTAGAACCTGTAAAAGAAGCATCACTTCACTATGTTAGTTGTAAGCTAAGTAAGCCCCGATCTCATCTAAGGTTCTTTCCTACTTGACAGAAGACAGTAATAACACACTTAGAATCAGGTTTAGATATAGTTTTCTTCCCTGTCCTTTTAAAAACATAAACTGCGAAATTTAACATCTGTAACATAGTACTTCAAAGATAAACAAATAAATTATATAGAACTAAAGAATTACAGTTCTCTATTCTAAATACTATTTGAGTAACCGCTATAACTTATTAGTTCTTAGGAAGTGACATCTTTGAACATTTTATGTTACATGAAAAATTTTAAATTTTTATGAATTTTTGTGTTATTACATGTGGTATTAGAGCACAAGGTTCAGACACTAGTCTTGAATGCGGCTCAACTTGCATAAAAAAAACAGTGGATTTAAAACATGCATATTGATTTTTACTTTTCTTTTGAATTATACTTCCAAAGAATTTTTCTGAGTTAACTTCAGGTATGGAAATATTGGAAGAATATGCGGATGAGGAGTCCCCATTTACTGAATGAAGTAATTCTAAAAGAGAACCCATACAAGAAGAAATATCTAATAACTCTTCTGAATTATTACAAATCTTCAAGGAACTAAGAAAAGATATGGAAATAGTCAAAAAGTAAAATGAGAGAATTCTGAGAGCTCGGGAGGAGCTAAATCAAATTTTAATGCAAAGATTCCAGAATGAAGAAAAAGATAAACGAACAGAGTCTGAAGAATGGCTTACCAACATAAAGATAAAAGTCTAAACAATTTAAAATCGAAACTAGATCATCTTCTGAGGTTTACAGAGATCCACATAAAAAGAATTTTCAATATACTAGTGATAGTAGTGAATATAATCATCATACAAGAAAGAGAATTTATAAGAAATCTATGGAGAATTTAAGAAAATTAAGCCACCAACATTTAATGGTGAAACTGAGAAGGGAGAAGACATTGAATCATGGCTGTCTTGGATGAAGAAATATTTTCAACTTTATAATTACTCTAATCAACTGAAAGCCAGAATGCCTATTTATAACCTCACTGGGAAGGCATATATTTGGTGGCAGGATCTAAAAAGAGTAAAAGGAATTAGGGAGAAAAACATTAACTAGAGTACGTTTAAGAAATATTTTAAGAAGAAATTTTTGTCTGAACAGTACTACGAGGAGTGGGCTAAGGAATTTTATGAATTAAAACTAGGAACAATGAACATGAAAGAACTAAACAGTAAATTCCTAAGTCTGCTTAGATATGTGCCTTACATAGTGGACAGGAATCCTAAAGTACATCGGTTTCTAAGCTGCTTACCCTTTCATATAAAAGACAAAATTGAATATGATAATCCAAAAACTTTAGAAGAATCAATGAGAAAGGAGAATTTATGTTATGAACAGAATTGCAAAAAGGAAAGTATGACAAACTAGAAGGCTAAAAGAACTAATAATTTTGAACAGAGGAAGAAAGGTTTTGTACCTAACTGAAATTTTAAAAATAATAACACACAAAATTTTCCTAATAAAAATTTCCAAGGGAACAAAAGTAATTCACAGATTAATCCAAATAGTCAAAGAAATAAAGAATCTATTAATAATCACAGTAACTATACCAAGATTTTTGAATGAAAGGAACTAGTAAAGTGTTGGGATTGTAATGGTCCTCATTATGCATCAGCTTGCCCCAACCGGAAGAAGACTGTTAGCAACATACATACGATACAGGAGGAGATGATTCGGTGATATTGCAAGGACAATGCCCAGAATCAATGCAGCACTGGAGAACATGCAGATAGATTATCAAACTTTCATGGTGGAAGTGGAAGGTAAGCTGAATCAAATACCTATATCTATTTTAATTGATCCAACAGCTAGTTTAAGTTATATTTCTCCTGAATTAGTATAAAAATGTAATTTATCAGTAGAAAATTTTGCAAAGTCTTGGTTAGTCCAGCTAGATACTGGTGCAAAAATAAAGGTAATCAGCTTTTTAAGAATTGTATTGTAAAAATGGATCATTTTGAAACCTCTGTTAAGCTTAATGTATTACCTTTAGGTTCTTATGATATGTTAATTGGTATGGATTGGTTGGAACAACATAGGGTAGTCCTGAACTATTTCGATAAAACCTTTACTTGCGTAAATAATGATAGAGAAACCATAAATGTAAAAGGGATCCCTAGGAAAATAGCTATAAGACAGATCTCTACTTTGCAACTTAAGAGAGTTGTTCGGAAGGGATGTAAATACTTTGTTGTAACAGTAATTAATGAAGAAGATACTAATAATGAAAATAAATTAAAACTAGAAAATATTCCGATCATGAGGGAGTATTCGGAAGTATTTCCAGAAGAAATTCTGGGACTACCTCCAAAGCGGGAGTTCGACTTCACTATTGAGTTGGTACCTAGTGCAGTGCCCAGCTCAAAAGCCCCTTATTAGATGAATATATTGGAATTAAATGAACTAAAGTCACAATTAAAAGAACTTATTGATAAGAATTATATTAGACCCAGTGTGTCTCCCTGGGGAGCACCTATTATTTTTGTTAAGAAGAAGGACAGAACTCTACGATTATGTATAGATTACCGTCAATTGAATAAAATGACTATAAAAAATAGATATCTGTTACCCCGCATATATGATCTGTTTGATCAGCTACATGGAGCAATTGTATTCTCGAAGATCGATTTACGATCGGGTTACCACCAAGTTCGAATCAAAGATGAAGACATATTTAAAATAGGTTTTAGAACTAGATATAGTCATTACGAGTTTGTCGTTATGCCATTTGGGTTTACTAATGCCCCAACTATTTTCATCTGTTTGATGAATAATGTAATACATAAGTACCTTGATAAGTTTGTGGTCATATTCATTAACGACTTTGAGGGGTTTTAGCCCCTTTTGGAGGCCTTAGCCCCTAGGAGAGTTATTTAGGATCCTTTTTGGGGTTTTTAAGCCCTTTTCTTCATCCTTAAGCCTTTTTGAGGGTGTGGAGGTCTAATGGAGGGTCGTGAATGGGTGTCCTTGGGTGGTGTAGGCCATGTAGAGCTGAGTGAGGGATTTTTTGGGTTAACATATTTCCCCCTGATGTGTGAGGGAAATATCTCATTGTATGGCCGACGAACATCATAGGATTTGCTGCGTAGAGGTGGTGCTTCCGGGGCTGGGGCATGGTGGCTTTTGGTTTTTGTGTTAATATGGTTCCCATCAATGGGTGAGATACAAACAATGTGTGACATGTATATGGACGAGGCAGGCATCCCCATGCTCATGACAATGTCAAAAGAATAATTTGATCTATGCTCTAAAATACAAGAGCCGATCATATACAACTGATGATACAATAATGGTTGCCTCAAATGTGAGGCTGAATACAATACTGATTTGGTACATTAGACCCATGGAATTCTCATGGAACGCTATATCTTCATGACTGAAGGTTTGCTGGATCTGGAATGGTACATAGCTGTATGGAATCATTGATTGAGAGTTAGAGTCTTTGTGGTACAAGTATGCTGCATCAATCATAAATCTATATAGAAGCACTGCTGGGGCTTCTGAACACTATCTCCAACGCAACCCGTAAATCACAAGGGACATAACCTGTTTTAGGTCCCGGCGAGTGGACTCATCAATGTGGTAGAGTCAGGTGACATTCGAGGTCTTCGACCAAGTATTGTGCAGACCAAACCCTATACGAATCTCAATGGTGGGATGATGTAGTTGAAGTCGAGCATGTGATAAACAAACATCTCGAGAGGCACTAAGGACTCCTCTCAAGTGGTCCAAGGAACTCATCAATGATGTTAATGAAACCAAGGTACAAGGACCTATGGGTCTATCCTCTGGAACATGTGTGTTGCCATCAACAGAGGAAGACCTTCCCCTAGTCAAGGCAATGATGTTTCCTTGACCACAAGTGCGAGGGAAATAACCAAAAAGTGTGAGACAATCTGTGGACTGACCCACTGAATGGTGGGGGGGGGGAGCGAAATAATTGAACAGTGGTAGGGGGAGTGTGGTAGACTCAAACTTCCTTTGTTTAGAGTATGATGGCAGGGAAGACCAGGCAGCAAATGGAACTGACGCATGGGAATGGGATCATAGCTGTAATACTAGGAATGCCACTGTAAATGGGAAATGCTTGGAGGAGATAGACACTTTTGAAATTGATGGGATCCAAGGAAGTGACATTGCAGAGTACTCTGAACAAAGGCAACCCAATGTGGGAATGCTACCAAATTGTTTTCTGTGGGGTGGTGTCTAGGGACACCGTTGTGGTATGATCTCGTGGATTTTTGGTGAGCCCGAGAAGGTAAATGCTCGATGGTGCTTTCAATTTTAGAGAGTTTGAAAGCACAAAGAAGACTCCAGCGGGGGATGTTTTTCATTGGTAGTCTCCTATGCCCGAAAAAGGATAAAAGTATACATAGGAGATCTCTCTCATCTTGTAAGGGATGAGAGACTTCTTTACCATTGGTAGTCCAATTAGACCGGAAAAGGTTAAACCTATACTGATTGGACCGTCATTCAGATACTTTTACGAGAATGAACGAAACCAAGTTTGCTCGGCAATCTTTTCTTGATGAGAAGGTTGGAAAAGATCTTAATGATAACCGATGGTGAGCTTTTTCATAAAGTGCGGCCCCTCTGCCTGAGAAAGCATAAAAGCATGTAGAGGGGAATGGTCTTGGCTTGAATGTGCCAAGGAGGTCCTTTTCAATTGATGGTCTACATGGTTCACAAAAGGAGGTAAACAAGATGATGTAGATGCCCTTTCCTATATTTTAGCGAGTAGGAAAGGAAGCAGCTGCGCTTGGCTATATTTTCATTGTTTTAAGTAGTTAGAAAAGAGCTTAAACGAAACTCTAGTGTGGTAAATTGATTGCGGTGGCACAGGCGGTGCCCCATGTTGGGATGGTGGATAGAGGTCCAAAGGTCATCCGTGTAGTATGGATGGACCAGAAGGCTCTCAAACATACCAATACATGCGTGGGATAGATCGCAGCAGAGGCTCACGAGTCAATGCGGTAGAGGAACACAAACCGAGGTGGTTCTCGGATAGAGGTCAGGAGAGTGTGTGTGTGTGTAGTGGTGGACGGACTTGACTACATACGATGTGAGTGCAAGTCTGGGGGCACTTATATGCCAAATACATGTAAGAAAAAGAAATCATTTTGTGGACAGTGGTCCAGAGGTCCGTGTAAGGTGCGGTGAATAGAAAAGACAACTATGTGTTAAAAATACAAAACAAAACTAAAGAATGGTAACCCTTAATGAGAAGTGGCCCGAGAGCCTGCATGAGTAGTGATAGGAGAGAGTGATACAAGTATAGGTCCATAGATACTTGCATCGCCATGCTGTGGCTCGTAAATCGAGGTAGCTTCTGGGACATGGTCCCGAAATTTATTTTTTAAACATGAGACGATGGTCTCATAAGGAGGTGTAAATTTGAGCCCAGAGGTGTGAGAGGTGTCTCAAATCGGTTTCGAGTGACTTTGGATTGGAAGCTAATGGTGCTACCCCTAACTTGTGGTGAATTTTTTTTTTTTGAAAAACAAGAAAGGGAAAAAACTAAGCTATAAGGGACTCATAGTGGTTATATCAGGCATAGACTCTCTTGAGGTGGAGCCTGTTGCGTGACTTCTTCAATATTTGACCATCCGAGTCAGCGAAGAGGTATGCCCCCTTGCCGAGACAAAGGTTGTTAGGCAAGGCAGGGTGACAGAATCTGGTCTTTTATGGGAAGAACCGATTCCACACTATGGTTTAAATGGAATGGGGTAAAACCGAAGGCAGTCTTACAAATCTCTCCGTCATCGCGTAAGTGGTGCCGGGATAGATCAAGTGGATATTCCATAGCCGACGAGATGGAAGGGCAATTGGTGCTAGAGATCATGTAAATGGTATTGGTTGTGGTTTTTGTGGCCTTGCCCCTAGTCTCTGTTGGAGGAAGAGGGGCAGGCCTGGAGATGAGAGGAGTCTTTAATGGGCCTAGAGGTAGGTGCAACATAATATCAATTGGCTAGACATGAGTCAACACATCCTAGGGCCTCAGAGGTAGGGTAGGTGGTTTAAGGTACCACATAGGATATCCCAATGTGAAATCCTATAGATTGCGGGTTTCCAAGACAGACTTACGCATGATCTCGGATGGTAGGAAAAGGAAAGGGAAAAGGAAAAGGAAAAGGAAAAGGAAAAGGATCATGTTGATCAGGAATGAACCCCACTATTTCCCTGCTAACTGAGGTTGAGGTTGCAACTAAGGTTGCAGCGGTGGCTAGGGAAACAATGGAAGAGACAGGTCTGATGGACCATCGGTGATGGTGGAGACAAGAGGGTTTATAGAACTGGACATCATGTAAATGGACATGGTGTCCGAAGAAGAAGGTGGGTGCTGAACCTCTTCAATCAGAGTGATCTCAGACTCAAGGGAATGTTGGCAAAGGTCAACTAGAGCCATTCGAAATTCGGGTAGGTCTTGGAAATGGTGAAAGTAATGTCCATACAAACCACAGAGGATGCAAGCATGGTTTGTTCTCAATGCCTTGTTTCTGACTATCGGCATGGTTGGAAGTTCAAACACGGGGATGTTTTCATTTGTATCCGTGGCATCTAAATATGCATGGATCATTGGAATTTCAGGGCAACTCTGAGTTGGATGGCCCTGTTGCTCGCAGACAGTGCAAGGCGGGACTTATGGTGGTTCTGTGGTGGCTTTGGCATTCTTGCCCCTGGCCCTTTTCGCATGGGGTGGTATGAGTGCGGTGGATGGATTTTACGGATCGGGTGGAGGGTGAGACTCGACTGTGATGGGTTGCACCGGGGTTAAAACAACCTGGGGCATTGCTGGTTGAGCTGGTGGATCAAGATACCACACCAAAATTCCCAATGTAAAGTTGGGCAGGCTTAAGGTGGCCATTATTGACTTGCTCATGACACTAGGTGGGGGGAAGAGGAAGGGAATCGTATGGACTGGAGATGAGCCCAGATAACTCCCTGGCCGTTGCATGTGGGGATGTAGTTGCGGATGATGTTGTGCTTATGGTTGGGGCTGCGGCTGCGGTTGTTGTTTGGGTACAACGGTGCTAGATGAGACCATGCACAAGTCCGCAGTCTCATTTTGTGTCGGTGGCAGTGACATTGAGGGGAAAGGAGCCATCATGGTGGGATTGGAAAACAACCCAGGGCCCACATTCAACAATGGGTAGGTTGGTGTGTTGTCAACCATAGTGTTGGTTGAAGGGACAACATTAGTGTGTGTAGTCGTCCCTTGTGGCTCAATGGTGGTGATGGTAGGGATAACATTGGCGAGTGTCGTTAACCCTTCTGGATCATGATAAGTGAGTTGATCAACCGTCACAATCTTCCCTTCATGGGGGAACATCATGAGACAGAAGACAGTTGATGCTATCACTCTCATGTCGATCAGCACTGTCTTCTCGGCTAATGTGATGGGGACATGGGGGAGGATTCCTTAGGCTTTAGTGGGATGTCCATCATAATCCCACAAAGTTGTGGAGGATGGTTGCAGAATTGGTGATCTGAGTTTCTGCCAAACCAGGGTGGACATAATGCACGTGGATGCCCCCTCATCCACTATGCACCGGTGCACAACCAGGTTTCGGATAGACACCGGGATTTGGAAGGTGATGGTGGATGGCATGCGAGGTTCTCCGTGCTCCGTATTGAATGTGATCAACTTTGAGTTGGAGGGGTCTACTACCCCAAGGGCGACTAGTAAGGCTTTCCGATGTGTTGAGCACATTTTAAGTACCTCAAGAACAGACATGGAAGTTGGCATTTGGGCCAAATCATCCACAATGCTATAGCTGACTGCATCTCTAGCCGTAGCGTTATTGGAAATCCTGCGTACGGGGGGCATGGGAATGGGGGTAACTAAAGAGGTAGGTTGATTGTTTGGGATGTTGATGTTTCTGATGTGTCAGCAGGTTCGGTGGTGGTACCGTACTGATTATGTCTGGTTTGCATGTTGATCTCTTCAGTCGTCATGGCTAGCAGGTGGTGGACACCTGTTTCGGCCATGGGAGGTGCCCCTGGAGCGTTGGGATTGGCTTGGGGAGGGTTGCAGTTTCCACAAACTCTTGCACTGGTAGTGGGTTTTGAATCACCATAGGAGGAGGTCCTTGTGGTGCTGGGTTGGGTTGGGCTTGGTTTGTCGCATTGGCGTCCTGCTGGACCTCGTTCTGAATGGCCTGCTTAGCTTGACCCATGAGGGGACACTCAAATGTGTAGTGCCCATAGACTTCACAAAATGTGCATGGTTGGTTTGTGCGCAACGAGGCATTGCGTCTTGGTTCTTTTTGTCACAGGGGGTTTTGGGATGGCCGGTTTTCCATGACATTGTTGGGAGGGTTTGGTTGTTGACCACCTACCTGCAGTTGGTTGTTGGCTTGGTTTCGGGGCTAATTATTTCTAGCTTTCCCTTGTTGATTGTTGGGGGTAGGCTGGTTGGGATGGTTTTGTTGTGCAAACACTTGTCCCAATGGAGTGGATAGAGCGAGGGCATAGGCTTGAACTAGTTGCACTGGTGGTGCATAGTAGATTTGTGGTCATGGCGGTGCCACAAATGTGAGAATTTTCCCCACATACTACTATGTTGGCCAAGCCATGGCTTGAGCCTGCTGTGGTGGTTCAAGCTGTGCGTAGGAAGTTGTTGCTCCGGACCGGGACATCATTCTAGCGTAGTCTGGAGCTTGGTTTTGGTAAGAAACATTAGCAGTGTTGCTTGGTTGTGATGGAATTGATGGTGGTGTTGGTCGATGCTGTGGCTGTTGGGAGACCAATCCTATGATGCCATCTGCAACATGGGATGCCCCTGGTGCATCGCGGTAAGAGGTTCCTGTGCAGGGAGCATCTGGGACGATAGTATATAGGTATCTAGACTGAGAATAGATGAGGTCAAACTGTTGAGATTTCAGTATGGCCTCTTCTTCGGATTGGGGACGTTCAAATGTGACGTCCTTTGCTATGGGTGGGAGCAAGGTCTTGAGGAACCAATCCAAGAAGATCCCGTCGTCAAGTTGGATTTTACATAAGCTACGACGTCGCCACCATTCATGGATGTGGTTGGTTATATGTGTCACAGTGCTCTGACGTCAGGATAGTAGGATCTCCACTCCCTCGTCATATCTGATGAGGAGTTGGAAATACTGTAGGAACATGAAATCTAGGGAGTTGAAATCAGGGTACTTGGCTTGTGGCAACTCAATGTACCATCTGGCCGCAGCACCTGTAAGGGTGCGTTGAAATAGCCTCATCTTGATGGAATCATCTATGATGTTGTTTGACAAGCACCATAGATGAAATTTCATTATGTGGTTTTGGGGAAATTCCCCTGCTTTGCCTTCAAACTTGGGAATGTTTGATGGAAGCTTGGTTGCCATGGGATGCCAAAACGATTGGTGGTGAATGGGGTCGTTTGTTAACCAAGCCAAATCAAGTAGGTTAAGACGAGCCATGAAAGGAATATTGTACCCTAGGTTGATGTGAGATGGGGCAACGATGGTGGTGGGGTTTGCAGGTGCATAGTGCATCTACACGGCTGGGGGTATGTGAGGTGGCACCATTGTGGATGGGCCAATTCCCCCAAGTGTTGTGGGGGGAATAGTATGGGTGGCGGGGACATTTCCCCCATGTATGATAGTAGGGGAAACATAAGTGGAAGGTCCACTACCCCCCTATGTGGCAGGAGGGGCAGTGTAGGTGGAGGGGCCACTTCCCCCGTGTGTTGCAGATGGGCCAACTTGGCTAGTCACTATGGGTGGTGGCAGCTGACTGATGACATTTTGCATGACTATTCTTGGGCCACCTGCAAGGTTGTTGGTGATAAGTTGTGGTGTGGACATGGGTCCACTTGCTATGGCTATGCCGAAAAATGGATCTGGGTTTGTACTAGCCATGGGGATTGATGGTGCAGTATGGAGGCCTAGTTCAGAATGATATAGGTCTGAATCTGAATCAGAGGTTGTGTGGAATTTTGATGGTGTGCGAGGTCATTGAGAGCGGTTTCGACGGTGTAGGTTTAATGTTCTGAATGGTGGTGGTTCACCTCTTAGGCGTGAGGAATAGCATGGGGGATCAATTGTGTTAGATGTTTATCAAACTGGTGGGAATGATTTTTGGACCCCGGTTTCAATGGATTCCTATTGGCTATAGGTTGTCACTCATCCACCAAGACTGCTAGAAGACAACGCTGGCTTTTTCCTCATGGGCATTTCTACTCAATCGGTGGGGGTCGTTTCCCGTTTCAATTGGAAATTCCTCTCAGTGGCCAGCTACTTTGGGGTTCCCGTGGTACTTCTCACAATGAATTTTTGGGCAGAGCCCAAGTACTTCCCACGGTTGAAGCAGTCAGGGACTTATGTCCTCAAAGACTGTAGATTGTTTGAACTTAGTGTAAATTGATAAATTTTAAGGCTCTCTCAGCGTCATGAACTGAGTTGGGTTGATTACTTGGTATGGTATATTTTTTTTTCTATCTTTCTGGTATTTGGTAGCTGCAAATGGTTTATGAATTCATCATATTTTGGTAGAGTTCATGTCATTGTGGATGAAAGCATTGAGTAATCAGAAATTTGTAAACAGATACATTTTTAACCCTGAATGTTGATGGCCTAACTAGATGACTACCTTACATTGATATTCCTCTTTAACCAAGAGAAGGTGATGGGATCTCAACACAAAGGGACTAAGCCCATCCGTAGATCCACAGGTCACCTCCCAGATGCAAGGTTTATCAACAGGGAGGATGCTTAGCACCATGAGAAGCCCTCCTTCTCTACCCCCTCTACCTTCCAGGTCATCCGGTTTTAATGGTTTAGAACAATATTCAATGAAGGTCTTAGGTATATACGAGCTTTCCCTTCATCGTATCCTAGAATACCCCGGAGGGTGATGACTAGGTAGAGGAGGAAGGGTAAGCAAGGCAGTTAGTTTTAGGTTGATTTTAGTTAAGTTGCATTCATTTAATTAAGCCATTAAAATTTACTTTGAATTTACACTTTGTTATGTAAATGAAATTGCAATAAAATGAAACAGAAACATAAATGAAATGGTTTAGATGGATAGAGGTGGTTGAGCCGCACTGATAGTCTCGATAAAAGCAAACAGTGAAGCCCAAAAATGGGTCACGCACCTGTAAAAGTCTCGTTTTCGCGAAGTGGATTCTGATGAAACCATGAGTAATTACCTCAAACGGTTGAAAATCCACTTCATAAACGAGCCCTTTTACCCCTAAGAATGGGCAGATTCGCAAATGGATCAACTGTTTGGGCAGAACATAAGCCCAAACATAGGTGAATTTTTAGAAATTCAGTTTGGCCATTTTTGTACAGTTGAGTGATTTGCAATTCATAGAATGGCCAACAGTAACTGGTAGGTGAATTTTTAGAAATTCAGTTTGGCCATTTTTGTACAGTTGAGTGATTTGCAATTCATAGAATGGCCAACAGTAACTGGTACTATGGCCAAATGGGCTTGGATTGGCCTTGAGGAGGCTCAGCAATAACTAGAAATGTAAATAAACAAGAATCTAAGCAATATTTAACAAAAAACTAAACCCAAGGATCCTGTGGGATCGACCTGGTATGGTCGCCAGTTCTGTAGTAGGGATTTCTCCTTGCTACAGGGTAGGAATGGCTCCCTTTCGTCTATAGGATGGAAGGGTAGGTTCCTGTGTGGAAATGCAGAAAAGAAAAGCGAGAATGAAAATATATAGAAATAAAAGCAAAGATGGAGACCCCTCTACACACAAGGTTATGGGTTAACGACCTCCGAGACCCTGTATACAACAATGGAGACCTGCAAGAACATGTTAGGCCATAAACCTGGAAGCAAATAGATGTTAGAAAAACTCAAATAAACAAAATAAAACAAAAAGTATACCTCTTGGTGGAAATGGGCCACCATGCCCTAGCTTGGAGAAGCACCTCTCTCTTGGCAATGGGGGAGCTATGGCTCAAAGGGAAGATGGATGAGAGGGAGTGTGGGTGGCTTGAGAGGTAAATGGTCTCAAGGCATCCACTTAGGTAGCATAATAGTATGCAAGGGAGGAATGTTTTGAGAGTGACCCCCCACCCTCCTTTTATAGATTTTTTAGGGGTTTTAGGGTTTTAAGCCCTTGGTCCAGGCTTTAGCCCCTTTTTTGGGTTTTTAGCCCCTTTCGACCTAACTTTAGCTCCTTTTAGGGTTTTAGGCTCCTTTGAGGGGTTTTAGCTTCTTTTTGGAGGCCTTAGCCCCTAGGAGAGTTATTTAGGATCCTTTTTGGGGTTTTTAAGCCCTTTTCTTCATCCTTAAGCCTTTTTGAGGGTGTAAGGTTCTAATGGAGGGTTGTGAATGGGTGTCCTTGGGTGGTGTAAGCCATGTAGAGCTAAGTGAGGGATTTTTTGGTTTAATAGGGACTATGGAGTAGAGAAGGGGACACCTCCTTGTGTTGAGTGTGTAGGAACTGGGGAAGCCATGCCAGATAGGTCTTGTGAAGGTGTTCTCAGCTCTGTAGATGAGCTCACTAGCTTAGCAGTTCTTCCTGCTCATTGCCTTAGAAACCTAATAAACCCAACTAGAAATATGGCTTGGTTGGTATCCTGATAAACCCATCCATTGGCTTAGCTGTGTCTTGTTATGTTTGACCTTATGAGTAACTTTTGGATGGAAAGTATGATAAAACCAACTGTGAATGCTGGCTTGGCTAGGTATCCTGATAAACCCAGTAGTGAGATGTCTTGACTGTGTATAGTCTGATAAATGCATTTGTTGGCTTGAATTGTCCTTAAGGTGAATGTTGGCTTGACTGTGAATAGTATGTGGAACCCAACTTTGAGATGGCTTGCTGAGTGGCTTGTGAAACCCACATGTTGGTTTGTTTTCCCTTGGATCTTGATAAACCCAACTGTGTTGGCTTGGTTGAGTTTTGTTGCACCCTTGGCTATGTATGAGTCTGCTAGTGTTCCCTTATTCCTTTAGGAAATCATGCCCAGCTCAGGGATGGCAGCATTGCTGAGAGATTGATGAGTGCACTCACCTATGGTTGGGTGGAATGTTGCAGTGACATATCTAGTTGCGGGACAAGTTCTTCTCAAGATAAGTGTTCTTGTCCATGTTAATCTCTGCAATTGTATTTCTTGCATTGTAATTTCTTGATGGAATATGATGAACATGTTTGACGAATTGTTCCTTTGAATAACTGCAATTATAGGAATCTATGTATGTTTCCTTCAATGCATTGTTAAACTAAGTTGCAAGGTTAGAATGCGGGATTGTTGTTGGCCTGGATGGCCAAGTCTATTCAAAGACTTTGATTAGCAGGTCAAATTTTTGAGCAGAAACCTTATTTCGCAATGGTTTATTCCACAGGCGGGATGTGGAATGTGGAATACATCCTTTGGCAAATTTGGACCTCCACAATTTCCTTTCAACAATTCCCTTTTCGTAATTGTGGGATGTGGAATGCGGATATGTATTTTTATGAATTACGACTTTCTGTAGTTTTCGTTCACCGACGCACCTCTTCGCAACTTGCGGGATGTGGGATGTGGCTTCACAAATTTCAATTTATGCAACAGTCATTTCTACATGTGGGATGTGAGAATGAGGAATGAAGGATCATGGTATTGCAATTTCCATAATTCATGATCCTACAACGCAAGTTTTTCATGTCATCAATTTTTGTAGGACGATCCTGAGTTGTTGATTTGATTTCGGATGCAAAACCATTTGTGAATGTTGGTTTTCGTGACAATTTCTCTCCATCGTTCAATTTCCTATTAGATATTTCCTTTCAGATCGTTGAATTGATCAGTGGAAGATGGGAGGGAGCGTGATAGTGTTGGAAATGTCGATAGGTGGTTCGCAGCCATGTCTTGTGTTTCGATGAAATTTTTAATTCCGCATGATAATGGGGTATGGGTACACTACACAACATCTTCTTGATTTTTGTTTTCACGACCAAATGTGGGTGACTTAATTTTTCTAACTTCCCATTGTAGATAATCTTTCTCATGCTTTCTTTTATGATGTCTAACTGGAGACATTTCGGGGCTGCTACCAGATATCTCAGATATATATATGGATTTCTACTTGATAGTGTGGTTATTAGTGCTTCTTATGCGTCATGGAAACACTTTTTGAGTGTTTATATTTCTCATGTGATCTCTTCCTTGATTTTGTTCTTCCTTCTTCCTCCTCTATTGAGGGTAATTGAATTTTCATTTGCCACTATAACATATTCAAACTCTGCACCAACTGAGTTTTTAGCTCATTTTGTTGTTCTTGGGCCCTCATATCGTTATCTTTGATATAACTCTACACCTCATCCTTAGACTTCTCATGGTTTCAAGAAATTCCGGTGGATTTACATATTCTCTATGCCCATGTGTTTCTATTTTTTCATTTTCCACACTGATATCTTGGCCTCTGGCATCTTCTTCATGGTTTTCTGGGAGCTCTCCCTCATCCATTTTATTGTTCTATATTTCTCCAAAAACTTTCCCTATGACTGTGTAATTTCAAATTGTATATGAAATGTGTTCACGTTCTTTCATTTCTTAGACAAAAATTAATTATAAAATTCAATAAAAACCATATACATATACATATATATGCATATATTTCTAAATTCTGAAAAATGCCATTTGACCTTTTTCTTAAATAGGACCTATAGGTTCCTTTCTACTCATCTCACAAAAGGATTTGTAAAACCTGTTTGTATTTATTCTCCTTCTAATAAGCTTTTCCAATTAATGTATCATTGTTCTTGTTATGATATTGGAGTTGCAATTACATCTATTTGCAATCCACAATTCTTCCAAATTTTTACTATTCCTCTAGCCTCCCTTAAGTTTAGAAATTAATTTTCTTGATTTAGAAAAAAGAAAAATGGGGGTCAAGGGGGATTTCCCCCTTGTGGCCTCCCTACGCTGTTGCAGGGAAATTTGAGGGAATCACCCTCATTTTTATATTTATAAATATTATGATTTCATGCAATCTAGTGCATGAGTTCCACTGTATATTTGGTTTTTGGAACCTAATAATGAATGTCAAAGTCGTTGTTATTTTCCTGTATATTCTTGTATAATTACGACGCTAAAATGGTTTTATGCTGATGTGTCCTACTGTTGACGTGGGAGGGTGTTGGCATGGTAGGGTGCATATGTGTCTAACTATCCCTTATGTCACCTTGTGATGTATCCCTGTCACACTCCCATCCATCAGGTCACCATGTTATCTTTTACCTAGAGTAGATTCGTGTGAGCAGTTTTCCTTTACCAAAGGCTATAACTCTCATGAGGAAGGAATTAAAAAAAAAAATTAGAGGCGTTATCAATAAAAAACGAGATATTTTCCCTCCAGTGCCTCCTCCATCCATTTTATCGAATGTACATATTGTGGGTGCATTATGCACCATAGTTTTTTTTTTATCTTGGATGCTTGATCTTGTTTGCTGGTAGTTCCTATCCCCCCTTCCGCTAAACCCCTAATCCTTAGCCTTCTGTCGCATGGTTCATTTATGTAGAAATCAAGTGATTAACTTTGCTAAATCTTGTGAATGATCCTTTAGCATTTGGTTGATGTGACAGTTCCACATCATAATTCCCCACCTATGTGATAGCTCCACAACATCTATTATTATTCCTACATGGATATTCCATGTTATACATGTTACACATGGATGATCCACATGACACATGTCCACATGGCCAATGTGGGTCTTGCATCAAAAATTTTGAAGTTTTTAAAAATTTAAAAATTTAATTTCTTCATTTAATTATATTTTAAGCAGGTTACAAATGGAATATTTCTGTTAATAGGTGTCCACTAAATCGTCACACCTAACAATAGGATATTACATCTGGCCTTCCCTTTGAATGTAAAATTTTCCTTGTTCGATAATGATATAGTAATTTATGTCCACTAATAGAGCTTGTAGTTTTCAACCATTAATAAAACTGTAATAATTTTCGTGAGCCTACCAATATTTTTCTTAGACCTGTACTACTCCATTACAAATTTCTACATAATAATATCACATGTGGAATCTTATAATAATAATGCCTGGAATTTTTACTATGAATTTCACAGGGATATTTCATCATACTCTTCCTATGCAACATGTTATTCTTCCTGTAAAATTCAAATTTATCCCTTGCAGTCCTAGTGATGCAAACTTGGGCTCTGCTACCAATATGTAATGTACCCAGTCACTTATTTTAATCAGTGAGACCACAAGGTACTAAAAAATTCCAATTATGAATTACTCATTCATATATATATTTTTAATTCAATTTCATCCATTTAATTGCATAAATAAATGAATATGGTGATCCAGATAATATATGCATACATTATAACTATAGGAAATCAACCACAACAAAATACATATTATATACCAATTAATTCCAAGAAATTCAACATTAATATACATTAATTTAATAATAGGTAAACACAGAATTCAGCCATAGCATTCATAAACAAATAGAAAGATATCTTATAAGCAATTATTCTCCAATTGGTTGTATTTGAAGGACATTCCCCCTAGTCATAGGCACTATTAATCCAAATGTAAAATTTTGGAGTGCACAACATCACAACAAATTTTTTGAGTCATGTGGCATTCCATCCTAGATATAGATAGAAAAAACAATATCACTTAGAATTATTTGCACAAAGAGAGAGCAATAATAGAGAAGAAATATTAGATAAAACACTAGAGGAAAACCACTCTAGTCAAAAGTTTTTCACTCTGTTTATTGAGCAAAAACCCAATATAATATATAGGCATTATTACATGCAATGCCTTGGGAAAATACCATGGGATACAAAATACCATGGGTCCAACAAACCATATGAGTAGCTCACATGTGTCTAGGCTAGTCAACATGTGTGAAAAGAATCACCATGAGGGTGATATAGGTGGTTTAGTGGCTTGGCTTTGGACCATTAATTAGAAATTAACCAAATTCTTAAGAAGGTGCACCTAGTCTCCTTAAACAGGGAAATGCAATAACTATTAGAATTGTTGTGCCATTTAGATCATCAAGCAATGAGTCCAAAATTATTGATGTAGTGAATAGGAATGAATTATACAAACTGAACAAATCAAATCTCATAGGAAACAAACAAGTATTGCTCAGATAATTACAATATTATCTTCATTAAAGAATCTGGTGTTACAATAGTGTTACATAGGAAAATAATTCAAATCATTAGGGATGAATCTGAATCTCCCAACTGGATATAACTATATCTTACTGCATATCTAACTAAATATGTCTCAATCACTATCGGAGTACAAGTGGTTAACTCCAGATGTCTAATTAAGTCACACAATCAGTAATAATCAGTTAACTCAGTCTAACTGAAGTGGTCAGTGAGGAAAGGTGCCTTATCCACATGCATCCAAGCATAACTAGTGCTAACTGAACTGGTTGTGATCTAACTGAATGTAAAGGGAAAATAGATAAGCTTAACTAGTTCCAACTCCAACTAACTGAAGGAGGTTGGTATCGGGACTCCCAGTGGATCCTAAAAATGTAGGGAATGGCCTAGGAGGCACCTAAACTGATGTGTGCAAATGTAGTTAGTGGCATTTATCCTCTATTGGTATTCCCCATACTCTAGTAACTGGTACATATGGCTCCATTAGGACAAGTGGACCCAAATAATTAAATGAAAATCCTAAGTTAGGATAAAATAATCTAATAGACAATTTGGTCAAGGGAGGATTATAAATCCTAACACCCCCCTGAATCCTAACTTGGACAACGATGGGGCCTTCAGAACAAGGCCATAAGTCACCCATATACAATATAAAAGATAAAAAGAAATTCTTAATAAATTGAGGAAATAGGGGAAAACCTCATGGGAAACCTCCCCCTCAAGATAAGTAGTGAATCAGGAAAACAAGTTTTGAATAATCAGTGAGACCACAAGGTACTAAAAAATTCCAATTATGAATTACTCAACATGTGTGAAAGAATCACCATGAGGGTGATATAGGTGGTTTAGTGGCTTGGATTTGGACCATTAATTAGAAATTAACCAAATTCTTAAGAAGGTGCACCTAGTCTCCTTAAATAGGGAAATGCAATAACTATTAGAATTGTTGTGCCATTTAGATCATCAAGCAATGAGTCCAAAATTATTGATGTAGTGAATAGGAATGAATTATACAAACTGAACAAATCAAATCTCATAGGAAACAAACAAGTATTGCTCAGATAATTACAATATTATCTTCATTAAAGAATCTGGAGTTACAATAGTGTTACATAGGAAAATAATTCAAATCATTAGGGATGAATCTGAATCTCCCAACTAGATATAGCTATATCTTACTGCATATCTAACTAAATATGTCTCAATCACTATCGAAGTACAAGTGGTTAACTCCAGATGTCTAATTAAGTCACACAATCAGTAATAATCAGTTAACTCAGTCTAACTGAAGTGGTCAGTGAGGAAAGGTGCCTTATCCACATGCATCCAAGCATAACTAGTGCTAACTGAACTGGTTGTGATCTAACTGAATGTAAAGGGAAAATAGATAAGCTTAACTAGTTCCAACTCCAACTAATTGAAGGAGGTTGGTATCGGGACTCCCAGTGGATCCTAAAAATGTAGGGAATGGCCTAGGAGGCACCTAAACTGATGCGTGCAAATGTAGTTAGTGGCATTTATCCTCTATCGGTATTCCCCATACTCTAGTAACTGGTACATATGGCTCCATTAGGACAAGTGGACCCAAATAATTAAATGAAAATCCTAAGTTAGGATAAAATAATCTAATAGACAATTTGGTCAAGGGAGGATTATAAATCCTAACACCCCCCTGAATCCTAACTTGGACAACGATGGGGCCTTCAGAACAAGGCCATAAGTCACCCATATACAATATAAAAGATAAAAATAAATTCTTAATAAATTGAGGAAATAGGGGAAAACCTCATGGGAAAACTCCCCCTCAAGATAAGTAGTGAATCAGGAAAACAAGTTTTGAATAATCAGTGAGACCACAAGGTACTAAAAAATTCCAATTATGAATTACTCAACATGTGTGAAAAGAATAACCATGAGGGTGATATAGGTGGTTTAGTGGCTTGGCTTTGGACCATTAATTATAAATTAACCAAATTCTTAAGAAGGTGCACCTAGTCTCCTTAAATAGGGAAATGCAATAACTATTAGAATTGTTGTGCCATTTAGATCATCAAGCAATGAGTCCAAAATTATTGATGTAGTGAATAGGAATGAATTATACAAACTGAACAAATCAAATCTCATAGGAAACAAACAAGTATTGCTCAGATAATTACAATATTATCTTCATTAAAGAATCTGGTGTTACAATAGTGTTACATAGGAAAATAATTCAAATCATTAGGGATGAATCTGAATCTCCCAACTAGATATAACTATATCTTACTGCATATCTAACTAAATATGTCTCAATCACTATCGGAGTACAAGTGGTTAACTCCAGATGTCTAATTAAGTCACACAATCAGTAATAATCAGTTAACTCAGTCTAACTGAAGTGGTCAGTGAGGAAAGGTGCCTTATCCACATGCATCCAAGCATAACTAGTGCTAACTGAACTGGTTGTGATCTAACTAAATGTAAAGGGAAAATAGATAAGCTTAACTAGTTCCAACTCCAACTAATTGAAGGAGGTTGGTATCGGGACTCCCAGTGGATCCTAAAAATGTAGGGAATGGCCTAGGAGGCAGCTAAACTGATGCGTGCAAATGTAGTTAGTGGCATTTATCCTCTATCGGTATTCCCCATACTCTAGTAACTGGTACATATGGCTCCATTAGGACAAGTGGACCCAAATAATTAAATGAAAATCCTAAGTTAGGATAAAATAATCTAATAGACAATTTGGTCAAGGGAGGATTATAAATCCTAACACCCCCCTGAATCCTAACTTGGACAACGATGGGGCCTTCAGAACAAGGCCATAAGTCACCCATATACAATATAAAAGATAAAAATAAATTCTTAATAAATTGAGGAAATAGGGGAAAACCTCATGGGAAACCTCCCCCTCAAGATAAGTAGTGAATCAGGAAAACAAGTTTTGAATAAAAACTTTGCGAAAATTTTGCTGCAATTTACAGCAGTGTGAAACAACAAATGCAGTATCTTGGTTCTTCTGTGTAGAAAAATCTTGATACATTTCATGTGAACCTTTGTATCCAAACTAAATGAATATTTATGCAGGAATATTCCTCTTTGGAAGAAGAAGAATGTGCGCAGCTAAATCAGGAATATAGAGAGCTGCAAGATGAAAACTGGATCCATGTAGAGCGACTGAAATCAACTGATAAGAGAGAAAAAGTGCTCGATAATTAGAACCATGTGAGGAACATACAAGAAAATGATATATTGCAACATTGAACATCAAACCATGTGAGCTAAAGTCAGCTCCAATTTTTATGAGCAAGTGTCTAGGCGAATGCAGAATGTCTCCATGTTTACTAGTTCTGTGAAGAGATGAGCATTTGATCAAATAGATAGGTAGAGATTCCATAGGAATATGGGAAGAGAATGATTGATCTCAAAAATATGATATATATTCATAAATAATCAATGATTCACAAAATAAAATATCAGCAAACTCATAAGAGGAAACTAACAATATCAAATCCCCAACAACAAGTTTGAAGAAGACTTGCGGTATTTGATTTTTCACACCAAAATTGATGAGAGAAGATACAAGCATTACTGAAATCTATTGAAACTTAAAACCTGAAATAAATAATATCATATCATATCCAAATAAAATCATATCATATCCAAATAGGTTCATATCAGATCCAAGAGTGTGCTCCACGGAGATGGTAGATGCACAATTTTCTCCTTCTTCAAAACCGTGAGTATTGGTGCATGCAATCATGTAGGAATTTTATGAAAGCTCAAGATTAATGAGGATGAATTTATCTCTCCTCAAATATGATATTATTTCCAAAATATCAATAGATACATATCAACAAACTTATGAGAGAAAATTGACATCAATTCCCCAACAGTAATTTTGAAAGAGACTTTTGGTATTTTACTTTTCACACCAAAATTGATAATACCAGCTACGAGAAACAATTGAAGCTCATGAAACTGAAATATTGAACCAAGTAATATCAGATAAGATCCAAATAGTTTCATATCATATTCAAGGGTGTGCTCCACCGATATGGTAGATGCACACTTTTCTCCTTCTTCAAAATTCTGAGTATTGGTGCATGCAATCATGTAGGAAATTGATGAAAGATCTAGATCAATGAGAGCAAATGGATCACTCCTAAAATATGATATTATTTCCAAATTATCCAAATAATTCTTATCTGCACACTAGAAACACCATTAGAGACATAGAAATCAAAGTCCTCTCCCTTTCCTAGAGAAATCACTAGTAAACTATGCACATAATTTATAATAGAAGAATGACTGGAGAATTTTTGCATAGAATGAAAGGATGTATTGAAACTACTGGTATGTAAGGCCATCAAATTTTTCTCCAAAATGTGTCCTCGAAGCTCATCTTGCTTTCCAAACAAGACTTCAAGCTTCTCTTAAGCTTCTTTGGGAGTCCTCAAACCTTCAAGGTGGAAGAGGATATCTCTGGAAATATGAGTACATAGATAACCAAAAGCTTCATCTAAGCGGTTCAAAAACTTGTTTCTCTCAGGTGGATTATGTGGCTCAGTCTCCATTCCCAATATTATCCTGTAGTATCCTTGTTTGTGTAAGTCCAACCGCATATATTCCCTCCAATCAATATAACTGAAGGGTGTTAGGATTTGAGGTGCGAAATATTGAGAATCCATAATTCTCCTGTTGATCAGACAATATCTCCAATCAAGCTACGTAGCACTGCAAAAACAAAAATATTTGAACTATGTTAGAATCAAGCCTTCCGTCTTGACATGAACACTTTCTTATGGCTCGTCATGCCTGCACCACCACTCTAAATAAATTCATATGAAGCAAGAAACTCTTTGTGGGACTTCTGTGGAAACCCAACTACTTTTGGTGTTCAATGGAGAGTAGAAAGACTTGAAGCTTGCTTGAAATGAATCTGATACCATGTTAGAATTGTTGTGCCATTTATATCATCAAGCAATGAGTCCAAAATTATTGATGCAATGAATAGGAATGAATTATACAAACTGAACAAATCAAATCTCACAGGAAACATACAAGTATTGCTTAGAGAATTACGGTATTATCTTCATTAAATAATCTAGTGTTACAATAGTGTTACATAGGAAAATAATTCAAATCATTAAGGATGAATTCAAATCTCCCAACAAGATGTGACTGTATCTGACTGCATAGATAAGTAAAGATGTCTCAATCACTATCGAAGTCCAAGTGGTTAACTCCAAATGTCTAATCAAGTCACACAATTAGTAATAATCAGTTAACTCAATCTAACTGAAGTGGTGGGTGAGAAAAGGTGCCTTATCCACATGTAGCCACTCATAACTAGTGCTAATTGAACTAGTTTTGATCTAAGTGAGTGTAACTAGAAAACAACTAAGATTAACTAGTTCCAACTCCAACTGATTGAAGGAGGTTGGTGTCGAGACTCCCAGTGGCTCTTAAAATGTAGGGAATGGCCTAGGAGGCACCTAAACTGAAGCATGCAAGTGCATTCAGTGTCATTTTTCCTCTATCAATGTTCCCCATACTCTAGTAACTTGTACATGTGGCCCCATTAAGACAAGTGGACCCAATGGTACTAGTGGACCCAAATAATTAAATGAAAATCCTAAGTTAGGCTAAAATAATCTAATAGACAATTTGGTCAAGGGAGGATTATAAATCCAAACAATAACTACCCCATAAATGAAGCATAGAGGGGTGCATTGACTCCGTAGAAAAAGGAAAAGAGTGGGTAAGTGGACAAATAATATTTTATGGCATAAACACTAGTCTAAGTGGGTCAAATGTGGAAGACACTAGACTAGGAACTATAACCATTTTTACATGGAACAGATTACACTAAACACTTGGAAACTTATGCAAATATTATTATTCAAGGTATATATGGGAATTATGTTCCAACACCCATCCTTAAGAAAAAAAGTCTGTGAGAAATTATTGAGGGCCCAAGCAACAAGGATTATGGTCACCCTTTACATTATTAATCCATATGAACTCAAAAAAGAGGCAAATCCACATGGCTAAAATCCTCCCTAAAAAATGGACATGAAAGAGAAACCAAAATATGTATACACTCCAAACTAAATGAGTATTTTTGGAGGAATATTATTCTTGGGAAGAAGTGGATCATGCTCCCAAAACATGTTCTTGATTCCTTCAACAATGGAACAAAGAAAATTTGGAAGCCATTTGAACTTGCATACCAAACCAACGAGGGTGGGAACAAATCCAAACGCATGAAGAAACACTTGAAAATTTAGCTTCGAACCACAATAAGTGAGATCATCTCCAAGTGAATGTAGGTGTCCTCCATATTTTGTGCAACTTTTAAAATCAGTGCTAGCAATCATATAGAAATACATAAGGAGCATGGATCCAAGGAGAGAAAATGCTACAACTCCAAGCTTTTATCCTTGTTCTAAAACATCCAAGGGATCACTCTTTAACACACTAGTAGAGTAAATAGAAGAATCATGGAAGAACAATGATGAGAGATGGAAGAAATTCTCTTCAACAGTATTGATGGCAACAACTCATATGTTATGTTCATGAAAAACAGAGGAAGCCACATAGGAAGAAAGTTGAATTGGATCATTCATTGAATCTTCTACCATTTCTTCATGTACCTGCAAACAACACTCTTTGAATTCCTTTCTTTAACAACATGCTTGAGAAAGGCCAAAAGATGAAACCAAACGAAAAAAGGTAATAACTAGAAGCAACAATGGAAAGTGTTTTGCATCATACTAGCTCTGATACCATGTAATATTTTGGAATGCACATCATCAAAACAAAATTTATGAGTCATGTGGCATTCCATCCTAGTTCTAGATAGAAAAAAATATCACTTAGAATTATGTGCATAAAGAGATAGCAATAATAGGTAAGAAATATCAGATAAAACACAAGAGGAAAATCACTCTAGTGGGAATTTTTCCACTCGATTTATTGAGCAACACCCAGTACAATATATAGGCATTGTTACATGCAATACATTGGGAAAATAACATGGAATAAAAAAATACCCATGGGTCCAACAAACCATATGATTTGCTAACATTAATGTTGCCTTATCTTGACTAATTCCCCCAATCTATAACATTGTGCCAAGTGTAGCTCCAAGTAGTGGCCATAATGAGGTGAAATGAACCTAGATGGACCATGAAGTGGTTATTCTAGTCAACACATGTTAAAGGAATCATCATGAGGTTGCTAGAGTTGGTTTAGGGGATTGGTTTTAGACCATTATTTAAAAAATTAACCAAAGCCTTAAGAAGGCACACCCAGTCTCCTTAAAATAGAGAAATTGAATAACTGCCCCATAAATGAAGTATAGAGGGGCGCATTTACTCCATAGAACAAGGAAAAGAGTGGATAAGTGGACAAAAAATATTTTATGGCATAACCACTAGCCTAAGTGGGTCAAATGTGGACAAAATCTTGGTCCAAGACACTAGACTAAGAACTAGAACCATTTTCACATGGAACAACTTACACTAAACACTTGAAATATTATGCAAATATTATTGAACAAGGTCTAGATGGGAATTATGTTCCAACATAAAAACATACTTTGATAGGCCATGCCCAAGATAGGGATATAAATCCAAAAGGGAAAATCTCTCCCACAATCCCAAATTACCCAACTAAATCTCTCATGCAACCCACTGTTACCTAATCCCCCATCCACAAATTTCCCAATCCTCAATTCCCCTTCCTTGTCAACCTGCACAACACTAGGAATACACTCCCTTATCTAAGTTAACAATACCTTGGTAGCCTCTAATTCCCTTCTCAAACTCCAACATAATATGGACATGAAGTCTTTGAAGTTTTGGACTCCAGGGCACAAGTTGTAGACCTTGTTTCTCTCTCACTGGTCTACTTGGTTTAATGTCATGTAAAATTAATGTACATTAATGTGATCTTCATTATTTGAAAAAATTCAAAGCTATGGATTCCAAAGGTGATGGAAGAAGAGTGAAATTAAAAATGGTGGAGGAATAATGAGGAACAAAATTCCTCTCTAGCTTGAAAACTTCCTTTATAGGCATTGATCCTATTGCCATGTGGACCCTCCACATGGAACGACTTTTCCCTTCCTAACCTCATATTAGGATAATTAACTAAATCTTAATCAAGGAATGGATCTAAGTCATGGTTAAATAAATTGGTTTAAATGGATCGTGATAAGGATATAAGAGAAAATATGATAACACTCCCCCACTTGTGGATTCATAGTCCCTCATCTCTTCTTTATCTTTCTTCCTATGCAACAATTTAGATATTTTTATATTAATATAGAAAATATACATATTTACGCAGTCTTGGTCATCTTGACTATTTGATTCTATATTTTATCCTTTTGCATCAATATTTATAAGTTTACATCGTGGGGTTAAAGTAGGGTATTATAATGCACATGGGATACTCATGTATCAAAGGAATAAAACAGTTTGTCTTCGAAAAATTTAAAGAATGTTGATTGTAGCTTTAAATAATATCATTATGTTCATGTTTGCATCACTATCACACTAGTATGGTGATCCACCTAATATTAAAAGTAGCAAAGGTCACTTTCTAGTGAAGAGTCAATTCAATATGTCCAACTATAAGGATCAATCCTTAGTGAGTTTTATCAATTCTTCTCAAGACTTTGTGTTGAAAAGTATTACATAATCTAGCATGAAATCATTTTGAGGAAACACTGATACATTTTACATGCATAGTGTTGTATAATCATTGGTTATGATTCACAAGAAACTTGGACAATCTATGGAATTGTGAAAACAACCAAACTTGATGAAGAAGTCGTATTAAAATTCCAATGAGATAGGATTGATGTATCAAATATGTTCAAAGGAAAAAAAAAACAACAAAATTCAAAATATCTACAATTAGCCTACCTAACTAAAAGAAATCAAGAACAATTACTTATGCTGAAAACAAATCTAAATTAAATGAAAACACAGTTGTTCAAGCTAATGACTAATAGGGGTATCTACACTAGGGGATTTTTGAGGTAAAAAATGTGCCTCAAAACAAAAAATGTACCATCAAAATCAACTTTATAAGAACAGATATGATTTAAAATGATGATGGATGTTAGTTTTTATAATATAATTAGCTTGATTAGGATCTTTATTTGAAAGAAAAAAAAGTACATCAAGATACACAAGATAGAGCGGATACACAAGACACAAATATTTTCACCGGGGAAATCATAAAGGAGAAAACCCCGCAAAATTCCTCAGGATAGTTTTGTCACAAAGACTGTATCACAAGATGAAAAAACTCAATATGAATAATTCTTCTACCGCTATCCATCTCTCCTCTTTTTTTCTCTCTTGCTCTCCTCATGCAAACTTGAGTGAGTGTGAGTGTGTATAAATGAGGGAGGGTGCCTTCCTATTTATACCTTTCAAGTGGCTGTCCTAATACATGACTGGGGGCGACCTATTATCCTAACTAGGATGAATTCTCCTAGAGAGGCTCAAAAAATACATTACATGATGTTATAGTGGGGACTATTTCCCTGACTTAGAACAAAGGTTGTACCTCAAGGTCCATACACAATAATGACATCGTGAAAGGAGGAAAATACATCGCTGATGGGTGTACAACAACATATAGTGATAATATACATCAGAATATCTTTCAAAGTTACAAATACATCAACACTCCTTCTTAACTAGGAAGGTATTCTCTCTCTCCACAGTCATCAACACATATGGTCCAGTCATCAGCACAGAGTCATCATTATAGTTGCTTCTATGGTCATCATATTAAATAGTACTATCTATCATTGAAAGTTTCTACAAAGCCAACCATTTTTCATGTTGGATGTAGGCCTAGTCCTCATATAGGTCTTCATCATATCCACAAGCAAGCTATCGTGTAGGTACATCCCAACACCATTCTTTACATTTCCACTACAATTACCTGCATCTCCTACTATCATCTCATCATATTCATATCATCTCTTTTTCCTACAGAAAAAAAAAACAAAACATAGAGAGAAAACAAAGCATAACCCATATGAAGACCACCTACATTCTACCAACATAGGAGTATACCATGATATTTCACGTCATCAAGACAACCTATGAATTCCACTATGCGAGAATTTCCTAGGAGCACACCATGTTCATTACATCTATCTACAGTCAACTGACATTCTACCAACATAGGAGAACTTCCCAGGTGCACACCAAGTGCCTTGTGACCTCATCATCTCCAACATGGGAATACACACATTTAAGGGATTATTACGACCGAATAGCCTGCGCACCACTCCAATAATTTTACATTCTAGGTCAACCTCAAGGACTTATTACATTTGAACAACCTGCATCCATGATCTTTGTTGTTCGGAAAACCTTCCAGGACTTATTACGTCTGAGCAACCTACGTGTTGATGTATTTGTAACTTTGGAATGTATTCACTTGTATGTAATAGGTTGTATTTCATTGTACACCGATCTTCCTATCGGGAGAATCAATAATATAATAAAGTCATGTAAATGCATTGAGGTTAACCCTCCATTGTAAGTCGGGGAAATAGTCCCCACAATTGAGTTGAGGTTAACACTCTATTGTAAGTCGAGGCAATAGTCCCCACAGTTGAGGGGTATCAGGGTTATTAGACTCTCCTAGTGACATCGGCCCTGGTAAGTAATTGCCAAGTGGAAAAATAGTATAAATAGAGAGTGAGACTCTATTTGAAACACACACTCACTCAACTATAGCGCATGAGTGAGAGAAGAGGAGATTGCATAAGTGAGAGAGAGAGAACAACTGTCAAGGATCATCTTTATGTTTTTGGGTTTTAATTTTACCATTGGTGCTCATTCTATCTTTGAGGAGGTTGTGGGGTTTTCTTATTTATGGTTTCCCTAAGTAAAACTCTCTGTGTCTCTTATCTCTTGTGATTATTGTTGTGTGTGTTATTCTCTCATATAAAATACTAGATCATATTGATTAAATGATAAAAATATAACATGGTATCGGATCTAACCTGAGAAGAATACATTGTACAGCTGCAAAAGCTATGGATTCTTACTTTTTGGGTCTCTCTCCACATATCATCATAAAAATGAGTCTAGGATAACTCTCCATCGAAGGGCGCACCTTTCTGTCGAAGTAGAATTTTATTCCGGGCATTTTCAGTTTTTGACCTATCATTGTTGCAGGAAATTAGGGATATTCACAGAAGAGGAATTTTTGAATAATCCTAGTAGAGGATTACTCTCCTCTTCAAAATCAAAATTTATAGACCAATATCAAAATTTTAGGTTGGGTAAAACTTTGGGAAAGTGAAACTCTAATTTGACCATGGACCAGAACACCCTAAAAGACTAAAAATAGTCATTTTGGTGCATTCGCTATATCTCAATATTTGAGAATGATCAGGAGCCAAAAAAAATTACAAGACAAATATAAATTCCTTATGTACCATGTGTAAAATTTTCATCCTCAAATTCATTGTATTCGGGGAGATATGATCCCTCGAAATAAGGGTTTCATCCTCTCCCAGGATTCATCCCTAAACATGACACCTAGGGAGAATTTTTATATATTGTGCTACGAAGGTCCAAATTCAATTTCTCAATATTTTATATGTAGGGCATGGACTTTAATTTTTGTGGTAAAAGTTTTAGACCTAGAAGGTGAAACAATGACACATGGAAGTCTATACAAGTTCGCTATGCTGAACAGTACTGAAATAAGTCACCTTGGTAAAAATATCATAATTCTGAATTGGTGAAACTAAGTCTTCTCAAACCTATGGTGTTGGAAATAGGACATACTAGGATACCTCAGTACAAAATTTCAAATATAGTAGAGCAGTAATTTTGGAGCTACCGCATAAACAATATCAGGAATTTCTACAGAAGAAATTGGAAAACTAGGGCTTCCTGTTCTAGGAGCTTCCCTCCACTGTTTTTGAAAAAGAGTACATTGGACAGCTTACCTTAAAGCATCCCATATTTCTATCCAATAAGAAGTTTGAGATTCCAAGTTTTAAAAGTTAGGGTTTCTCTAACAAACCCTAGATCATCATGTTCTGGAACCAAGACAGACACCTCAAATTGGTAAGATCTAATCTTTTGCTATTTATAGTTGAGGTTCTCATTTCAAAAATGACTAATCACACCATATTGATGACAATATTGGTGAATCTGAAAACTTTCGAGTATGGAAGTATAGGAACTACATGATCCTTGAATAAATTGACTTAGAACAATATTTCAATAAAGAAGTTCTAAGAGCCAGAGTGAGATGAGGCTAAGGCTAGAGCCAAGAGAATCATTGCAGATTCTATTAAAGATCATCTCATCCTTCATGTGTCATCCTTGAAGACACCAAAAGGAAGTGTTCGATGCTATGGAGAAGCAATCAAAGGAGAATAATATATTGTTATAACAACCTTTAATGGCCTCCTAGGATCATGGGATTCATTCATTCGAGGAATGTGTGCCAAAAGGAAGTGATTACCTTCAGCAGACTCTAGGAAGAGTGCACATAAGAAGAATCTCGACTCATAATAAGAGAAGAGAAGATGGGAGCAACTGAATATCAAGCTCTCATGATTCAAAAAAGATCCGTCAAGCGATGAAGAATATGAAGGACTCAATTCTTGAAGAACCTCTTATCCATCTTATCATTTGGATAAGAAATGATGCTGTTATGAATGAAGAAGATGATGAAGCTGAAGGCTCAAGGAGTCTACCCACAAAACAAATAATGATAAGTATTCAATTTTCATTTCATGATATTGTTTGGTTATGCATTTTTTTATATTCAGTTGATGATAGAATGGTTTCATTAATGACAATATACTACTAATATGCATATGATGGGTAAGTATCCCATGGTGCTATACAACACTCCATTGCTACTTATGTAGAATCCTCTTTGCTAACATATTGGATTAGTGCACAATCTCAATGATGTCATGGTAGAGATGGAAGGCATCTAGAAAGTTTCCGTGAGATATGGATGAATGTTGTATTGGGTAAAATAGTTACATGATTATATATTTATGCATAAGAATTTGCCATTATAAATATGCATTATGAAATTTTTCTAACCATACAACTGGTGCATTTGACTTGTAGTAAAGATCACGTACAATTTCCTACAAGAAAAGAAGGATGAGACTTGTTCCAAAGAAAAAGTGATGACAGTTCAAGTTTCACTCTAATAATACAATATGAAGAATGATGACTAGAATGCAATGTCGAAGACCTGAAGGGAAGTCCGTAGTGTCTTCCATATGGATCTGCAAGATCCAGCATGCAGTATATGGAAACATCGTGGGAAACATGGAAATACTTGTAGCACGAGGATTCTCACAGAAAGAAGACATAGACTACAGAGAGACATTTCCTTCCACTGGAAGTTAAGACACATGACAAGAAAACTCATGTGTTCAAATTAAAGGCCTTGTACAAAGGTACCCATGGGATAAAACATACATGAGGATCTTGAATATCACCTAGAGTGATGAAGAACGTAACCTTTGCTACAAGGTTGAAGATGAAAGCCTATAGAGGATGACAAGCTCACACATGGGTGTGAGAAGAAATTTTGAAAAGGTTCAAGATAGAGGATCTTGGTATCCAGTGAACCTAGATGGATACATAGATTATTAATAGCAGAGGAATCTACTTGTCACTCTAGTACATAATGTTTCAATACATAGATTACAAAAAAAAGAGTGAGAATGATGCTCCACTTTAGAGGGAGTGACTGTAGAAGATCCTGAGGTTCTACATGGTACAACAGGATGGACAACTTACTGATGAATCTAGGTTTTACTGAGCGTAAAGAGGATTCCAACCTTGCTTCAAGTTTTAAGGTGGAAGACCAGTGATGCTCCTGTTATATGTCGATGACTTGTGGAATTCATTAAAGTTGCAAGAAGGAGACTTGCTGCCGAGTTCAAAATAAAGGACCTGGGTATGGTACTTTATATACATGGAGGTGTGGCAGAGTGCGAATGGAATATCCCTTGGACAGGGGAAGTATGCAGTGGAGGTCCTAAATAGGTTCGAGATGATGGATTTCAAGGACATGGACACACCTATGGAATTGAACCTGAATCTATTGAGTGATGCTTCATCAGATTCGGTTGATGGTGTGATGTATCGTCAAATGATTGGGTCCTTGATGTACCTGACGAATATGAGACTAGATACTTGCCTTGCTGTGAACACATTGAGCCGATTCCTGACGGATCCGAGGCATGTTCAACTTATTGCTGGAAAGCATATTCTAAGGTACCTGAAGGGTATAGTTGAGTGTGGGATCAAGTATGATACAAATAAGAAGACTAACCTGCATGGTTATGTTGATTCAGATTGGTAGCGCCAATGAGAAGAAGATCACCTTGGGATGATTCTTCAGTTTGAGATCTAGTATGGGTTGCTGGTTTGACGGGATCGAGTCCTACATGACGCTGAGTACAACTGAGGAAAAATATGTTTCCACTTTCTCGACTATTTATGAGGTAGTGTGTTTCTTTTGAAAACTACTATTTGATTTGATTGATCTGAATTGAATTTTTTCTACGATGTAGAGAGGACCAGGGAAGATTCAGTATGTGATCCAGATCAAGATCTCTTGAAAGAGGGAGTGATGAATTTTAGCATATCTAGTGAGGCAAGTTGTCTGAGCATAAAATCTTGGCAAAGCTCGTAGGTTGTTCAGACATAAACAGTCTTGTAGGTTTTCCTTGGATGTAATTAGTCCTGGCGAGGCTCGTAGGTTATCCTTGGACATAATCAACCCTGATGTGATTCTATGCTAGAAATGGCCAGAGTGAAGTTTGAATACTTCATAGAGAAGCTTGGTGTTCTATAGATTGAGGTTCCTTCCAAGGGGAACTGATGAGTCCAAGAGCCTTTTCGACATAGTGGTAGGATGGAACTCCCATGGTCAGATGTAAGTGCTGAGCCTTTTCTGATATAATGGTAGCTGGGGCCTCCCATGGTCAGTTGTGAGTGCAGAGCCTTTCTGACATGGTTGTAGGCAGGGCCTCCCATCGTTAGATGTAAGCATAGAGCCTTTTCCCAGATGGTAGTAGGTGTGTCCTACCATGCCAGTGGATATAAGTGTAGAGCCTCTCCTAGGATGGTAGTAGGTGTGTCCTACCATGCCGGTGGATGTAATTGCAGAGCCTTTACTCGGATGGCAGTAGGTGTGTCCTACTATGCCGATGGATGTAAGTGCAGAGCCTTTCCCTGGATGGTAGTAGGTGTGTCCTACCATGCCAGTGGATGTAAGTGCTAGGGCCTTTCCCTGCATGGTAGTAGGTGTGTCCTACCATTCCAGTGGATGTAAGTTCTGGGGCCTTTCCTTGGATGGTAGTGTTAGAATAATCAACCCATAGTTAGCTACCTTAGACATTAATTAATCCAATTTTTGTCGTATTTTCCTAGTTTCCATATTCCACCTTATGCAAGTTGTCCTCCACACATCCATAGTTGTCAAACTTGCTAAATTTGAGTCATGGAGCACTTGGGAAACCACTTGGAATCAAATCTGCCTTATTCCTAGCCTCCCTAGTGCATGTTTGCTTTTTCTGCTTTATTGCCTGCTTTTTTTGAGTTTTAAGGAAATTAGGAAAGTTTGACTTGGTGAAGTTAACTTGTTTTTTGTCCTCATCATCCTCTACCCTTTTCTCCTAAGAAAAACATGTATGAGTTGTCCTTCCATCATCTATTAGCTTTCCTAATTGATTTTCCCAATTCGTGAGCTCCTAGACAGTTTTGGAAACTGCTTTATGCACCTATGGGGGATTTGCTTAGATTTAGTAAGCCTACTTTTGACCAAATTCGAATGGCATCCTTATGCATTCAAATATCTCATGTAATTATTTATTATGGAAGCCTGTGAATTAACAGGGTTGGCTATTGTACACTTATTCAATACAGATTAGTGTTCTGCTCCATATTCAGTCTCCTTTGTGAGTAATTTGCATGTGTAATTGGAAATTGTTGTGAGTGTAATTGTTCTAACACCTGGGTTCAATTTCCACATGGTATCAGAGCCTTTGTAGATTGATTTCTGTCCTTCCAATTTGTTATTGCAGGTTCGACGTCATTGATTGGGAGCATTCTGCTGACTGAAGGGACAATTTCTGAGCTATGGATCAATCTCAGAAGATCATCTTAACTCCATTTAACTTATTTGAATGGAAATAAGAGATGGAGATACCGTTGAGAGAGAAATGCCTTTATAGAGTGACTATGGAAATAGAAGCAGAGCCCAATGCAACTGCAGAGAATATTAAATGGCACAACAGGAGGGATGAGGCCTATGGTCTCCTGTGTTTGAGCATATCTAGAGACCTCCTTTTCCATATTGATGGATTAACATCACCAAATGAAGTATGGGAGAAGCTTTTTGATATTTTTGTTAATATAGATGAGATGAGGGGACATCAAATTGAAAATGAATTGATCTCCCTGAGTCCCAATAGCTTTGAATCCCTGCAACTCTATTTTTCCAAGTTCGAAGCACTTGTTTTGCAGCTAAAACAATGTGGGATCGAAAATAAGCATGAGAAATTGGTTTTGGCCATACTCTCAAAGCTTGGCCCTAACTATTCAGTGTTTGTTTCAACCTTCTATGCCACAAAGTTGACATCTCAAGCCTGGAAAATGCCTAGCCTTGCAGATTTCATGGAATCTCTCACACAAGAACAAGATAAACTGGTGATGATGGGCACCATCAAACCTTCCAAAGACCAAGATCTAGTTGCTGGATATTTGAGGGTGGATTCAAAAAGCAAGAAGAAAGCTAAAAATCCACCTGAGCAAAAGAGAGACAAGAACAAGTCTCCAGAGGAGCCTCAAGGTTCCAAGAAGACCCCCCAGAAGAAGAAGAACAAAGGAGAAATGAGCAAGTGCGCATACTGCAGTAAGGGCAATCATTTTGAAAGCTCCTGCATGAAGAAGAAAATAGACATGCTGACCTAAATCCTGGAGAAGAATGGTATCTCCCTTCCAGAGAGCTCAAAGAAGAGGGAAGGAGGATCAAATTCAGAAGACAGAGAGAGAGTTCATGCATTGGTTGCTGGCACATCAAGCTCACCTAGTTTCATCATTGATTCTGGAGCTTCAAGACATATGGTTTTGACCAAGGAGGCATTCACCTCACTTGACATGTCGAAAGGTCCACCAATTGTACTGGGAGATGACTCTCTCACTGAAAGTTTGGGCAAAGGGAGGATTGATCTTGACCATGGTAAGTTCAGCAATGTATTGTATGTTCCAGGTCTTGCCTCTAACCTCTTATCAATGTATCAGATGACCCACACAGGGTCTCCAAAGAAGGTCATATTCTCCCCTGATGAATTTGAGATCACAGAGATCTAAAGTGGTAAAGTCATTGCAAAAGGAGTTGAAAATCACACTTCAAAGGTATACATGTTCTCACACTTCCTACCCTACTCAAACCCCTCTGCTTTTCTGATTCATGCTAATGAGGCAAGCAAGATTTGGCATGAAATATTTGGCCACCTTAATTAAAAGTATCTTTCTGATCTTAGTGAAAAATAAATGGTCATAGGGTTACCAAAGATTAAGTTTTCCAAAGGAGTCTGTCAAGGTTGCATCTTAGGAAAACACCCAAAGCATAAATTTGAGAAATCTAGTCATGAGAGAACCTCTGCACCTCTTGAGTTGATCCACAGTGATGTTGCTGGCCCATTTCCTCATATGTCAATGAGTTAGGCCAAATATGCATTGACATTCATATATGAATTTTCAAGGTATTGCTGGGTTTACTTCCTGAAACACAAGTCTGCAGTTTTTGGCCTCTTCAAAGTCTTTAAGGCTTTGGTTGAAAACCAGTCTGTGAGGAAACTCAAGATCCTCAGATTTGACAATGGTGGTGAGTATGTCAATTCTGATTTCATTCAATATTGTGCAGATGTGGGTATTCAGATGCCGCATTGTATCCCTTACACACCAGAGCAGAATGGTGTTGCTGAGAGGAAGAACAGATCACTGAAAGAGATGGCAACCTGCATGATGGAGGCTAAGACTTTGCCACCAAAGTTTTGGGACGAAGCTATAAAATCAGCCTATATCCAGAATAGGGTGCCTCATAAACAGCTTTATGGTATGACTCCTTTCGAAGCATGGAGTGGGCACAAGCCAGATGTGACCCATTTCAGGATTTTTGGCTCAAGGGCTTGGGCTAGAATTCCAACAGAAAAGAGGAAGGCTTTGCAGCCCCAAAGCCAAGAGTGTCTATTTGTTGGGTAATTTGAAGATTCAAAAGGGTACAAGCTGATCAATTTGAGCACAAACAAATCCTTCATTGAAAGGTGTGTTCAGTTTCAAGAAGAGCCCCTAGTAGTAGTGGAAGTTGGAGAATCCTCTTCACCACCAGAACCTCTGAATGTAAGTGAAGAGATAGTTGAACATGCTGATTCTGATATGTCTGATAATTATGATTTAATTGCATATCCTAACAGTCCTACAAGACCAAAATGGGCATCAAAGACCATTCATGCAACTGGAGAACTAGCTGGAAATCCTAATGATCCTAGAAGGACTAGATCTCAGTTTGAGAGTGCTCTGTGCATGAAAGATCCTATGTTTGTAGAGAAATGCTATCTGATGGTTGAATTAGACCCATAGAAATATGAAGATGTAGCAAATGATCCAATATGGAAAACATCCATGAAATAAGAGTTCAGCTCACTCCAAAAGAACACCACTTGGGAGCTGGTTGATCTTCCCCCAGGGAGGAAGCTAGTTCAGTGTAAGTGGGTGTACAAAACCAAATTTTCTGCTGATGGTTCACCTATGAAGTACAAATCCATATTGGTATCTAAGGGATATTCACAGGTACATGGCATAGACTACAATGAGACCTTTGCACCAGTGGCAAAGGTGGACTCCATCAGGCTAGCCTTAGCCATTGTAGCTTCAAAGCAGTGGGAGGTACACCACATGGATGTGAAGTGTGATTTCATGAATGGAGATCTCATTGAAGAGATTTAAATGCAGAAGCCTCAATTATTTTCTACTAACCCATATCTTGTGTGTAGGCTAAGGAAGTCATTGTATGGGCTTGGTATGCCAAGATTGATAGCTTTCTGCTATTACTGATATTTGTTCGATGCAAGTCAGATCCAAATGTCTATTTGAAGCTGATTCATGGTTCATTAATGATCATTGTTTTGTATGTTGTTGACCTTCTCATTACAGGAAACTCAAAGGATGAAATTGCCTCCTTGAAGGATGCAATGAACCATGCCTTATCAATGACTGATTTGGGCTTATTGAGCCAATTCTTGGGGCTCGAGATTGCTCAAACCAAAGAAGGAATCAAAGTAAATCAGTCCAATTATGCCCTGGATTTTCTAAACAAATTCAATATGAAGGATTGCAATCCAAGCAAGACTCCTTTCCTTTCAGGAGTTAAGCTTGAAGAAGCTGATTCTTCACCTATGGTAAACAATACACTGTATAGGCAATTGATTGGATGTTTGTTGTATCTTACACATAATCAACCTGATATTTCTTATTCAGTAAGTGTGGCTTCAAGATACATGGATCAGCCTCATGAGATCCATTGGAGAGCAACCAAAAGGATCCTTAACTTTGTTCAAGGAACAAGGACTCATGGGATCTTCTACAGAGCTAAATTTGATCTTGATTTGATTGGGTTTACTGACAGTGATTGGGCAGGTGACATAACAGATCAAAAGTCAACATCAGGATATGTGTTCATGCTTGCTGAAGGGCCAATCAGCTGGTCAAGCAGGAAACAGAGTGCCATTGCACTCTCATCTACAGAAGCAGAGTACAGAGGAGTTGTAAATGCAGCAACTCAATGTTTATGGTTGCAGCGGTTACTTGGAGAGTGTGGCTTCGAATTAGAATACTCAACTACTATCTATTGTGATAATCAGAGTACCATTCAAATCTGCAATGATCTAGTTCAGAAGCAGAGAACCAAACACATTGAGATCCATATGCAATACATCAGACAACTTGTGCATGATGGCACCATTCACCTACACTTCTGTTCATCTTCAGAACAAGTAGCAGATATCTTCACCAATTTTTTTTGTGAGAAGACATTCAGAAATCTCAAATCACTACTGGGGATTGCTGATCATGCTGTAAAGCATGAGTGATGACAATATTTTGAAATTTTGTTTTACTGTCCATGTTTAAGGGAGGATTTTTCCCACTAGGTTTTTGCCTCTTTCCTTGGTTAAATGGACATGCAGTATGTAAAGGGTGACTAAACCTTGTTGCTAGGCCCTAGAATTTTATGAAATTTTACTCATAAGTCAGGCTTAAGGGGGGGTGTTAGAATAATCAACCCATGGTTAGCTACCTTAGACATTAATTAATCCAATTTTTGTCTTATTTGCCTAGTTTCCATATTCCACCTTATGCAAGTTGTCCTCCACACATCCATAGTGGTCAAAATTGCTAAATTTGAGTCATGGAGTGCTTGGGAAACCACTTGGAATCAAATCTACTTTATTCCTAGCCTCCCTAACGCATGTCTGCTTTTTCTTCTTTATTGCCTGCTTTTTCTGAGTTTTAAGGCAATTGGGAAAGTTTGACTAGGTGAAGTTAACTTGTTTTTTGTCCTCATCATCCTCCACCCTTTTCTCCTAATAAAAGCATGTATGAGTTTTCCTTCCATCACCTATTAGCTTGCCTAATTGATTTTTCCAATTTGTGAGCTCCTAGATAGTTTTGGAAACTGCTTTATGCACCTATGGGGGATTTGCTTAGATTTAGTAATCTTGCTTTTGACCAAATTCGAATGGAATCCTTATGCATTCGAATATCTCATGTAATTATTTATTGTGGCATCCTATGACTTCATAGGGTTGGCTATTGTACACTTATTCAATACAGATTAGTGTTCTGCTCCATATTCAGTCTCCTTTGTGAGTAATTTGCATGTGTAATTGGCAATTGTTGTGAGTGTAATTGTTCTAACACCTGGGTTCAATTTCCACAGGTAGTAGGTGTGTTCTACCATTCCAGTGGACATAAGTGTTGGGGCCTTTCCCTGGATGGTAGTAGGTGTGTCTTACCATGTCGGTGGATGTAAGTGCTGGAGCCTTTCTTGGATGGTAGTAGGTGTGTCCTACCATGTTGATGATATAAGTGCTAAAGAAGAATACCTACATGGATACTAGGCCTAGAACAAGCATGAAAAATGGTTGTCTTTGTAGGACTTCCTATGATGAGTAGAATTGAGAGATATCACCATTTTCTCGAGATAGCGAGCGTAGTGATGATGATCCAGTGATGATGATGATCCATATTTGATGATGATCCTATGATGAATACTTGTGCTGATGAACTGTCTCAATAGAATACCTTCCTAGTTAAGAGGGAGTGTTGATGTATTTGTAACTTCGAAATGTATTCACTTGTATATCTTATGTTATATTTCATTGCACCCAGATGTTCCTATTGGGAGAATCATTAATATAATAAAGTCATGTAAATTCATTGAGGTTAACCCTCTGTTGTAAGTCAGGGAAATAGTCCCCACAATTTAGTTGAGTTTAACCCTCCATTTTAAGTCATAGAAATAGTCCCCACAGTTGAGGGGTATTAGGGTTATTAGACTCTCCTAGTGAGGTTGGCCTTGGTAAGTAATTGTCAAGTAAAAAATTAGTATAAATACACACACACACACTCAACTATAGTGCACGAGTGAGAGAAGAGGAGCTTCCAAAAGTGATAGAGAGAACAACTGTCGAAGATCATCTTTGTGTTTTTGGATTTTACTTTTTCCATTGGTGCTCATTCTATCTCTAAGGAAGTTGTAGGGTTTTCTCCTTTATGGTTTCCTTGAAAAAAATTCTTTGTGTCTCTTATCTCTTGTGATTATTTCTGTGCATGTTGTTCTCTCATATAAGATCCTAGATCATATTGATTAAATGATAAAAATCTAACATTGTGTACCATGCCAGGACCCCTTTTACACTTCAGACAACCTACAGGACTTATTACATCCAAGAAACATGCGTAGCATTCTAGGACCCCTTTTACACTTCAAATAAAATGTACTAGGATTGATTACATCCAAGGCTAACTTATGGGCTTTGCTAGTACTGATCACATCCGAGGACAACCTACAGGACTGATTATGTCTGAGAAACCTCCGTACTATGCCAATATAGTTTTCTCTTAGACAACCCTTCTCATTTCCCATGTTAGATCTCATGCATCTAAGTCTTCTGGTCTCTTGTCATATTCTAAAATAGGAAAACATTAGGACTGATTACGTCCAAGGATAACCTACAAGCTTCGCTAGGACTAATTACATCTGAGGAAAACCTACATGACTGATTATGTCACTAATACAACATGTATCTCTGACTATGCTAGAAATAATCACTTCCTCTTTTGAGGGGTCTCATTTTGAATCACACCAAATATTTATCTGAAGTACTCTAACTTCACTCTGGCTAGAGGCTTGATCAATACATTTACTATATGCTTGTTTGTTTCCATGTATTGGAGCTTTACTACTCCTCTCTGCACCATATCTGTGATACAGTGGAACTTGATATCTATGTGCTTCGACTTATTATGGAACATTGGGTTCTTTGATAGCTTAAGGTAACTCCGATTTTCACAAGAGATACAAGTCACTTCTAACTAGATATCAAACAATTCAGACAATAGATTCCACAACCATATTTCCTCCCAACTAGTTGAGCAAGTGACAACATATTCTTCCTCAGATGTGCTCAGTACCATGTTGGACTTCTTCTTGCTAAACTAGGAGATCATGCCATATCCCAAACTAAAGTAGAAACCTGAAGTTCTTTTCCTATTAGTGGCACTACCATCCCAATCCGAATCAGCATAACCGTGCAAGTTTATCTTCTGATTCACATCATACTTGAGCCCATAATCCATTGTACCCTTTAGGTACATGAATACATGCTTTGTAACAACCAGGTGAACATGTCTCAGATATGTCAGGAATTGGATTAGGGTGTCTACAACAAGGCATATTTATGGTCTCGTATTTTTTAGGTACATCAATGAGCCAGTCATATGACGGTACATCATGGAATCAAGAAAATCTGATGAAGCATCACACAGAATATTCAAGTTCAATTCGATAGGTGTGGTTATTTCCTTGTAGTCCAACATTCTGAATCTCTTCAAAATATCCACTGCATACTTTCCTTGACCAAGGAAAATCCCTTCTACACTCTAATACACCTCCATGCCTAAGAAGTACTACATCATCCCTTGGTCTTTCATCTCAAAATCAATCTAAATTATACACTTTTCATCTTTAATGAGTTCATCCTCTCCTATTAGGAATAGGTCATCGACATATAGAAGGAAGATCACTGGTCTTTCACTTCAACCTTGAAGTAAAGGTTGGAATATGCTTTACTCTTAGAAAATCCTTGGCTCATCAAGAAGTTATCCATCTTGTCATACCATGTCCTAGGTGCTTGTTTCAAGCCATACAAGGCCTTTTTCAATTTCCACACATGAGTATGCGTGTCATGTGTATCGAATCCCAAAGGTTGTTCTATGTACACTTTATCCTCAACTACACAATTCGAGAATGTTGTTTTGACATCCATCTGGTGTATTTTCCATCTCATAACTGCATCCAATGCAAGTATAGATATAATGGAAGTGTACCTTGATATGAGTGAAAATGTATCCTCGTAGTCTATTCCTTCTTTCTATGAGAATCCTCGTGCCACAAATATTTCCTTGTATTTATCTATAATATCATCTACAACATGATTGATCTTATAGATCCACTTCGAAGTCACGATAGAATTCCTTTCCATTCTCATAACTATCTCCCAGACATCATTCTTCATAATCAACTGATATTCCTAAATCACAGCATCCTTCCATTCTTTCTTTTCTACAGCCTCTTCATAGTTGGAAGGTTCCTTGTTAATGATTTCACACAGAAGGGCCACATAGCTGTTGTAAGATTTTGGTCTTTTCCTTTCTCTATGCATTCATTTTGGAGTGTCATACCTTACTACATCTTATATGAGCTCCCATACCCATGTTGGTTTCCTCTTGTTGGATTCCTTCTAGTGAAGTGTCTCTACAGGCTCTTGTGGTTCTTCCATGTCATGATATTCATGGTATTTTGGAATTGTTTCTACAATTTATGTAACTTATACTCTCGTTCCTTTAGGTTCCTCAAACTATTCAATAGGTATCCTCCTGGATATGGAGTATGTCGAGTCCTCATCAAAGGTTACATCTCTATTTATTTCTATCTTCTTGAATCCTAGGAAGTATATTCGATAGTCCTTTGACATATTACTATATCCTACAAATATACCCTGTCTCCTAGAAGGATCTAACTTGGTCCTCTTCTCCTTTGGGATATGTATGTACACCAGGAAGAAAAATATTCTAAAATGGCTGACTTCTAGTTTCTCTCCTGAGAAATCCTCTTCAAAATTTTTGTTGTCAAGTACTCGATGAGCAGTACGGTTCTGTACATACACAACCATCCTTGCTGCTTATTCCCAAAGGTGGATTGGAAGATATTGTTCATGTAGCATTTCATTTTCTTCTTCCATTATTATTTGGTTCTTTCATTCCACAACACCATTCTTTTGAGGATTGTATGGAGTGCTCAACTCCCTCTTAATCCTAGACTCTCTGTAGAGTTCCTTGAATTATTCTGAGGTGAAATCTTGGCCATTATCTAACCACAGAGTCTTGATATTACTTTCGGTGTGGTTCTCGACCAAGGCTTTGTATTCCTTGAGATGAATGAATACTTCATTTTTCCCTTTCAAGAAATATATCCAAGTCTTACGTGAGAAATCATCTATAAATGAAACATAGTACAGATACCCACTTAGTGAGCTGGAAGACATGGGATAACATACATCTAAGTGTACTATATCCAGTATTCCTTTATCTTTATTTTCACTGTTGGGAAATGTATTCTTTGCATTCTTTCCTTGTGCACATCCTTTACAAATGCCTTCATGCTTTTCTTGGATTTCTGGAAGTCTTGAGAGTACTTTTCTTGTAATCGGTACTGATTTGTAGTGCACATCTGCAAGCCTTTGGTGCCATAATTCGCTTGGTTCTATTGACTCATAAATCAATTCCTTTTTAGGCTACCCCTTTAGTTTGTACAAGCCTCCATCTTGTTCTCCAATAATTTTTGAATCATCTATTGTATTTCCTTCAGGACACATTATAACTTGGACATCAACAAATGAAACTCTCATTCCCTTTCCATCTAGTGCAGATATGGAGAGAATATTCTTCTTGAAACCTGGAACATATAGCACATCCTTCATCTTTAAATATTTTCCAGAGTCTATCTTGTATGAAGCTTCTCCACTTCCTTTTATGGGGTATTTATAATCATTCCCAAGTTTGACCTTAAGAGGTGACTCATGCTCCAACATATTGATGAATGATTCTTTGCATTTTGTCATGTGTTTAGATGCCCCACTATCCATAAGCCGATCATTGATTCCATGAGAGATAGTTCCCGTGAATGGTGATATTAGCACATACTCTTCATCTAAATAATCTTTCTCTCTTTTGAATATTTTGTTTCTTGGTTCATCGTCTTTGGTAGTATGATCATGTTGTCTCTTATTCTTGTTGGGATAGTCTCTTGGAAAGTGTCCCTTTTCATCACAAGTGTAGCATCGAATGTTGGAAGGATTTTTTCTGAACTTCTTTTGTTTCTTTTCCTTCTTCTTGTTATGATGGTGGTTCTCCTTCTTCTTGTATTTATTTCTGGTGTTAGATGTAAGATCTTGGTCTTTATTTTCTCCCATCTTCTCTTCTCTTGTTATGATCTGAGATTCTTCTTATGTGCATTATTCTCGGATTCTGCTGAAAGAGATCAACTTCCTTCATGCACAGATTCCTTGAATGAATGAATCCCATGATATTAGGAGGAAATTCAAGGTAGTCATCACAATATCTCCTTCTTATACACTTTCTTCAACTTCTTCAATTTGTTCCTTTATTTTAGAAACCCTTGTGAATTAGGACTGTATAGTCTCTAAGTTCCATATCTTCACATTCTTTAGTTGCTTCCTCAATGTCATCTTCTAATTGATGTTCTTGCATTCAAACATATTTGTCAAAGCATCAAATACTTACTTTGATATATTTAAGGATGAAACATGGGGGATGCGATGATCCTTAATGGAATATGCAATGATTCTCTTGGCTTTAACCAAGTTCTTCTTATGAGTAGTCTTCACCTCACCTCCCTTTGGCTTTGTGAATTCTCCACTGATGTACTAATCCAAATCATTTTCTTCAAGGATCAGGGAGATTCTGTACTTGCATGCTCATAAGTTATCAACTCCTACAAGCTTGTCCTCAAGTTGAGTATGGTGAGTCATATTCAAATGAGAACCTCAAATGGAAATAACAAAGATTTATATCTTATGGATTTGAGGTGTTCGACCTGGTTCTGGAGCTGAATGACCTGGGGTTTGTTAGAGAAACCCTAATTTTCCAAACTTGGAATTTAGGATTTCAATATGGAAAAACATACACACCTCCTTGAGGTGAGTTACTAAGAAAGGTCATTTTTCTAAAGAATGTGGTGGGAAGCCTCCAAAACTTGATACCCTAGTTTCTCCTGGCACCAATGTTAGGGTAAAAAATAAAACTTCTTCAAATCCATTTCCACTTTTGGTAGTAGATATCACTATAGGAACATTTATACAACATTATATATCCTTTACTATAGGGGGTGAGTCCCAATTGACAGAAATGCATGTAATAAGTTGAGAGTTTCTTGATATTCCTAAGCTTTTTTAAAGAGTAGAGAGGGGAGGAAAAAAGAGATTACCTCTTGAAGCATGTCATTCATGGAATATCCCTTTGCTTGAGTATTCATGGCCTTTAGGCCTCCATTTTCATATTTATTTCTAGTTCCTTACCTCCATCTTTTGAAAACCTTGGAAAAACTTGGAAACTATCTACCAATTATCAACTAAAATAGATGAAATACATCAATTTAATCACAACATTTGGGGGAAACCAGAATTGCATCATATTGAAAATAGGAATAAAGTAATTACAACCCAATGATATAGGTGAATACCTTTATCCTTTGATATAAACCATCCTTCTCCATCTATGCTAATGATATCTAAAACTTAATGTGAAAAAGAATCTATCTACCCTCCAAATCCTTCAACATGCCTTTGCTTTTCTCTTTTTTCCCTCCTTCTCTTCACCTCATATGCCTTTCTTATATAGCATTACTTTTTGTACACCCAATCACTAACCATGAATGTGGGACTAATATTTTTTTATGGATTTTGAATATTTTCTTCAAAAAACCCACTTTACTTATTTTTTCAGGTATCAAACTTGATTTTTAGTATTTCCAGGACAATTCATACCCATGATTAGGAATTTTTTCACTGTATGAGTTATAGGAATTGGGTTTCGACCCTTAATTGGTCATGTAATTTTCCTCTTTATAGACACATTTTTCCTAAAAAAATTATTCCTTAGTGGAATTAATGGTCAAACGAGAGTTTGAAGCTCTCAATTATTCCAAAATTATGATCTTTATGTTGTGGGAGTAATAAAAATATGTTTTCAGACCAACACTCTCAAGGGTGTTAATTTTATTGTTAACAAATTCCACCAAAATATGCACCCCTCCAAGGAGAGTTATCCTAGCCCTGTTTTCTTGATGATTTGTGGAGAGAATACATTGAAGTAGGAAGCCCCAATTTTCATTGTTGGATAGTTCCTTCTTTCAAAACGTTTATGATACCATGTTAGTTTTTCTAATCTAATTAGACTGATTAGGATCTTTATATGAAAGAATAATTAGTACAAAAATATACACAAGATAAAGAATATACACAAGACACAAATATTTTCATTGGGGGAACCATAAAGGAGAAAACCCCACAAACTTCCTCGGACTACTTCCGTCACAAATAATGTATCACAGGATGAACAAAACCAATAAGAAGAGGTCTTCTGCGGCTATCTATCTGTCCTCCTTCTCTCTCTCTCTCTCTCCTCATGCAAACTTGAGTGAATGTGAGTGTGTATAAATTAGGGAGGGTGCCTCCCTATTTATACCTTTCAAGTGACTGACCTAATGCATGAATGGGGCCAACCTCTTACCCTAACTGGATCTACTTCTCCTAGAGATACTCCAAAAATACATTACATGATGTTATACGGGGGACTATTTCCCTAACTTACAATCGAGGTTGTACCTCAAGGTCCATGCACAGTAATGACATCCCAAAAGGAGGAAAACACATCAAGATGGGGGTAGACCAACATATAGTGATAATATACATCACAATATCTTTCGAAGTTACAAATACATCAACAATTCCGACCATACATGTAATGTTTTATGAATTTTTAAGGAAAGGGAAAACATTTATTTTTGTCAGATATTTTTTACTTATCTCCTTGTAGTTTTAATACAATTTTGAGTGTCAGAACTTGTTGTATGAAAAATTAAAATTCTCATCCAATGAGAACCCATTCCACATTATTTCTGTCATTCATTGTATAGAATTCAAAGAGATGACATTGCAATGATAAGAAAATGAGAAATGGGGTAATTGGATCACTAAAATACAAGAGTTTGAATTAGTGAGAAAACTTACCAAATTGGTGAAGGGTCAAGCTTTGGATAAATTAATGGCCAAAGCTAATTTATAGGAAATAGGGATCAACATGATACACATATATTAGGTAGAATATCCAATCAATGAATAAGGACTTCTGATAGGACCTTCTTATTATCAATCCAATTGGTATCGTGATATTGTACACTTATTAGCAACACGAAGGGATAAAAAGGTCTGAGAGAAGGTCACTAAAACTTAAAGCCATTAGATATTGTGTTGTGGGAATGTATCTACATTTCAAAAATCCTCAAGTCCTCCTTCTCAAATGACTATTAGAAAACAAGGTTGAAACATTAATCAAAGATATGCATTTGGAAATTTGTGGAGGGAATTTTGTTTCTAGGGATACAACTCACAAAATTATTAGATTTGGATATTATTGGAAAACCTTGTTCTATACTATTCGCAAGTTTGTAAGAGCTTGTGTACCCTATGCCATTATTTTTTTGGAAAGAAAAAACGGTTAGCACTATGCTTGAATATAGCCCGAGTTGAGGCCCATTTCTAATATTGGGGAATAGATTTTATAAGAGAAATACATCCACTGTCCAGTGGAAAACATAGGTGGATCCTAAATGCTACTGATTATTTCAGTAAATGGGTAGAATACATCACTACTAAGAAAGTTATTGATCTCCTAGTCATTAATTTCCTTTAATAAAATATCATGTCTAGTTTTGGTTTCCCTAAAAGGATAGTAATTGGCAATTCCAAATCCTTCATCTCTATAAGGATGATATTATTTTTCCAATAATACAACATCCTTCTTAGTCAATACTCAAATTACTATCCCTAGGGAAATGTCCAAGCTGTGACTTCAAATAAGAATCTTATGAATATCATAAGAAGAACTCTTATAGAAAAAAAGAAATCATGGGAATCCCAACTGAGATACACTCATTGGGAAGACATAATTTCTGCAAAAATATCCACACAGAAGGCACCTTTTCAACTGGTATATGGATTATAGGTGGTATTACCTATTCAATTGGAATTACTAGCCATGAAGATATTGCAAGACTTGATAACATAACCTAATAAATTAAAGGGAATGATAAACCAACTAATAGACATCCAAGAACAAAGATATCAATGTTTTAAAGAATATCAGGTCAAGATAAAAGCCTTATTTGATAAAGGTCTAAAAATAGAGATTTTGTAGAAGGAGGCATAGTATTAATGTGGGATAAGAGGCATAAATATCCTATGAAAGATAGAAAATTTTATCACCTATGGATAGGGCCCTTTTTAATAGGTGAGGCACAAGGTTGTCATCTACTACATTTTAACTGACCAAATTATAAGGGAATCCTCTTGATTATCATGTCAACTGCAAGTATCTTGAAGACTTGTTCTCACTTAACTTTTTGAACAACCTTGTATCATAACCATTTTTCCTAGGTTTATCATTTCCTTTTGTTTTAAAATGGCACAATATAAATTAATGACCTCCTCCATAGAGAGAATAAAATAATCCCACAACCATCATTTTATGACATTTAAAAAATGGTTTAACTCTATGCCCAATTTTGACTGCAATCCCAATTTTGACTCTATAACCCAATGGACAAGGAATTGGTCTGATCACCTAAGAGATAATTTTTGAATTCTTGATCCCAACCATTCCTTGACAAACTTGAATTTGTAAGGCCTCAAAGTCACAGATTCCGTAAATCGTAATCACCCACTCGTCCACATGGAGGGAATAATACAAACATGCCCGTCAATGGTCGATATCTGTCAGGCATATCCAAGACTACTGGTTGGGGCCATTTATAAAAAAGTACACACTTGAAGGATAACAAAGGGGTGATCCATGCAAATGAATAGGATATATCAAGCACCTTTCCAACTTTTAATCCTAATCATTAGCACTAAGCTACAGGCATGAGATATAAGGAAGGGAAACCCCATGCGAATAGACTAGAGCCACCAAGAAGTTTTATAGCTTTAAATCATTTTCATTCTTGCAAAGATACAAGCACATGCGATAACATGAGGGGGCCAAGCGAATGGTACAAATCCATTGGGTACCTTTATAACTTTAAATCATTTCCATTCGTGCAAAGATACAAGCTAGTGAGATAGAAATGGGGATACCCACAATATTGGCAAAGATTCAATGTCTTGAATCCATGTGGATGCATCCTTGACATTTGTATTATATGTACCAATTCATCAATTAAAGAAAAGAATCATAGATCCATCAAAAAAAAATATATCCCAGCATAGATTCTATTATGATGAGTGGATTCTAAGCTCCTCTATTTACATATGAGAACCAATAAGTGTGGGACATGCCTCATCAGTAGTAATATCTAATCATAAAGGATATTTTGTACCACTATCTTATACAAGTTGATAATCCTGCTCTACATTACCCATGAACTAAGTGTGAATGCTCGAATCTGCATATTAGAGCATATTTTGTCCAAATAATACCATGAATGAAGTGTGAATGATCGAATATGAATATTAATTGAGCATTTTTTGTCCAAATAATACCATGAATTACCCATTATACACAATTTTATCCAAGATTACAATTTATCTTGCTGATGGAAATTTCCTTGAAGAGAACCTTACCCATAAATGTTATGGACTCTATAATAGTCTAAAGAGAAAACCATAGATGGACATCGTCCATTGCACATCCATCACCATGTATATTAATCAAGTAATTCATTGAGAATCCCTCCCCATTAATGGAAAATTTGACCAAAATCACTAGTCTGATTGATCTTTTATAGAGTCCTCCCACATTGTTTGCTTCTAAAAACTCAATCAACCGTGACTCAAAAGAGAAACACCACCTTAGGAAGTTCCCTTTCCATGTTTATGTTAGAAATTCCTAATACTAGTAATGTATCGTCCTCATAGGGCTCCACTTTCATTGAATAATTATCCCCAATAGACACTCGTACAATGACCAAGAACTCCCTAAACAACTCATAGGATCTTATTATGGAAAACTCCCTTCTTTTCAATCCTGAAGAAACTTATGGGCCTCTATATTAGGTCAACACCTTGTGCCAGACAACTTCCCCTTTCTATATATCATTGTACTTCACATTTGACAGGACACAAAGAGTAGTAGTGGAAAAAGAGAACATGGACTTTGAAGCTCCCATACAAGAAATATACAATGATATCATCAAAGATAACTTTAGCAAACACAAGAGAGTCACATGGTGGAAAATGAGGAAGTACCTTGGTAAGAGAGACATCCCTTACCTTGGCATTCGAGAAGATGGCGAATTCAACAAATTATATGAGGAATGCCATTAAGAAGAGGAGATATTTCTAGGAACCATGATCAACATACTAGAAGAATACATGGGATAGGTCACCCACTTGATAGAAGTGGAAGATGTTGGGAAATGGAGTGGGGAAAGGCCAAAAGAAACAATCATTCCACCAACTCCCAAGAATTCAATTCCCTATTTGAAGGTATTCCCCATCATCAATTCAATGGGATTTTTACATGACAAAGGGTTGGTTAAAGATGATAAGGGAATTACACACACCATTGAAGATGAAAATAGGATATGGAAGTTAGGTTTGGGAGTGGAGTTCAATGCACCTAAGTATGGAAAGAAGGGCCTTCAAGAGACATTTCAACCATTAATACACATAACATAGTAATGGGATCCTATCATAGAACCAAGAACATCTGCAACACTAGCTATGGAAGACAAACATATATTAGAATGTTGAATTAAGATGCATATTTGGAAGATATTATTATTGTATTCATCATGTAAAAACCTAAAAGGAACAATGTTATATTGTATTGTAATTTTGACTCCAAAAGATATTATTATTTTTGTTGAGCCCATAAGGAAAAGTCACACAAAAGACAAGTATAAATAAGGAGGGTGCACTCCTCATTTAACACACACTCACAACAACCAAGTTCACTTCTACATGAGGAAGAGGTTCACTCCATCTAAGAAGAAGAATTTTTTGGGTTGTATAAGACTTGGAATACTTCTATCTCTTTTTCTTGGGTTTGATTACAAGCTTCTTGTTAACACTGTGACATTGTATTTGGTTGACGAATCTATACTAAGAAGTCATACTAGCCTTTTCCTATTGGAGGGTTTTCCCATAATAAATATTTGTCTTCTTTGTGTGTTTTGTTTAATGTATTTATTTTAGGGATCCTTATGCATTAAATTATTATTATGTAACATGTTAAATGAATGGAAGTATAACTTAATTACTTCCAAGTCAAAATTATAACATGGTATTAGAGTCGTGCTGAAAGAATTCATTACAACAACTACCACTATCAGAGATTAGGGATCCTCATTCATATCCTTTACATACATAGATAAATATCAATCATAGAATCATTGAACTTTCCCTAAGAGGGAACACATTTTTGTAGAGATACAATTCATATCTAGAAATTTTCATTTTTGACCTAATTTCTGTCAGATTGAGAAACTAGGGTTTCCAATTTTTTATTGTTATTTCCATAGATATAAATTAAAATATGGTTTTCTCAAATTTCCTTGGGAGGGAACATATTTCTAGTGGATTAGACTATCCATTGAAGAACTTTCAATTTTGACCCTCCTCCTACTAGGGTTTCCAGAACCAAACTTGACAAGATGACAAATAATGCCAAGGTTGATGAGAAGCTTGAAGGGGATGATAACTTTAGAGAATGGAAGTATATTATGTTCCTCATCATATAATAAAATGTCTTGGAAAAATATGTTGAATAACAGGTTGGAGAGCCAAAAGGGGGTGAGGATAAGGAAAAACACAAGAATAATTTGACTAAGACAAAGGGAATCATAGAATACTCCATCAAGGATAATCTGATCCCTCATATATCATCTTCCAGGACTCCAAAGAAAATGTTTTATTCATTGAAATTTTTTTATGAAGGAAATAATATGAACTAGAATATGACATGGAGAACATAGCTCAATAATATGAAGATAAATAACTAAAAAACAATTTAATCCTACTTCACAAGAGTATCCCAAATCAAAGAACAACTTGAAGCTATTGCAGACACAGTTGAATAACCTTGAATAGTGTTGAGTACATTGAATGGTCTCCCAAGTTCATTGGAATCATTTATTCAAGGAATATGTTCAAGATAGAATCTAACAAATTTTAGCAGGTTATGGGAAGAATGCACTCAAGAAGAAGCTATATTGGTAGCAAGAGAACAAAAGTTGGTAAATGATTAATACTAAGAACTAGAAACTCATACAAGGAAAGAAAAGAGCATAAAATAAGTACACCCTTCAAAAAAGTCTCCAAAGTTTCAAATTCTCAAAAGAATCAAAGGGATTACTCAAACATCATATGTTACAGATTGCAGAAGATGGGACATATTGAAATATATTGTCCTCAAGTAAACAATCAGATCAGAAAAAGAAGGAATAAAATACATCATGCTCATGTTGCAGAAGATGATGAAATTTTTTAGAATAAAGAAAGAGAATATTATTCAAGTAAATAAGAATATGTGCTGATATCCACCCTTACAGGGACTGTCATTCATGGAAGTGACACATTGTTTGTTGATAGTGTTTCTTCTAAGAAGATGACTAGTTACAAGTATTATTTAATGAGTTTGATTCAGAAAGATACAGCTCGCAAAGTGAAACTTGGATATTATTATCAGTATCCTATTAAAGCGGTAGGAGAATACTCCTACAAGCTGGATTCCAGAAAGCCCAAGATGATGAAGGATGTGCTATGTGTACCTGGTTTAAAAAAGAAACTCCTATCCATTTCAACATTTGATAAGAAGGGATTCAAATTTTCCTTCATTGATGCAGAAGTTCTCATGTGTCCAAAAGGAAAGACCATTGATGATGCAGTCATGATTGGTCTTGAAGAAGGATGACTAAAAAAATTTAAGGGACTCTTAGATTCAACACTAGTACAGAGTACCATGAATCCAAGTGACCAATGGCATATAATACTTACTAATTTGAATTACAAAGAATTTCCAATCATGAACGAGGTGGTAACAATTTTTTTAGATATCCAAGTAGAGCATGATGGCATATGCAAAGGATGGGCACACAGAAATAATGTGAAGAACCCATTTCCATGTAGTGATAACAAAGCTAAAGGAATCTTGGACATCATACATTCAGACGTATGTGGACCAATTTTAGCCACACCACTTATTGGGTATGTATATTATGTTTCATTTATTGATCATTATTCTTGTAAAACTTGTATTTATTTCTTGAAAGCTAAAAGTGAACTGCTTAGCAAGTTCGAAGATTTCAAAGATATTGTAGAGAATCTATCTGAAAAGAAGATAAGATATTAATGTTAGATAATGGAGGAGAGTTTACATCATAATATTTCAAATCCTTCTATACAGAATCTAGGATTAAGATGGATCTCATGACTCCCTACAATCCACAACAAAATGGTGTAGTAGAAAGAAAGAATATAACAATAATGGAAGCAGTAAGAAGTAGCCAGTAATGTTGTATATGCCCAAAATAGAATTTATCACAATGCAATTGGGAACAAGACACCATATGAGATGTTTATAGCAGAAAATCCAAAGGTCATGTACCTAAAGATATTTGGTTGTCCAGCATATGTGCATGTTATGAAAGAGAAACAATTAAGTTGGACCCTTTAAGAAAGAAGGGGATATTTTTTGGATATAGTGAGACATCGAAGGATATAGGGTCTATATACGTTGTTACATATAGATTGATATTAAGAGAGATGTTACCTTCGATTAGGATGAAAATTTTAGCAGATACAAGAAGACTCATTTAGATGAGGTTCATGATGAAGATATTGTAGCTCTTACAGTTAAAACGATAGGCACATATGATGATGTTCTAGAAGAGAATGTTCTAGAGCACCATGATATGAAAAAACCATAGAGACCTATAGATACACCTAAAGAAATGATTGCACATAATATAAAAACAACTTGGGTTCAAGAAATTATTCAAGGTGTAAAGAAGTTTGGTGCACCAAATGGATCCTCCATAGAAAACAAGATACCTAGACCATATTTCAGTTGTGTATCATTGTTATGTGACATCATTAATTAATAGCCTTCCAGTTATGAGGAAGCAACTAATAATAAAGTATGAAAGTATGCTATGATTGAGGATTTCAGTCAGTTATGAAGAATGATGTTTGGGACGTGGTTATGAGATAAGAAGGGAATTGAATGTTGAATTCCAAATGGATTTACAAGACAAAGAATTCAATAGATGGAAGCATCGATAAATACAAGGAAAGCTTCATGGCACAATATTTATCTTCGAAATAAGGTATAGATTATGAGGATACATTTTCTCATGCAGTGATATACACTTATATTAGAGCTATACTTGTGATAACTGCAAAGATGAAATGGAAGGTACACTAGATGGATGTGAATAAAACTTTTCTAAATGGTGTAATAGAAGAAGAAGTGTATGTGCAACAAACACAAGGATTTGAGACACATGATAGGAAGACAAATGTGTGCATATTAAAGAAGGATTTGCATGGCCTAAAGAAAGCACCCAGAGCATGGTATAGAAGAATGGATAGTTTCTTGATGATCTTGGAATTTACTAAGAGAAAAGAGTATCCCAACCTTCACTACAAGGTCATGGATGGTGGACCAATGATATTTCTATTATGTGTGGATTACTTATTTCTAACAAGAGTCGAGGATCTCATTAGTAAATGTAAGAAAAATATTGTTGCAGAGTTTGAGATAAAATACCTAGGTATGATGCACTATTTCTTGGGTCTAGAGGTATGGCAGTGACCAAATGATATTTTACGAAATCAAGGAAAATATGTTGTATAGACATTGGTTATATTTGGGATGATGTATTGTAAGCTAATTCCTACACTGATGGTGACAACCCTAAAGTTATTGAGTGATACTTCATCAGAGATAGTGGATGCGACCTTGTATAAATAGATGATTGGTTTGCAGATGTAATTTATAAACACAAGATCAGATATATGCTTTGTTGTGAACACATTTAGTTAGTATATATTTGATGCGAGACATGTTCATTTGATTATTGGAAAGCACGCGATGAGGTACCTAAAGGGTACAACTGATTATGGCATTAGATATTTTTCATATTGTGAGATTAGATTTCATGACTATGCTGATTCATGTTGGGATAGTACTGTCTATTGATGTAATTGTAACTTCGGAATGTATTCACTTGTATTTCTTATCTATTGTAACCCGATGTTCATTCTGGGATGTATTGTAATGTACTTGAGTCATGTCATACCCCGATGTTTATTCTAGGAAGTTTCTATAATGAGAAAGTCATGTCAAGTCATTGTGGGTAACCCTCCTATTAGTCAAGGGTTAAAGTCCCCACAGTTGTGGGGCCCTAGGGTTATTAGACTATCCTAGTGAAGTCAACCCTAGGTGAGTCATTTTAAGTAGGGGAAATAGTCCCCACCATTGTGTTAAGGATAAACCTCCTTGTTGGCTGGAGGAGGCAAAGTCCCCACAAGTTGTGGGGCACTAGGGTTATTAGACACTCCTAGAAATGTCGGCTCTAGTAAGTAATTGTTAAGTGAGGCCAACATGATGGAGTGGGTTCCAAGTGAATGGAAGAATATAAATAGAGAGTGATTCTATCTATTTAGGATACACACACTCACTCATTGGGGCGCATGAGTGAGAGAGGAGAATCTCTCTCAGTGTGAGAGAGGGAGACTGCTGCTGCTAGGAGATCATATTACTATTTTCTGGTTTTACCTTTGGTGCTGATTCTATCTCTGAGGAAGTTGCAGGGTTTTCTCCTTTATGGTTTCCCCAAGGAAAATTCTTTGTGTCTCTTGTCTCTTGTGTTGTGCTTGCGTTTTATTGTTCTGCATGTTATTCTCTCAGTTAAAGATCCTAAGATCATAATGGTAGCTTGAATGATAAAAATCTAACCTGGTATCAGAGCTAACCTGAGAAGAATACATTGTGTAGCTAGAAGCTAGGGCTTCTTAATTTTTGGGTCTCTCTCCATAATCCATCAGCAAAAGTATGCTAGGATGACTCTCCATTGAAGGGCACATCTTTCTGTCGAAGCGGAATTCGATTCCGAGCATTTTCAGTTTTCGGTGCGGAAATTAGGGCTTTCTACAAAAGAGGAAATTTTGAGTGAGCCCAACATAGGATTTATCTACTCATCAAAACCAAATTTTAGAGATCAGGATCAAGTTTTTTGGTTGGGTGAAACTCCAGGAAAGTCAAACCCTAGTTTGACCCTGAGCTAGAAAAACCCTAAATACCAAAAAATGCTACGTTTTGGTACATCCGCTATATCCTGCAATTGGAAAATTTTCAGGAGCTAAAAATTGCAAATGTTGAATATAAAATTCGGATTTACATTGTGTCCAAAATTCGACCTCATATTTGTTACATTCTGGGAGATATGATCCCTCTAAGTTAGGCTTCTAGCCTCTTCCAGAATCCATCCCTAAACAGGACACCTGGGGAGAATTGATTGATATATCTTGGGCTACACAGGTCCAAATGAGATTTCCAAAGCTGTTCTAGAAAGGGAATAGACTTTAATTTCTGTGGTCCAAGATTAAGACTCCAAACATGACCCAGTGACAGGTGGAATTCTATACAACATCGTTGTTCTGAACGGTCCTGTAACAGGTCACCTTGGGAAAAGGACCATAGGTCCCAATTGGTGGATCCAATTCTGATGAAACATGTGTTTTTGGAATAGGAACATGCGAGGATACCTCAGTGCAAAATTTCACACATAGAGGAGTCGTAATTGTGGAGATACCATAGAAACAGTAATAGGCATTTCTGCAGAAGAAAGTGGAAAACTAGGGCTTCCTGTTCTGGGAGCTTCCCTCCACTGTTTTTCAGAAAAAGAGTGCATTGGAAAGATCCATTTGAAGAGATATATATATTTATATCTAATAAAATATGGAATATTCCAAGTTTTGAAAATTAGGGTTTCTGTGACAAACCCTAGATCATCCAACTCCGGAACCAGGACGGACACCTCAAAATGGTAAGATCTAATCTTTCGCTATTTTCATTTGAGGTTCTCATTTCAAAGTGATATATAACATCAGCTTGATGACAAGCTTGGGGAAGTTGACAAATTCCAAGCCTGGAACTATATGATCTCTTTGAATAAAATGGATTGGACACCTACATGAGTATAGAGGTTCCAGTTCCAGAGGGAGATGAGGCTAGAAGCCTTACACAAGAAGAACTTGGTCAAGGCCAAGAAGATCATTGCTGATTTAGTCACGAATCAAGTTGTACTACAAGTGTCTTCCTTAAAGACACCGAATTTTTTGATTCCTTGACCAAGCTATGTGAAGGGAAGAACATAAATCGGAATATGACCTTAAGAAACCAGTTAAAGAAGAAGTGAAGAATGCAGTAGTGGTGATTTCCACCTTGAATGGCCTCCCATGATCATGGGATTCATTCATTCGAGGAATGTGTGCCAGAAGGAAGTGATTAATTTCAGCAGACTATGGGAAGAAGAAGAAGCTCGACTCATAAGAAGAGAAGAGAATATGGGAGCAATTGAATAACAAGCTCTCACCATCAAAAGAGGATCCCTCAAGTGATGAGGAATATGAAGGACTCGATTCTTGAAGAACCTCTTATCCATCTTGAGAGCTTGGATAAGAAATGATGAAGTCATGAAAGAAGAAGATGATGAAGAGGAAGGATCAAGAAGGAGTCTACCCATGAAACAAATAAAGATAAGTATTCAATTGTCATTTCATGATATTGTTTTTGTTATGCATTTATTTATATTCAGTTGATGTATTATGCATGATAGAATGTTTGCATTAACGATGGTATACTACTAATATGCATGTGATGGGTAAGTAGCTCATGGTTCTATACAACTCACCATTGCTAATTATCTAGAATGAAACCTATTTGCTAACATATTGGATTAGTGCACAATCTCAATGTTGTCCTGGTAGAGATGGAAGGCATCTAGAAAAGTTTCCGTGAGATATGGATGAATGTTGTATTGGCTAAAATAGTTGCATGATCATATATTTATGCATAAGAATTTGCTAGTATGAATATTCCTTATGAAATGTTTCTAAACATACAAATGCATTTGACTTGTAGGGAAGATCACATACATAATCAACTACAAGCAAAGAAGGATGAGACTTGTTTCGAAGAACAAGTGACGATAGATAAAGAATAATATGACGAATGTAGCGACATCGTTAATGTAGAACCTTCTAGCCATGAAGAAGTAACCAAGAAGAAAGGTTCAAGAAGAATGATGTCTAGGATGTAGTATCAATACATGAAGAGAAGTTCATAGTACCATCATGCAGTAGATGGAAACATTGTACAATGAAAGATTCGTAGCACGAGGAATCTCACGAAAAGAAGGCATAAACTAAAAAGAGACATTTGCAGCCAGCTTGATAAAGACCTGAACCTTTGATACAAGGTTGAAGATGAAAGCATATAGAGGATGACAAGCTCATAGATGGGTGCAAGAAGAAATTTTGAAAAAGTTCAAGATAAAGGATCTTGGTATCCAGTGACCCTAGATGGATACATAGAATATTAGTAGCAGAGGAAGCTACTTGTCACTCCGGTACAGAATGTTGTAGTACATAGAGTACGAAAGATAGAGAGAGTATGATGCTTCGCTTTAGAGGGAGTGACTATAGAAATTATAAGGTTCGACATGGTATGACGGGATGGATAGATTACCGATGACTCTAGGATTTACTGAGAGTAAAGCAGATTCCAACCTTTGGTTCAAGGTTGAAGGCGGAAGACCAGTGATGCTCCTGTTATGTGTCGATTAACTATTTTATAGGCATGTAGGAGTGGACAAAGGAAGTATGCAGTAGATATCCTGAAGAGGTTCAGGATGATGGACTACATGACCACACCTATGGCATCAAAGCTGAAGCCATTGAGTGTTGCTTCATCAGAGACAGTTGATGCCACGATGTATCGTTAGATGATTTGTTCCTTGATGTACCCGACGAATACGAGACCATATATTTGCTTTGCTGTGAACACATTGAGACATGTTCACCTGATGGTTGCAAAGCATGCAGTGAGGTACCTGAAGGGTACAATTGATTATGGGCTCAAGTACAATGCGAATCAGAATATTAACCTAGAGGGTTATGTTGATTCAGATTGGGCAGGCAGTGCCATCGATAGGAAGAGAACTTTAGGGTGTTTCTTTAGTATGGGATTAGGTATGATCTCCTGGTTTAGCAAGAAACAATCCTGTGTGGCACTGAGTATAGTTGAAGCAGAGTATGTCGCAGCTTGTTTAGCTAGTTGTGAGGCAGTATGGCTGCAGAAGCTACTATCTGATTTATTTTGATCTCCATATGGATGCTACTTGTATACATTGTGACAACCAGAGTTGCATGAAGTTGTCAGAGAATCCAGTGTTCCATGACAAGTCGAGCATATCGAGATCAAGTACCACTATATTAGGGATATGGTGCAGAGGGGAGTAGTGAAGCTCCAGTATTTTGCGGAAAAGGAACAGATAGCTGATGTATTGACGAAGCCATTGGCTAGACTAAAGTTCGAGTATTTCAAGGAGAAGCTTGGTGTTCTCCAGATCAAGGTTTCCTCCAAGGGAAAGTGATGAGATCCATAGCCATTCTGACATGGTGAGAGGATTGGTTCCTTCCATGGTCAGATGTAAGGGATGAGCCATTCTATCATGGTGAGAGGATTGGCTCCTTCCATGTCAGATATGAGTACTGACTATTTTGTCGAGTAGGACAGATGTAAGGGCAACTGCCATTATGGGAATGGAGGCACCTGGTCAGTTACCAGGAAAACTCAATATAGGACTGAGAAGCCATTCTGTTGTGATAGAGGGATGTGTTACCACTTGATCAGATGTAAGGGCTGAACCATTTTGTCATGGCTAAAGGATTAATTTCCTCCCATGTCAGATGTGAGTGTTAGCCATTCCGACGAGTAGGTCGGATGTAAGTGCAATATCTATCTTTGATCATGTGTTGATCAGATAGAAATGATGTGCCTTTCTTCAATCATGTGTTGATCAGATGTAAGTGCAGTATCTATCTTTGATCATGTGTTGATCAGATAGAAATGATGTGCCTTTCTTCGATCATGTGTTGATCAGATAGAAATGATGTGCCTTTCTTCGATCATGTGTTGATCAGATAGAAATGATGTTCCTTTCTTCAATCATGTGTTGATCAGATGTAAGTGCAGTATCTATCTTGGATCATGTGTTGATAAGATAGAAATGATGTGCCTTTCTTCGATCATGTGTTGATCAGATAGAAATGATGTGCCTTTCTTTGATCATGTGTTGATAAGATGTAAGTGCAATATCTATCTTCGATCATGTGTTGTTCAGATAGAAATGATGTGCCTTTATTCAATCATGTGTTGATAAGATGTAAGTGCAGTATCTATCTTCAATCATGTGTTGATTAGATAGAAATGATGTGCCTTTCTTGGATCATGTGTTGATCAGATGCAAGTGCAGTATCTATCTTCAGTCATGTGTTGATCAGATAGAAATGTTGAGCCTTTCTTCAATCATGTGTTGATCAGATGTAAGTGCAGTATCTATTTTCAATCATGTGTTGATCAGATAGAAATGTTCAGCCTTTCTTTGATCATGTGTTGATCAGATGTAAGTACAGTATCTATCTTCAATCATGTGTTGATCAGATAGAAATGTTGAGCCTTTCTTCGATCATGTGTTGATCAGATGTAAGTGCAGTATCTATCTTTGATCATGTGTTGATCAAATAGAAATCTTGAGCCTTTCTTCGATCATGTGTTGATCAGATTTAAGTGTAGTATCTATCTTCGATCATGTGTTGATCAGATAGAAATGTTGAGCCTTTCTTCGATCATTGGTTGATCAAATATAAGTGCTAAAGAAGACCTACATGGAGGCTAGGCCTACAACCAGCATGAAAAAGGGCTAGCTCTATAGAACTTCCTATGACAAGAAGAATCATGAGATAGCAACCGTGATGATCTAGATCGAGTGATGATCTAGATCCAGTAATGATGATCCAGCGGTGATGATTCAGATCAAGTGATGATCTAGATCTAGTGATGATCCAGATCTAGTGATGATCCAGATCGAGTGATGATCCAGATCCAGTGATGATGTCCATTGATGATCTAGATCCAGTGATGATGATCCAGATTGAGTGATGATCCAGATCTAGATGAAGATGACTTGAATATGATGAGGACTTGACGATGAACCAGATGATACAGAGAAGAAGAATTGTGCTGATAAATTATGTCAAGAGAATACCTTCCTTGTTAAGAGGGAGTGTTGATGTAATTGTAACTTCGAAATGTATTCACTTGTATTTCTTATCTATTGTAACCCAATGTTCATTCCAGGATGTATTGTAATGTACTTGAGTCATTTCATACCCCGATGTTTATTTTGGGAAGTTTCTATAATGAGAAATTCATGTCAAGTCATTGTGGGTAACCCTCCTATTGGTCAAGGGTTAAAGTCCCCACAGTTGTGGGGCCCTAGGGTTATTAGACGATCCTAGTGAAGTCGACCCTAGGTGAGTCATTGTAAGTTGGGGCAATAGTCCCCACCATTGTGTTAAGGATAAACCTCATTGTTGGTCAGAGGAGGCAAAGTCCCCACAATTTGTGGGGCACTAGGGTTATTAGACACTCCTAGAAATGTCGGCTCTAGTAAGTAATTGTTAAGTGAGGCCGACATGATGGAGTGTGTTCCAAGTGAACAGAAGAATATAAATAGAGAGTGGGTCTCTCTATTTAGGATACACACACTCACTCATTGGGGTGCATGAGTGAGAGAGGAGAAGCTCTCTCAGTGTGTGAGAGAGAGACTGCTGCTGTCGAGAGATCATCTTACTATTTTCCAATTTTACCTTTGGTGCTGATTCTATCTCTGAGGAAGTTGCAAGGTTTTCTCCTTTATGGTTTCCCTGAGGAAAATTCTTTGTGTCTCTTGTCTCTTGTGTTGTGCTTGTGTTTTATTGTTGTGCATGTTATTCTCTCAGTTAAAGACCCTAGGATCATAATGGTAGCTTGAATGATAAAAATCTAACACTACCATTGAAAGGAATAGTACTTCAAGATGTTGCTTCAACATGGGATCAACTATGATTTTCTTATCTCAACAAAAAGAATACTAGTGTGTCTCTCAGTACGACTGCGGTAGAGTATATAACAACATGTAAACTAATGGTGAAGTTGTGTGGCTTAAAAATTTTCTTGCGGGACTATTTGATCTCGAGTTAGTTGTGACTTGTATATATTGTGACAATTGAAATTGCATAAAGTTGTCAAAGAAACCTGTGTTTCATGACAAGCCCAAGAACATTGATATCATGTACTATTACATTTGTGATATGGTACAGAAGGGAGCTATGAAGCTCCAATATGTTGTGACAGACAAAAATATATCTGATTTGTTTATCAAGCCTCTATTAATGGTAAAGTTTGATTACTTTAGGGACAAGCTTGGAGTGGTCCAGAAGGACTTCCTTAGTGAGAGGGAGTGATGAGTTTACATATGCGATTTTAGGAGGCAGTAAAAAAATGGATGTGGTAGCAAGGGGTAGTCATTCACGACAACTATGTGTGGTCTTCAGCATCGACATATGTGCAACAAGAGTTGACATGCGTAGTCTTTGAACTGGAAGATGCGCAACTTATAGAATTAACATGCACAAATTACAGAGTTGGTAGATGCGAAACTTGTAGAGCTAGCATGCACAACTTGTAGAGATGGAAGATGGATTAGATGGAAGTCTGAAAGGATGATAAGGATACTCCCCACTTGAAATATTCTATGTTGATATATTGGATGCATGATGTGATGAAAAGGGATTTCTCGTACATAACATCTAGTGATAGATAGATTCATGTAAAGGTCAATAAGTAAATCATCAAGTATAAGATAACATAACTAGTGCTGAGGATTATGTTAGAATAATGCATTCCTTACTAATAGGGAGTGTTGAATTAAGATGTGTCTTAGTGTTGGAATTGATAGAATCATTTTTTAACAATCCTACCCTAATGTATTAAACCTCCTTTAGATAATCTCTGATGAAAGGAGAATCAACTGGATAGTAGGTTCAAGCATGAAATAATATTGTAAAAATATGATTCATCGAAATATCTAGGAGCTGAGAGAATCCTCACAAGTCAACAACTTCATAAATTATGCAAAAAATAGTGAAAACGAGCAAAATTAATAGATAGAGATGGTGTTAATAACTAAATTTTCTATTATTTTCCAACATTTAAATATGTCTAAAACATTAATATAAAAACATAGGAGAAAATTATTTTCCTTTGGAGGAAAATTGGAGGAATACATGTGGCAAGATTAGAGTGGACCTCAAACCCCCCTAGGTGGACCAATGAGATCCCAAACCACCTCAAATAGACATGAATGGCCATGTGAATGTGGGTTAAGAATGATAGGACACAAATTAGGTTAGGATAGGAGTGATAGAGTGCATGGGTGAGTGGGAGTGGCTCTAGGAAGCAATTAATGGTGCAAAAGTGCCAAAAACACTCAAATACAATTCATGGGAACCTCTAGTCAAACCTGTTCCCTGTTTTAAGGAGTGGGAATTACCTAAGGATAAACATGTCAATAATGAGGTTTCATGAGATGCTAAATGATCAAATGTGGGTGCATGGGTGCAATAAATAGTCCAAAACCCCAAAATAGCATAGGAGACCAACATAACCAAGGTTTGGACTATGCAACATGAGTGAAAAAAAATGAAGGTGTTTCCTAGGTTGTATGATTCTTTAACCCCCCCCCCCCCCACCCTTAATCTTGAATTAGTGTAACCATATCAAAATTTTAGGCCTTGTAAACTAAGGCTCAAGTCACCTCTTGTTATGAGGAATTCTCAATCAGTGAGGACACTGCTTGTTCCTCTGCAATGTAAGTCACAACTACATAAAAAAAAGACATAGCAACATATCCTTTCCTTGAATAATCAAATCAGCTAACATGAAAAAAATATACCTTAACCTTATATTCGCTTGTCTTCTTTCCAAAAACTCCTTGCAATAGTTCAGTACCTGCAAAATAGATCACTAAGACAAACGAAAAGGATGAGAGCATCATGATAAATTGACTATTCATATTAGTGATAAAAAAATCCAATAATATATAATTACAATCAATATAATAAAATATAGGAAAGGGAAATGTCTTTGTATTAATATATGGATGAGAAATAAGTACAACCAAAAGCCTTGATGTCGATGGATTCGATCTCAACAAGAATGTCTACAATCTCCTATGACTATAGAGACCTCTCCAACCACAAGCTAACTCTACTTTGCCTCTGATTCAGACTTCAAACTAGCAGCATAAGGGTGCTTTTCTTGGCCTCCCCTACTCTCCTCATGAAGGTTCCATTTATAGGCCTAGAACTCGAGAGATGACTTCGAAAAAGGATAGGATGAGGTTCCTATAAGTGAGGAAGGTGAATGCCACCTCTCCCAAGCATATAGGAACTAACCCTATGGAGGTTTTCGCATGGAAGCTTCTAGAAACATCTTTTTTTCTCATTTACTGAACATCGATGCTCTTAGCGAAATTGTCAGAAGCGTTGATCTAGGGTTTTTTCCAAAGAAGAGGGAAAACAATGCTTTTTTCTCAACTGGGACAATCATTGCCGACGCTCTGTGAAAAAAAAAAGAAGGCACCATCCCTTCTAGGTCTGTGAAAAAAGTGACCAAGGTGACTCAAGCCAGGCTTTCTGGGAGGTTGAAAGGAAAAATGAAATTCTCATGGAGGCTGCTAAGCAATGTGAGATTTCCATGTGCAACAGAATGCCCGCCAAAGTATGAAGCTAGAAGAAGGTGATAGGTGAAATAGTTTACAAATTTTTTCATCTGATACAAAGGAAAAGAGAGACAAACTCATACAGGACTAGTAACTGACCTCATCCAAACCAATCATAGCTACAGACCAATACACTACAGATTTATGATGATGACCACGTCATGGCTACCAATAATACACTGTAGATCCATGAATAAATACTATAGCAGGTAGGACATATCTACATAATATACAAATTAGATCCATGTCTCTCAACCTCAATACGAAACATAGCCACCAAACATATAATGTGGATCCGTGTCATGACTCTAAATGATCGCCAAACGCAACCTGAGCATAGGCAATGATGATGTTAGCCTAACCACTCAGGGTCTTCATTCCGATCCCCAAATGATACAAATATAACCATGTGATTACAATGTCTTGATGTCAAACATGTTAGAAACCACTTGATTACCAGTCAATAATGTAAACTAGTAACAAGTGCGAGGGATACCACCATTGATGTCAATGATTCCCAATGTATCTCAGTACATACCATAGAATGTGAATAAAGGACTTGAAGTCGAACACTCAATGAGATATTTCAATCAAGATTAAATGATGTAAACTCATGTTGAAGGCGAGGTAACCTACCATTGAGGCATGCAGGCCCAAGGTAATGTCTAGGTTTCTAGGTCTAATTCCTGGATAATGATTTGAAGTTGATAGGAATAGACTTGTCATAGGAGGGCCATGATGATTCCCACATCAGTGACATGAAACTAGGAACAAAAGTTGATTTGAAGTAACGGGACTGACTTAGACATGACTGAATTTTAAGGACAAGTTAATTTACTGATGAGTTGTTTTTCTGGGAGAGACATCCTTTGAATAGTTTGACAAAATGGCACATGACTTGGAAGCATTCACTTAAATGAGAATAGAACTGGGTGTAATACAAGGAATATGAAAAATCATTCTTTGAATTGACTCAAAGGAGTCAGGTGACTCACGAAAGTGGATTGACTTGGAGACAAGCTAAAAACCCAACTGTTTAGATATTAAAATGCATAAAGGTGCCATGTTCAAAGGTGGATTGTAGAGTACTACCATATAAACAAATTAAAACCATTCCCCTTTCCTTTAGTTTCCCCACCTCGAAAGGTGAGTGCCCCTTTTAGTTTTTATGATTCCAAAGAGGGTATCAAACACTCATTAAATCTCATCAAATGACGAGTCCATTCTCATATTTTTCATGAACCTGAGAAAGGAGTGGTTCGTTCCCAAATAGGGCCTTTTATCGTTTTGTTTTACGAGTCCTATGAAAGAAAACTCATTTGTTTTTTCAGGTTTAGAGAGTCTGAAATGACTAAGAAGACTCCAAAAGGTCCTTTTTCATAAATAAGGCCAGTCAGTCTGAAAAAGAGATAACCTACATCTGACTAGTCGACCGTTCTGATTCTTTTACAAGCATGAATGCAACAAGTTCGCTTGGCAATATTTTTGTGTTTTGAGGAGACTGAAAAGAGCTTAAATAGTCACAAAAGTGGATCAAATCAGAGACAAGCTGAAAACCCAACTGTTTAGATATGAAAATGCATAAAGGTGCCATGTTCAAAGGTGGATTGTAGAGTACTGCCATATAAACAAATGAAACCCATTCCCCTTTCCTTTAATTTCCCCACCTCAAAAGGTGAGTGCCCCTTTTAGTTTTTATGATTCCAAAGAGGGTATCAAAGACTCATTAAATCTCATCAAATGATGAGTCCATTCTCATATTTTTCACGAACCTAAGAAAGGAGTGGTTTGTTCCCAAATAGGGCCTTTTATTGTTTTGTTTTATGAGTCCTATGAAAGAAAAATCATTTGTTGTTTCAGGTTTAGAGAGTCTGAAATGACTAAGAAGACTCCAAAAGGTCCTTTTTTCATAAATAAGGCCAAGTCTGAAAAAGAGATAATCTACCTCTGACTAGTCGACCGTTCTGATTCTTTTACAAGCATGAACACAACAAGTTCGCTTGGCAATCTTTTTGTGTTTTGAGGAGATTGAAAATAGCTTAAATATAACTCCTGAACTAGGTTCCTTTTTCATAATCCACTTTTAACGAGTCTAAAAAATTGAAAAAGTATACTCGACACCTTTCTACTAGAATTTTAATGAGCATGTAAAAAGTGTAAAATGATGCTCATTACTTTTTCAGTTTTACACTAGGCTCGAAAAAGACAAAAATAGCTTACATCGTAGCCATGACCCAATTTTTACCTAAAAAACTCAAAAAACACCATTAAAAGCCATTTTTTCAAAACTATAGAAAGTAAAAAATAAAAAACCACTTTTACCAAAATAATTTGGATTTCAAAATTAAATAAATTATAAAGTATTTTTGAAAACTCCAAATATTCTATAAATAGAAAGGGTAGGTAAGTTATTTTTACCATTGGTGAGTTTTGGAAGTTGGATTTGATAGCAAGAGTTTCCTCCGATGATTTTGCAAGGGTTCTTCATCACATTGTTCTTCATTATCCTTAGAAGAGCTAAGCATTTGTTTCTTTTCCCCTCCATGTTCACAAAATGTTACTTTACTTCTTTTGTATTGTTAAATTCCAAGTTCCTAAAATGTTTTTGATAGTTGACAAGGAAATATAGAAGGTATATTTATCTTTTGCAATGGTAGGGTAGGGGATTAACCATCCCAATAGAGGGTTTTGGCCGCATTAAGAGGCAAATTGTTTCTTCCCATAAGTTCTTTGGCCGTCGGGTAGAGCCCCCGACGACGCTCTATCAAGCTGGGACAGAGGCACCATAGGTGCTCTGTCCATAGAAAACAGGCGCCCAATGCTCAGTAGGCCATAGGAAGAGGCACCAAAGTGCTCTATGGATGAAGGATAGTAGCACCATAGGAGGAAAAAGAAAGAAAATAAAACCCTAATCCACCAAAAAACAATTTTTCCATGTTTTTCTTCTTGCTTTGCAATTTGTCATTTTATTTACTTTTCTTCCTTTTAACCATGAGATGTTTTCTAACTGCAAAATTTGCATGTTACATGTACATCATGGTAATTTGGAAGGAAATGGAACATGAAGTCCTGGACAACCAGGATGCAAATGATCCAGCCACCATCGAGGATCTACGGAACTGCGGGCTTCTTAAGTATTTCCGGATACCTAGGATGAAAGAACATATCCGAATACTAGAATATATCATATATATGTGGGATCCTGACCAAAAGCATTTTGTGGTGGGAGTCCATATCCTACCTATATAGGTTGAGGATATTTATTTTCTAACCGGTTTGTCTATGAGGGGAATCCCAGTAGTTCTACCTGGAGCATGAGGAGGAGAAGGCTCCTTGGATGATATTATTGATCGGCACTTCTCACTAGGCACAGAGTTCCAATCAGGGAAGCTACGGATCAAGTATATAGTAGATATTCCCTTGAGTACATTGGTGTATACCATTGGAAAGGTGGCCGAAACTAGGGCTGCCCACCTTACCAGCAGATCGCATATGCTATATACTTTGCACCGCATGGAGCCCACTATCTTCAACTGGTGTGAAGGCATGCTGGTGTGTCTGAAGAGTTAATTGAACAAGTGCAAAAGAGGAATGTTGAAGCAATTTGGCTACTTAGCAGTGATAGTGTCCTTTGTCTTACAGTGGGCACCTCACCTGAGACCGCAGGTGACCATTACTAGACTTGATCCTGAGGATCTGAGGATGCTCGCATGGGTTATCACCATGCCTCGCCTTGGAGGTGGAGGGAACAAAGTTAGCTATGGGTCAGGCTTCTTTTTCTAGTTGAGAAACCAATTACTTATGGTGGAGGATTATGCCTATGAAGGGGAATACTTCTGTGATGAATCGAAGCTAGCTCTACCCGAGGGAGAAGAACGGGATGACCGAGGTAAGAAAAGACATTACCCAATTGTGTTTTTATTTTTTTTGTATTTATTTCATTTTTTTATTTGTAGTAATGAGATAAAAATGCTTTCATGCAGACATTGGATCTGTCCATCTAGTAGGGATGTCTCCTATTGCTAGGTGAGAAGGTACCAGGGATATGATGCTATACTGCTCCAAAGTTGATGAAGAGCTCAGAGATCTCGAGGAAAACCTACAGCGCTTGACTGTGGGCATCCCTGACATGACTACTGATGAGGTACCTAGGTGTTATCAGCACCATACTGTAGTTCTCTCTGGACGGTTCTCTAGGCTACTCCATAGAGTGGCCCAAGTCATTGCATGCTACCATGAGCATCATGAGGATTAGTCTGCCTTGATTTTCAATTTTTGTATATGTATTACTGAAAGCTTCAAAGATTTATATTTTTCCCTATGTATATGTATTCTAAACTTTTTATGGTCCTGAATGGGCACTGAAAGCTAGAGATGCTTCAGCCCAAATTTTGTATCTTGGTGCTACAACTTTTTATATATATATATGAAAAACTTTTATATTTACAGTTGTGTATGATGAAAATGTGATGTGTGAAATGATCATCTACTTATGAATTTACATGTGTTTTTTTATGTTTCAAATGGACTTTTAAACTGAGCAATATGCCAATCTAAGACATAGTTAGCTAGGGAATGTGCCACAGCATTTAAATGTCTTGGAATGTGTTGATATGTAATTTGCTCAAAAGACCTCTCGAAGAACCTAACTCTCGAGAAAGTTGTTGATGTATTTGTAACTTTAGAATGTATTCACTTGTGTATTTTATGTATTGTACCCCAATTTTTATCCCAAGAAGTATCTATAATGTAATTGAGTCATGTCATACCCTGATGTTCCTATCGGGAGAATCAATAATGTAAACAAGTCATGTAAAGTCATTTTGGGTAACCCTCCTATTGATCAAGGGTTAAATTACCCGCAGTTGTGGGGCCCTAGGGTTATTAGAATCTCCTAGAGAATTCGGCCATAGTGAGTTATTGTCAAGTCGGGAAGTAGTATAAATAGAGAGTGAGCCTCTCTATTTAACACACATTCACTCACACTCAGTTGTAGCGCATAAGTAAGAGAGAAGAAGTTGTTGGGACAAGAGAGAGAGAGAGACTACTACTGTCAGGAGATCATCTTACTGTTTTTGGGGTTTTGATTTTGGTGCTGATTCTATCTCTGAGGAATTTGTAGGGTTTTCTACTTTATGGTTTCCCCGAGGAAAAAAATTGTGTTCATTGTCTCTTATGTTTGATTGCTATACTTGTTATTCTATCAGTTAAAGATCCTAAGATAATGCTAGCTTGAATGATAAAATTCTAACATGGTATCAGAGCTAACCTGAGAAGAAGACACTGTGCAGCTAAGAAAACTAGGGCTTCTTACTTTTTGGATCTATCTCCATATATTTTCAGCAAAAGAAGGTTAGAATGAATCTCCTCTCCAGGGTGCATCTTTCTGTCAAAGCAGAATCTGATTCTGAGCATTTTCAGTTTTTGGCCCGACATTGCTACCGAAAATCAGGGCTTTCCATAGAAGTGGAATTTTTGAGTAAGCCCAGGCCTGGATTGATCTCCTCCTCAAAATCAAAGTTTAGAGATCAAGATCAAAGTTTTTGGTTGGGAAGAACTCCGGGAAATTCAAACCATAATATGCTCCTGAACCAGCTCTGTAGAAATTTAGCTCCAAATCCAGTTTCGACATCTTGACCTGGTAAGATCTAAATATTTTGCATTTCCATTTGAGGTTCTCTGTTAATATGTCTCATCATACCAAGCTTGATGAAAATCTTGAGGGAGATGATAACTTCTAAGCCTGGAAGTATAGGATCTCCCTAGTCTTGGAAGAAAATGAGTTGGACTCCTACATCAATGAGGAGGTTCCAATTCCAGAGGGAGATGAGGCTAAGGCCTTACACAAGAAGAAATTGGTCATGGCTAAGAGAATTATTGTTGATTCAATTAAGGATCACCTCATACCACAAGTGTCCTCCCTAAAGACACCTAAAGCTATGTTTGATGCCCTGACCAAACTGTTTGAAGGAAAGAACATAAACCAGAAGATGACTATCAGAAACCAATTGAAGAATGTAAAGATCTAGAATGCATAAACCATCCAGTCTTACTTTACAAGGGTCTCTCAGATCAAGGAACAGCTTGAAGCGGTGGATGAAGAAGTAGAGAATGCAGAAATTGTGATGACCACCTTGAATGGTCTCCCTAGGACTTGGGACTCTTTCATTGAAAGGATATGTGCCAAAAAGAAGCTAGTCAAGTTTAGCAGACTATGGGAGGAATGCTCACAAGAAGAAGCTCGAATATTAGCATGAGAAGAAAATATGGAAAGTGAATATCAAGCTCGCACAGTACAATCCAAGAAAAACAAAACAAGCCATCACAGAGGTAAGCACTCTCACCAGAAGAGTAACTTTAGAAAGTCTAAAGATTTGTCTAAGTTCATTTGCTATACATGTGATGAAAGAGGACACCTTGCAAGAGATTTTACTAGAAACAAAGATAGATCTCTCAAGAGGAAGGGAACCAAGAAAATACATCATGCTCATGCTGCAAAAGATGATGAGCCTTCCAAGAAGAGGATCAAACAAGATAGTGATGATTCTTCAAGTGATGAATAATATGTCTTGATTTTTGCTCTCATAGGAAACATCACACATGGAAGCAATGATTGGATTATAGACATTTGGGATTCCAAACATATGATTGGATTCAAAGAATCATTTGTGAAACTATCAGAACATGAATCACCCCATAAGGTGAAACTTGGGGATGACTACCAATATCCAATAAAAGGTAGTGGAGAATCCTCCTACAAATCATACTCTGGATAGTCTATGAAGATAAAGGATGTCCTATTCATACCAGGACTAAAGAAAAACCTTCTCTCCATCTCTACAATAGATTCAAAAGGCATACAAGTTGCATTTATAGATGGTCAAGTCATCATGTGGCCAAAAGGAAAGACTATTGATGATGCACTAGTAATTGGAGAACAAGAGGGAGGACTATATAGATTAAAGGGCCAACCAGAACAAGCTTTGGTTCATGAATTAGTAGAACCATATGAACTTTGGCATAGAAGGCTTTCACATGTGCACTATAGGGCACTACCACTTGCAAGCAAAGCTGTTGAAGGTCTTCCAAAAATACAAGCAAAACATGAAGGAGTATCCAAGGGATGTGTGAAAGGGAAGAACACAAAGAAGACATTTCCAAGTAGTGAAAGCAAGGATAAAGGAATCTTAGAAATCATTCACTCCAATGTATGTGGTCCGATGTCATCCAGTTCGCTAAGTGGGTATGTATACTATGTTTCTTTCATTGATGATTTTTCTAGAAAGACATGGATATACTTCATGAAGAAAAAAGATGAAGTATTCAGCAAGTTTATGGAATTCAAAACCCTGATCAAAAAATACACAGAAAATAAGATCAATAATTTTCGATCATATAATGGCAGAGAATTCACGTCAAATGAATTCAAAGAATTATTCAAAGATTCAGGGATTAAGAGGGAGTTAACCACTCCATATAATCCACAACAGAATGGGGTTGCAAAAAGAAAGAATAGACCTATCATGGAAGATGCAAGGGCCATGCTTCATGATCAAGATGTTCCCATGCATCTATGGGCAGAAGCTTCCAGAACAGTGGTGTATATAATGAACCGTACTCCACACATAGTACTCAAGAACAAGACACTTAAAGAAGTCTTTTTTGGTAAGAAACCAGAAGTCAGCCATCTCAGAATATTCGGTTGTCCAGTGTACATACATATTCTGAAAGAAAAGAGGACAAAGTTAAATCCTTCAGGAAGGAAAGGTATATTTGTGGGATACTCTAAAAGCTCGAAGGCTTACAGAATATACTTCCCAAGATTCAAGAAGATCGACATTAGCAGGGATGCAACATTTGACGAAGACTCAGCTTACAACAAATCTAGAAAATACCTACTGAAGAACTTGAAGAAACAAAAGTACCCAAAATTCATGACACAACCATGAATGAAGAAATTCAAGAAGAAGATCAAGAATTAGAAGAACCTCAAGAACCTGTAGATCCACCTCAGGAGAAGGATCCTCACAAGAGGAAACCTGCTTGGGTATGAGAAGTTATCCAAGGTGCATAAAGATATGGGACTCTAGAAGAAAATCATAGAGAAAGGAAAAGAACCAGGTCCTTCTCTGGGTATGTAGCCTTATTATGTGACTTCATCGATAAAGAACCTTCCAACTATGAAGAAGCGTCAGAAAGGAAAGAATGGAAGGATGCTATGATCAAAGAGTATCAATCGATCATGAAGAATGATGTCTGGGATATTTTCCCAAGACTAGAAGGTAAGTCTGGTGTAACTTCCAAATGGATCTACATGATCAAGCATGCTGCAGATGGTAGCATAGAGAAATATAAAGCAAGATTTGTGGCTCGTGGATTCTCCCAGAAAGAAGGAATAGATTATGAAGAAACTTTTGCACCTGTAGCCAGATACACTTCCATCAGATTATTACTTTCTCTAGTTGCAGTGATGAAATGGAAGATACACCAGATGGATGTCAAGACTGCTTTCTTGAATCGTGTAGTGGAAGAGGAGGTGTATGTGGAGTAGCCACTCAGTTTTGAGACACATGACAGGGAGTCTCATGTGTGTAAATTGAAGAAATCCCTGTACGGTTTGAAACAGGAACCTAGGACATGGTACAGCAGAATTGACAACTTTCTATCCAGTTTGGGCTTTACCAAGAGTAAAGCAGATTCCAACCTTTACTACAAGGTTGAAGATGGTAACCCAGTTATACTCCTACTATATGTAGATGATCTGTTTGTAACAAGTATGGATGGGTTGATTGCTGATACAAAGAGGAAGCTTTCTACTGAGTTTGAGATGAAGGAATTGGTTATGATGCACTATTTTCTATGAATGGAGGTGTGGGAGAATGCAGATGGAATATCCTTGGGACAAGGGAAGTATGCAATAGAGATCATGAAGAGGTTAGGGATGATGTACTGCAAGGCCATGACCACACCTACGGCATCAAACATTAAGCTATTAAGTGATGCTTCATCAAAAGTGGTTGATGCCATGATGTATTGTCAAATGATTGGGTCCTTGATGTACCTGATGAATATGAGACCAGATATTTTCTTTGCTATGAACACCTTGAGCCAGTTCCCGACAGATCCAAGACATGTTCACTTGATTTCTGCAAAGCATATTCTGAGGTACCTAAAGGGTACAGTTGATTATGGGTTCAAGTATGAGGCGAATCAGAAGATTAACTTCGAAGGTTATGTTGATTCAGATTGGGCAGGAAGTTGCATTGATAGAAAGAGCACTTCAGGATGTTGCTTTAGTATGGGATCAAGTGTGATCTCTTGGTTTAGTAGGAAGCAGTCCTATGTGTCACTAAGTACAGCTGAATTAGAGTATGTTACAACTTGTTTGGCTAGTTGCGAGGCAGTGTGGCTCAGAAAGCTACTGTCTGACTTATTTGATCTCCAGATGGATGCTACTTGTATATATTGTGACAACCAGAGTTGTGTAAATCTTTCAGAGAACCCTGTGTTCCATGACAAGTCAAAGCATATTGAGATCAAGTATCACTATATTAGGTATATGGTGTAGAGAGTAGTGAAGCTCCAGTATGTTCTGATGGATGAGTAGATATCTGATGTACTAACTAAACCATTAGCCAAAGTAAAGTTTGAGTAATTCAGGGAGAATCTTGGTGTTCTCTAGATCGAGTTTCCCTCCAAAGAAAATTGATGTGTCCATTGGCCTTTATGACATGGTGGAAGCTTGAGCTTCACATGGTCAAATATAAGTGCAGAGATGCTTTTATGTGATTGTGGGTTATGTTACCACGTGATCAGTGTAGAGACATTCTGATGTGATTGTGGGTCGTGTTACCACATGATCAGTGCATAGCCATTCTGATGTGATTGAGGGATGTGTTCTCACATGATCAGATATAAGTGGAGAGATATTCTGATGTTATTGTGGGATGTGTTCCTACATGATCAGTGCAGAGTGTAGAGCCATTCTGACAAGATGAGGCCAGATGTAAGTGCAGAGCCATTCTGATGCGATGTGTTCTCACATGGTCAGATATAAGTGTAGAGCCATTATGATGCGGTGTGTTCTCACATGGTCATATATAAGTGTAGAGCCATTCTAATGTGGTGTGTTCTCACATGGTCAGATATAAGTGTAGAGCCATTCTGATGCAGTGTGTTCTCACATGGTGAGATGTGAGTCGTGGGCCTTTCTGACATGGGTTTTGGATGTGTTCCTCCCATGGTCAGATATGAGTGTTTCACATGCCTTTCTGACACAGTTCTTGGATTTGTTCCTCCCATGGTTAGATGTAAGTTCTGGGAGGGCCTTTCTGACATGGTCTATTCCATGGTCAGATATAAGTGCTGAAGACGATGAAGACCTACATGAAGGCTAGGCCTACAACCAGCATGAAAAAGGGTTGGATTTGTAGAACTTCCTGTGATAAGTAGAATTGAGATAGCACCAGTAATGATGACCCAGTGATGATCCAATAGTGATACTCCAGATCAAGTGATGATCCAGATTTGATGATGATCCAGTGATGCTCTAGATCAAGTGATGATCCAGACTTGATGAAGATGACTTGATGATGAAGATAAATTGAACATGACATGAAGATGAATATGACTTGATGATGACCAAGAGAAGAAGAATTGTACTGATAAATTGTGTCAAGAGAATACCTTCCTAGTTAAGAGGGAGTGTTGATGTATTTGTAACTTCAAAATGTATTCACTTGTGTATTTTATGTATTGTACCCCGATGTTTATTATGGGAAGTATCTGTAATGTAATTGAGACATGTCATACCACGATGTTCCTATCTTGAGAATTAATAATTTAAACAAGTCATGTAAAGTCATTGTGGGTAACCCTCCTATTGATCAAGGGTTAAAGTCCCTGCAGTTGTGGGGCCCTAGGATTATTAGAATCTCCTAGATAATTTGGCCCTAGTGAGTTATTTTCAAGTCGGGAAGTAGTATAAATAGAGAGTGAGCCTCTCTATTTAACACACATTCACTCACACTCAGTTGTAGCACATAATTGAGAGAGAAGAAGTTGCTAGGAGAAGAGAGAGAGAGATTACTATTGTCAGGAGATTATCTTACTGTTTTTGGGGTTTTTCTTTTGGTGCTGATTCTATCTCTGAGGAAGTTGCAGGGTTTTCTCCTTTATGGTTTCCACGAGGAAAAACTTTGTGTTCATTGTCTCTTATGTTTGATTGGTGTACTTGTTATTCTCTCAGTTAAATATCCTAAGATAATTCTAGCTTGAATGATAAAAATCTATAAAAAGTACGAAGAAGCATGGGATTTCAGATGACGTAGACTCGATTAAGCTATTGGACAACTAGTTCAGAGTCTAGTTAAACCCTAATTTCCTTTACATCATTAGCTATGGCTTCTGTCAACAATCCAATCATGGTTTGATATTTCGCTAGATTGTTAGTGGAGGGACCTAAAAGAATACCCCGTGAACTCACCAGCTCACTTGTAGGAGATTACAGTACCCAAGCTAATGATGCAAGATTAAGTGTATATCGATGAGAACCATTAGCAAAACTAATGAAGGAAGTCATCTGTCCATTAGACAAAAGACATGCATAAGTAGGGTTTTAAGAAAAAACACATTTTGAATCACACAAAAGACACACTTATAAAAGATAAGACACACAACAAACTATAAACAATATTTACAAAGACCCTATGCTATATGACCTAGGCATAGCATATTTTAAGGTATAGCCCATTTTGGGGCTCTCCCAAAGGTATCCCATCATAATCAACCAATTCATATGCCCCCTTGTCTAAAACGCGATTAATAATATAGGGCCCATGCCACATAGACTCAAATTTGCCTACCCCTAGCTTGTCATGTTTCTGGTTATAAGTCAAAACCAGGTCTCCTTCATTGAAGGAACGGGGTTGGATAGTCCTTTCATATTGAAATTTCATTCTTCGCTTATGTGCTTCATTAGCTAAGGCAGCATCACGTCGAGTTTCATCAAGTTTGTTTAGATACAGGAATCTTTCTTCGTCTATAGTGGTATTGGGTAATAGTTCCACAACAAGATTTAAAGAAGGGATTTCACACTCTATCGAGAGAGTAGCTTCCATCCCGTATACTAATTGGAAAGGTGTAAAACCGGTGGAAGTTTTGGCAGTAGTCCTATAGGCCCAGAGTGCAAAGAAAAGTTGTAAATGCCAATTTGACTTGGCTTTCCCTACCATTTGCTGAAGCATTGTTTTTAATACTTTGTTTATAGCCTCAACCTGTCCATTGACCCAAGGATAGTATGGTGTATAGTTATCATGACGAAACCCTAATTTTACTCTAAGCTCTGCCATCATTTTGTTTTGAAAATGTGATCCATGATTAGTCATGATGGCCCTAGGAATCCCGAATCTTGGAATGATATGGTTGAATAAGAATAATGCAGCAATCTTACCATCTTTGGCATATGTGGGCATTTCCTCATCCCATTTTGTAAAATAGTCCATTGCCACAATAATGTAGCCATGCCCCCTGGCTGAGGTATGTCTACATTGCACAAAGTCTATGCCCCATTTTGCAAAGGGGCCAAATACTACAATGGTATGGAGCGGAGTTGGATGTGTGCGTTTCTTGGAAGTAAACATTTGACATGGTGGGGATTTCTTGATTGTTTCAATGTAATCTTTGAAAATAGAGGGCCAGAAATACCCTGCACACAAGATTTTCTGGGTAGTAGCTAGCTTAGAGAGATGACTGTCACAAGCTCCAGCATGGAAATCATTTAAAATGATCTCAGCCTCTTCATGTGTAAGGCAGCATCGTAAGATGGAGTCAACACCACGGAGGTATAGGGTGTCATTCAAGATAAGATAACTTTTGGTCTGGTGGTGAACATGACGACGTTCATCTCGAGAAGCAGTGGGATGGTATCGTAAGGTCTAGAGATACAAAATGATATCTCCGTACCATGGGTCGGTCATACTACTGAGAAACAATGATTCATCGGGAAATGAATCAAAGGACTCTGTAGTCTCGGTAGTACGGGGAAGGTCACATATAATCTTTGTAAAGATGAGAGAATTCTTAGAAGTGATTTTAGTGAATTCTAACTCAAATTCCTGGAGAATCACAATCTAACGTGAGTGTTTTTCCCCAAGAACTTGCCGTGTAAGAACGTAGTACATGGGGTTGGAATCTACATAAACAGTGGTGGTGCAGAGTAAGATATAATGACAAAAATTCTGGACTGCGATGACCGTGGCCAGAGCGAGTTTCTCCACATGTGAGTATTGAGTTTTGGATTCCAAAAGACTCTTACTTGTGTAATAAATCACATGTTCTTGGTCGTGTTCATTTTCTTGAACAAGGACCATGCCTATGGTAGACAAGGATGCTGCCAAATACAAGGAATAGTCCTTAGCATAATAAGGTGGTTTCAACATTGGTGCATGGGTAAGTGCATGTTTGAGATTATAAAAAGCGTGTTGTGCGAAATCATCCCAGACGAAAGGGGTATCTTTCTTGAGAAACCTCATGAAACCATGTGTCCTTTCTGCATAATTGCAGACAAAATGACGTAGAAAGTTTTCCTTCCCTTGAGAACTTTGGAGTTCAGTTACGTTTGTGGGAGTAGGTAGGGCTAAGATAGCTTCAATTTTCAATGGATCTATATGGATGCCATCTTTGGAAACAATAAATCTGAGAAGTCAGCCAACTTCTACACAAAAAACACATTTATGGGGATTTAGATGAATATTAAAATGATGACATAGAAGAAACACAATGCTTAGATGATAGACATGAATATCCCACTGCTTGGAATGAGCAGGAAGGTCATGAAGATGGGGCTCCACAACATGTTTAATGTCATGAAAAGCATAGGACATGGGACGTTGGAATGTTGCGCCAATGTTCTTTAAATTGAAAGGCAGTTTATGATAAGCAAAAGTCCCACAATGGCAAATAAATGTTGTCTTGTGTTGGTCTGATGGGAGAATCTCAATCTGATTATAGCTGGAGAAGCCATCCATAAAGGAAAAAATAACGCTTTCGACACAGTTATCGATTATCTGATCGATATAGAGAGTGGGAAAGTTGTCTTTTGGACAAGCTCGATTCAAATCCCTAAAATCAATACAAACCCAAATAGTACCCTGTTTTTTGTTGATAGGGACAATGTTGGACACCCATTTAGTTAGTGGTATGGGTTAAATGAAACCAACTTTCAGAAATTTCTCAACTTCTTCTTTAATAACGACTTCTTTTCTTGGATGGACCTATCATAGTTTCAAATGGACAGGCTTGGCATCAGGGTAAGTTTTTACCTCATGAACAATGATAGAGGGATCAATCCCTGGAATTTCTTCATATGTCCATGTGAAGACATATCTAAACTTCTTGAAAAGGGCCATGTATGTTTGAATCTCTTCAGGTGAAGAGTTCTGTCCTATGAAAATGTTCTCGAAAACACTAGGTTTCACTGATATGTTTATAGGCATAGTTTTTGTAATGTTGCATAAATTTCCTTCAGAATTGACACTATGAGTGAGGATTGGAGACTGAGGGTTGAGGACTATATCAAATGAAACCGTAGAGGTGAAATGGTATTCTACCATATGGCAAGGGGGAAGGAAAGAAGATCTGTGATGATAATCTTCCTAAGGATTCTCCTCTACCGATATAACTTCCATAATAGATTCATCTATAGGAAGTGTGTGTGAAAGATAATCTAGAGATGGGGGGGGGGTTTCGAGCCAGTATGGCATGTGGTAATGGTCTGAGGCCACTAAAAAATGGTCATTGATGGGGGGATCACTGGTAGCTTGGATTGCATTGTAAATTTATTTGAAAGGGGAAAAGGATGTTGATTCATCAGCAATTTCTTTTCCTTTGTCTACATGAGAGGTAGAAATCATGTTAATGGATGCGGTTTGTGAAGTAGGAGGAGGATTAGATGAGAGAAAGATTCCCATTAGTGAAGAGTATTTGATAAGGCCTACTCCAATGTCCTTATACTATGGGGTATTCAAGAGTGGAACGCTATTTGCATCATTTGAAATGGCACTAGGCATGATGAAATCTAACTGATCAACAGTAACAATCTTTCCTTGGAATGGGAACTGGACGATCCAAAAAATGCTTGATGCTACCATTTGCATAACATAAAACTAGTTACGACCTAGGAGTAAGTTGTAATCCAAAGGAGTGTCAACGATTTCAATGTGAAACTAGTTCAACATGGATGGCAGGTAGTAATCCATAGGGTTGAAAGCCACGACCATCAAAATACTTAAGGGTGGTAGGTGAATGGTTGATTTCCGGAGAACCAATGGCTCTCTAGTAAGATAAAGACATAACTGATGTAGAGGCACCCTCGTCCAAAACGGTATGATGGATAGTCTTTCCAACAATCTTGGTAGCAATCTGGAAAGCTAACTGAAGTGAGAGTCTCATCTTGAAATCATCCAATTTGAAAGTGATGATATTACTATTCTCAGGTTCCATAGCTCCAAGGGTAGTAAGCAAGTTTTTTCGTTGAGTTGGGTAGGTTTGAAGTACCTCTAAATCCGACATAGTTCAGGGTTCTTTGGACTGATATTTTACAATATTATAATATTGGGTGGCATGAGCATTAGGATTGATTATGGACTTACATAGAGTACCCTTGGGTGGATGGAAAATTTCTTCTGGAATAGGTCTTTCAATGTGAAGACTATTATTAGGAGGATTTGTGGAATTTGAGGGTTTTTTATATGGGACATCATCAGGTTTATTTTCCGGAGGAGGGTCATAACTGTGTGATCTTATGTTTAAATTAACCATTTCACTAGACACCATTCAAACTTCATCAGTGGATGAATAATTTTCATTCAAGGACTTATGATCAATTAACTACCGTTGGGAAGGGAAAGGATCTTTCAAAACTGCTGGGGTGGGTGAAGTTTTCAAAAACTTACTAACTTCCTCATGACAAGGACATTCTTTTGTAAAATGGTCACCTCCGCAGATTAAACAAGGATATTTTAACTTCCGCTTACCTTTTGAATCAGCATCTGAGTTATGTGTTTTGTTTCCTTCCTATTGATTATTAGGTTTTTTAGATTTATTTTTTCCTTCCTTCTTTCCGCTGGAAGATTCATTTGATTGGATCATGTTTACTTCAGTGGAAGCAACAGGAGAGGGTGTAGGTTTGGTAGATGGTGTTGGTTGATTTGACAGAGTGGTGGTTTGATTTTGTTTCTTAGAATATTTGGCCACCATTTGCATTTGAACTGAACCATGTATGCCATCAGCAGGTGGTTCAATTACGGGTCTTGATGGATCTGTTGTAGGTCAAGGAGCATGTGGAATCAGATCATACAAAGTACCTAACTGGGAATAAACCAAGTCTAGGTACTGAGCGTGGCTAATAGATTTCTCCTCATTAACAGCACCTCCCATGGAAACATCACCAGCAATAGGTGGAAGTAAATACTTTATAAACCAATCAGCGAGCAACTGATCAGGAATGGGGGCCTTAATTAACCTTTGTCTTCATCTCCATTCATGGATATGATCAGAGATGTGAGTTGATGTGGTTTTTCGAAGAGAAGTCAAAAGTTCTGTACCTGTTTCATATATTACTGGAAATTGAAAGTGTGTTAAAAACACCATTGCTAAGGCATTGAAGTCCCAAAAAGAGTGTTGTCGTAACTCGATGTACCACTTTGCGGCAATACCAGTGAGGGTTCTTTGAAAAATCCGTAGACGGATCGAGCCGCCCATCAAAGAATTGGAAGAAAACCATAGGTGAAATGCCATCACATGGTTTTTTGTATCTTCACCAGGTTTACCATCAAACTTGGGTATATCGAAAGGCAGCTTTACAGGAATGGCAGGCCAAGAGAGGTCATGATGGATTGGGTCATTTATCAATATTGACAAGTCTAGTAGATCTAAAGTAGCTAGAAATGGTGGTTGTTGATTTGGTTGCGGATACTGGTAGTACTGGTATGGCATTTGTCGGTCAGTAGGACCATATGTAGATTGATAGATGGGTATGGATGATGCTCTCAAAGCTTGTTGAAAAGGTTGTTGATTTCTAGAATTTCCATGAGGATGTGGGCCACCCGAGAGAGGGGGTCCTCCGAAAGGTGGTGGTGGCGATGGTGGTCCTCTAGGTGGTGGTGGTGTTGGTGGTCTTCCAGGAGGTGGTGGTGGTGGTCTTCCATGCGGTGGTCCTCCACCTCCAAGCGGTGGTGGTCCTCTAAATGTTCCACCAGGTCCTCCAAGCCCTCCAGGACCTCTAGGTCCTCCAGGACCTCCAGGTCCTCCAAGTCCTCCAGGTCCATGCAGTGATCCTCCAGGGGATGGTCCACCATATACTCCAATAGTATTAATAAAATCTCCTCCATATGATGGAACATTGGACCAATTGGGTTGTCCCCAAGGTACAAAAGAATTCCCAAGGTAGGGAATTCTAGGATAAATAGCCACCGACGGTGGTTGTTGATACACTTGATTAACTGTAGGTGGTTGAGTTCTTAGATAAGTATATTCCCAAGAAGCTGGATTATTGACAGGTTGCACCCCTAAGGGTTGTCTTGAACTGGGTGGGGGGGGGACAACATTGGTATTAGTAGGAGGGATGACTACTATAGGTTGTTCTATAGCTCCAACTTGTCCTGAACCAGTAATAATTCCACTAACTGATGACGTAAATCATGCAGGGGGTTCCCCCCTAGCATTAGAGTGTGCTAACATAACTTGATTTGTGTATTTCCCCCCAACCATGACTGGTATGGAAGGCCTAGTAATGGGGCCAGGATGTGAGACTATAGGATTGTCATTTAGACATGGATTACCTTGAAATGGAACTTCTTCAATAGGACCTAACACTTGAGCTAGTGAACGATATCCCTTAGGCCATGGGTTGTGAGAAGTCTCACCATAGGTTGGATTACCTTCAGAAGAAGGTTTAATTTAAGATAAATTCCAAGGGTCTATATTATGGGGTAAATGAGCCGACATAGTTTCATAATGAGACACAGGTGGAGGGATGATTATTTCTACTCTCTTTGAAAAGTTACAAGCTCGATCGAGAGATGCATTAATTCTTCTCTGTTCCTCCTCTCCTAAAGGAGGGTTCCCTAGTGAAGGTATAATAACCTTGAATTCAGCAATATCTTGGCCCATATAAGTCCTCCAAAAAGGAGCATCCAAGCCATAATCTGGTGGAGTAGGACTATCGACACGGCCTTCTGTTGGAGACATTTACCACCTTACACACTCATTTTGGTCAATTTGTCCTAGTTAAACCACTATCCTAAGTATTATTGGATTAATTCACATCAGTGGAGCATTAAATGTCATTAGCCAGATCACATCCACACCTACCTCCAGTCAAGGAGGCTAACTTAGCCTTCTCCTACATTTGGGGAGGCTAACTGGAGCACTCTGGGGGCGATCTAAGTGATATTAATGCACCTAATTTCTAACTGATGGTTACAATCAGTTAAACAGGGTAGTGAAGGTGCCTCCCTTATGTATAAATTCAGGCATGCAGTAGATTAATTTCACTCACAGCAATTAACAATTGATCATGCAAATTATCAACAATGGAGACTGAATATGGAGCTATAACACAAAATTATATTAATTGAGTGTACAATAGCCAACCCTGTAATAACATAGGCTGCTGAATATATAGAATACATGAGCAAATCGAATGCATGAGGAAGCATCCAAATCTAGCATAAAGCAGGCTTACCCAAAATAGGCAAATCCCCCATAGGTGTAAAAAGCTGATCCCAAATCTATCAAGGACCCCACGAATTAGCAAGGGCGCATGGGCAAGCTAAAGAGTGGTCAAATGGCAGCTCATACATGCTTTTTCATGGAGGAAAGAGTGGAGGATGAAAGGGGAATAAAACAGGTTCACCTCACCTAGTCTAGCTTTCCTTATGTGCTTTAAAAACTGGAAAAGCAGTCAACAAAGCAGAAAAAGCAGAAGGGCACCTAGGAGGCCAGGAATAAAGCAGATTTGATTCCCAGGACTTTCCCAAGTGCTCCATGAGTCAATAATGGCAATTTTGACCTCCATGGATAGGCAATTGACAACTTGCACATGGTGGGACTCATGGACTAGGCAAATAAGACAAAATAAATGAAATAATGTCTAAGTGGGTAAATACTATGGGTTGATTATTCTAACACCCCCCCTTAAGCCTGAATTTATGAGTAATGAATCAAAAATATAGGGCCTAGAAACAAGGCTTAGTCACCCTTTTACATACTGCAAGTCCATATGAACCAAGGAAAGAGGCAAAACCAACTTGGGAAAATCCTCCCTTAAACATGGACTGTAAAACAAAATTGTAGAATCTTGTCTCCACTCATGCTTTGACAGCATGATCAGCAATCCCCAGCAGTGATTTGAGATTGCTGAAGGTCTTCTCACAAAATGATTTTGTGAAGATGTCAGCTACTTGTTCTGAAGAAGAACATAAGAGTAGGTGAATGGTGCCATCATGCACAAGCTCTCCAATGTAGTGCATGTGAATCTCAATGTGTTTGGTTCTCTGCTTCTGAACTGGATCCTTGCATATTTGAATGGTACTCATGTTATCACAGTAGATGGTAGTTGAGTACTCAGGTTCGAAACCACACTCTCCAAGTAAACCCTGCAACCATAAACACTGAGTTGTTGCATTGACAACTCCTCTGTACTCAGCTTCTGTAGATGAGAGTGCAATGGCACTCTGTTTCTTGCTTGACCAGTGGATTGG